>CM032634.1:13695218-14081450 GCA_019097785.1 Fraxinus excelsior | reverse complement strand
AAATTTCAAACTTCAGTGACCGTTTCTGAAACTTTGAAACTTCAGTGACCGTTTTAAAAGAAATTTCAAACTTCAGTGACCGTTTCTGAAACTTTGAAACTTCAGTGACCGTTTTGAAATTTTCAGGTAACTTCAGTGACCATTTGTGAAATTAACCCTTTAGAATTATGATATTCATTGTTTATTAGTATTTGAAAGTGAGTGGAAGATAACTTTTAAGTATATACGTGTTCCTTATCCAACAACTAAACCTCAAAAATGGAAGAAAAGGTGGAAAGTCCGAAAGGAAGGGAAAGACCACCAATTTATTAAAATAGGTGTGGACATTAAAAAATCAGATGCATACGTGAAGGAACGTATTGAACAATATTACATGTACCCATAATTCTCAACTCGATCCTCATTGTAAAATCAATTTTTATGCTGATTTGTGAAGTTGTGCTCCAAGTGGTTTGAAAGGTATTATGCAGTGAATAGCATGAAGCAGAAAAAATGGGTTGAAGTAAAGAATAATCCAAGGAAGAAAAGGTGTCGGCCTCGGTTAAATAGGAAAAGTTAATAGGTTTATTTAAAATTTTGAAATGATTTTGGTCCCGAGTCTGATCCAATCTGTGGCAACCTTATTGCTATCGCAAGCCGTTTAAAAATAGACTTTTGAACCGTGACAGCTACCATCACGACACCAGAGTGGCTTCGGATTTCCATGAATAGACGTAGGTTCAATTATATTCCAACGTAGTGTTATAAGAGGTTATCTACATAAGGTCCATAAGATGTACTTGGAAAGCGGCAACTGGTTCCATCAGGTATGAAGCACACCGAAGGGTGCCATTACGGACTATCATCCACTCCTAATCTCACCTGACCAGGCCAAGACTAATGCCAACACAACCACCACCACACCCACTACCACAGCAACAGTAGGAGAATCAAAGACCACCAGTGTTATGGGGACTTGTGATGAGTTGGCTAAACACAATTTAAACTTAAAACTGGAAAAAGGAGAACCAAGAAAAGGGGAAAAACATGCACGTTAAGCATTCAAGAAAATATGAAATGCTGATATGATGTTACTGTGTCACATTGTAAATGCTCCTAACGTATAGCTGGTAACATGAAGATTAAGTGAGAAAATGTGCCACGGTTCAGGAGAGAATTTATATTGCTGCAATAGGGTTTTGTGCAATAAACTGAATTAAATATCATCACTTGCGCAGTTTAACAATTGAAGCACCCTGAATCATCATCAGATTAATTTCCAAATACAAGCCTTCTTTTGTGGGGGGTGGGGTGGGGGGGAGGGGAGGAATATGAGGACCTTTGTTGAGCTAGAAAAGAAATTTTTAGCACGAAATAGTTACAACTCATGGAGCATAGTAAGGAGTTTGACCTGGAGGTGAAATACCACCAGGTAAAACATTTGACTGATGCAAAGGCTGAGTTACCCTCATCGGTGGAGCACCAGCAGTGATATGGTTTGTTTGAGAAAGTGGTGAGGAACCAGGTGGAATTGCTGCAGAGGAATAAGCAGGCAGCGAAGTTGAAGAATATGTTTGACCAGGAAATGTGCCAGGACCAGACATGAAGGTTGGTCTGCTTGTCTGCACGGCTGGATCCCACGACGCTGGTGCCACAGGAGACTGAACCGGTAAAGCACCCCCCGAAGCATAACCAATCCCAGGGACTACTGAAGCTGAAGTAGTATGTAGCCACCCTGAAGTTGGAGCAGGTACGCCAGGAGCTTGATGCATTGCAAGTGATTCTGGGATAGTGTAATCTCTACTTTTGTCACTGTATGCCTACAATATGCAGGCATGACCAATTAATTTTGTTATTAAGCCAGTATCAATTGAGAAGGTAAAGAGCATCAAGAACACATTCTAGGGGATAAATTTTTTTCTGATCAAGAACAAACGCCCCTTTTTTGTACTAAAGAAGCCTTTATGTTAATTTCTCGCAAGACATTTAACTCAAAAGCACATATTTATACCTTTACATTGAGATCAGTATGACGAGAGTATGATAGATGAAGCTTACAATAGCCACCATCATATATGCAATGACCCTCTAACGCATCTTTGGCAACAGCTGCAGTCGTGATATCTGTAAATAAAGCAAGTTGCGGCTCAGTGAGTGAACCACATTTCATCAATAAGGATGGCATACACATGAAATAAACAATGCACTTCAAAAATGGAGTCTGTAATAGACCAGTATCCACATGTATATATTACACAATAAGATATCCTCAAATAGTCGTGGCGTGGACACAAAGATATGGGATGTAGTAGCAGTGAAGTACTCCCTCCATTTCAGATCTAATGTTGGAATATAATTAGCTAGGAGTTGAAAATGTCTGGTATTTAAAGACAGCCTGAAGTCTGGTACAAGTCATTTCATGTTTTTAAATAAATGATAAGTAGAAAAGTTGATAAAGCGATCAACCAGACGGGAATATTGGTTGATATGAGACGTGTCCAAAAAGGGCATTCAATTTGAATGCAGAAGGAATTAAAATTCATATAAATAAAACGATGAAAAAACAGAACGGCCTTGACTCGTGAATGACTACCATAAGGAGTTCATCAAATGAGCTCATACTGAAGTTTCCGAAGCCAGTGTATCCAGGTGCAACTAGAATGCATCCAAGATATTGCAAGCTCAGTTTCGGCTTGAGACAAGCCTACATACAAAGTTACAAACATACCTTGTGATATCTTAAGTGTGTAATGATGGCATGCAGAAATTAATAAAGCTGTAGTTAATATTTAAGACTCATGCCCAATAAGTTCGAGGTCCTATGTTTCCTGTGGTTGGGGTGTGGGGAGGGGGATTGTCATCCCACTGAATTAATGAAAACTACTTGATTATTATATTCAATTACATTTACTACCTTCAAGTGACTGATGGGGAAAAAAATAAATCAATAAATAAAAGACGGAATTCTAAAAGGCAAATCATGCTCAAAATGCTACGTGAGCTGCTACCAATCTGTTCCAACCCAACTAAGGTTTCTCAAGATGCAAGGAAACAAAACTCGTTAGTGGTAAAGATTGAAGTAAAAAATTACGGACAGCAACTTGTACTTATTCACAAACAAGTCAAAAAAAGGGGACAGATATTTCCCTGACAAGGAACCTATCCACTACAAGGCATGCAGTCATGGGTCCACATGCATGTGAAAAAGCTATAGAATTTTGGTTTTAATTTTTTTCAGTAGTCCATTTGAGCCTTTCATTCCTCCCAATTAGGAAATATTGAGGACTGTGTAATTGGCAAGCAACTTACCAGAATACTGAATTAGTGCCTGTGTTCCACCATTCTTCTCAAATATTGCAATCTTTTGGACAGTACCAAATGCAGAGAATACCTGATCAAATTAGCAGTTATTGAGTTATACAACTCATCTGACACGCGGGTGTACATGTAAAACACCAATTAGTACAATCAATACCGTGTGAAGAACATCCACAGTGACTGCATATTGCATATTCTCAATGGATGCAAGAAGCACATTACTCTCAAATTCCTTTTTTATTCCATCTGGACCTACAATGGGCTGAATAAAGTGTCATGTCAATGCTTGTCCTTGTCCACACAACAGAACAGGTTAGCAAATATTCCAGTTCAGAAACACACCTGAACAAAACCTTCCATTGCAGTAGGATTAACGGGAAGATAAGGATTTGTATAATCCCTGCAGGATGAAATGAAAACAAAATCTGTGTCAAACAAACATTTATTCGCCATAATAGTTTGATTTCACAAGAAGTCCCCAAGATTAACCCCTCCTACTACTTGGAACTACGAAAATTTGATGGACCAAAACATCAATCAGAAAGCAAATTGACGCACAAAATATAGAAGAATTCTTTGCACACACTTTAACTATTCACTGCGCTAATTAGGGGTAAAGCTAACATTTCTTGTCCAACAAGTTGAAACACGCCATCATTGATTATTCACAGGGACTGACATAACTGACCTTAAACCCTAAAATATATGACAAGAAAAAGAAGAGAATCTTTATAGAACCAAAAAATATTGAAAAGACAATTTGGTTCTTTAATCTTCTATTTCCATTGAGTTCTCAACATGAGCGCAAATTTTCATCCAGAAAAACAGAAACTCCCCCATGGTATATGTAAGAATAAAGAATTCTACATTTGCTGCCTAGAATTCTCAACATCGGTCAGACCCAATGAAGTAAACTCACTATTAAAGAGAGCATTTAAAAGCAACAAGCCAACAACTCATAAAAGAATTAACCATGCCAGAGAGCAGCTTAGTCAGAAAACCAACAGGGAATGAGAATTCAAGTTTATTGATAAGAACAAAGGAACAATAAGCCTCATTCAAGATTGAAAAAAACAACCTATAGGTCGCATTAGAAAAAGGACATTGAAATTTGAACTGCATTCTATAAAGTAAGAAAGTAAAATTGTCATTGGAAATTTGTATACTCAGTAAACATTGAAAAACTCTAATGGAATTAGAATCTAATAAAGATGGATCTACAAAACACAAAATTCTAATATTATAAGATGAAGAAAATTACTACGAGGCCATGAAAAAACACATCTGTGTTATAGCTGCCGAGCTTCACTAAACCCTAAATGACAAAAAGTACACAAGTCAATTAGCAAGACCCCATTTACCAAAATTTAGAAAAATAGAGAAGAAAAAAAGGGAATATAAAAACTAAAATAATACATACAGCAAGCGCAGAGCTGGAACAGTTAAAAATGTCAAGAAGTAAATTGGTAGAAAACACATACCTGCTTCTATGAGATTGAAACTTAATATTCAAATCGGTGTGTGCAGAATACGAGATACGCAAATGACATTCATTAACATGTCCAGGAAGAAGGTATCTGAAATTTGAAATAGTTGAACCACATAATACACCTGAATGAGGATCCCATTCTACTAACAGCATGGAATATAGTGAGTGGGTAGCAAGGAGGAGACGGACAAAAAAGGATATCTAAACGATCAACCACGAAAAAAAGTTAGAAGATTCATGCCTGGGTATGCTCCTGCCATCCAATGACTCCCTTGCTGTAGCTGCAGTCTGAACATCACTATATTGAATTAAAGCCTGTCAACATCACCACTAGATGTCAAGATAACATACATGAATAAAATTCAATGGCAGAAATATCTTAATTGTTTTATCATGACCTTACCTGAAAACCAGCAGCCTTTTCAAAAGTAGCAATCTTGTGCACAAAGCCAAAAGCCGAGAAAACCTTAAACATATATAAGAAAACTTGAGAAAATTATAGTTTTTAAAAAACAATCGCAACAAATGATAAAAGAGCGAGCAAAAGAACACCCCAGTACACAAGTGCAGAAAAATGGAAGTCAGAAATAGACCTTAGAAAGCAGTATGATGCACATGACAATAAATCCAGACTGTCTCCAACAAAAGGTTCTAAACAAGGACCATCTGTGATTCAACCAATTTCAGTCAAAATTGATACAATCCAGTGAAGTTGTCATTTCTATGGGGAAATTAGAAATGCAAATGATAACTGAACTTTTAAAATAAGATTTATGGCGACCAAATTCGTCAACCATAACAAATAAATGTATAAGACCCAAAAGTTAGATACCGATGTTTCTTAATGATTTGTCACAAACTGCATCACACTACATATCAATTAAGTGCACTGCAGTACTATAATGAAACTACTAAATAATAGAAAAAATAAAAGTTAAAGAGAAGAGAAACAAAAGGTTTGTGTAGATAAAAATGGATATAATAAAACAAGATACATTTTAAATTACAGTACAGTAAAAGGATACCTCCAGCTAAGATACAACCATAACATTACTTGTTCACGCCAAATATTTCAAGTCAATGATAAGAACTAGTAATCATGTTTAAAACTATTTAGAGACAGCAGGAAGATGAATAATGCTCAACATCACTAAACTTTGATCAGATAGAAAAACAACTTTCTGTCAAGAAATTGTTAATAATATGCATCAATAGTGATATACCAAGTGAATGACATCAATGCTGACATCACCAGCTTCAACTCCCTCAATTGTAACGAGCAAGACATTGCCTGGAACATCTCCAGGACTCTTGTTGTTGACAATTTCATGTCTGTTTGAGTACTGGATATAGACAGTTTTGCCCCGAACATTTGCAGGTTCTGAAGACGAAGCATAATATGTAACCATGTTAATTGCCTGATTAAGATCCACCTGAAAAGGAAACCAAATTGCAGCATCCATCAACGTAAAGCTGCCAGATAATATAAAACCATATAATGTGCAAATGGTAACTGCATTTGCTTAAAAAAACAAAGGAGTATTATTGATAGAGATCAAAATCATTGTCTTCTCTTTTATGCAATCTAGTCAGGATCGTTGTCACAATTTCTTCCATATTTTTTGATGAATTGAAATGACCAACTTCATTTTACCACTGACAGCATATGATTTGAATAAATAGAAAGGCTGCACAAACAGGACGAATCACGGTTTTATCTGTCTGTGGTATGTATTCGAATATTCAAATAAGGAAAAAGAAAAACTTATACCCCCATAACAGATACTGCAAACAGTCGATAATAAAAGATCACTTTTCGACACATTTTCAAACTAACAATAATAAAAGCCCCTACTCTCCTACGAGTTTTCCTTTCTAATTGATTCACCTTCGACAATTAAATTATTGTACAAAACAATAGAGGAAAAGACTTACGAATTCGACAAAAGCTTGATTGCGATTGGCGCCGACATTGCACTTGGTATTGACAATCTTGCCGAAGGGTTTGCAGAGCTCGACCAGCTCTTCTTCGGTGCACTCCCACGGGAGATTCCGCAGGTGGAGAACCTTTGATGGAGTTTGCGTGTACCGGAATTGCTGCTGTCCCGACGTCGACATCGACTCTCTTAGCCTCCGATTAGGATTTTGATTCCTTTTATAATTCTAAGGTAGGTTTGATTTCCAGTGGTTGTTGTCTACAAAGAATGGAGGACCGGCTAGGGTTTCGCCTTCGGCCCTTTGCCTAACTTCGGGTGGATAGAAACTGAACTGTACTATTGATTTTTCAATACATAAATATTATTTTTATTTCTATGGAATTTGCCTAGTATACATTAGGGCTGGGCAAAATGTCCGAACCGAACCGAACCGAACCGAACCGGAACCGAACTGAACCGAACCGAACCGAACGGGTTTTTTTAAATTAAAAATCCGAACGGGTATCCGAATCGAGAACCGACGGGTTTGGTTCGGTTCGGTTCTCGGTTCTAGACCAAGAACCGAAGAACCGAATAAGAACCGAATTTTTTTTTTTTTTTTTACAATTGAGCATTTGGGCTTTAAGTATATTGAATATAACCCAAACCGACCAACATTAAAAAAATTGCAAAAAAAAGCCACTAAATATAAAAGGGAAAGAGCCCTAGAATTTTCGGTATTCTCTTCTTCTTCTCTCTCCAGTCCATTCCTGCCGCACAACATGTTTCTCGTCCAGTCATTAGTCATTTTCTCTCAACTTGAAGAAGTACTCCTCATTCTAGTTCCCACACTAAGTTGGAGTACTCTCGTAATTATTCTTTTCATATTTAAGAGACGTGAGATTTTACCCTCTTAACGCTAACAGTGTTTTCGTTCTTTTATCGTGTTTACAATGACAAATTTTTTAAGCCTTCCAAGAGTTTTGCACAGAGATTTCCAGCTCTCGTTACTGAATTCTTTTTCTTTACATGGTACTCAAGAAATTGTTAACATTTTAATGGTACATGGCAAGTCAAGCAATCGATGATTACATTACATAGTTGGTAAGTATTTTTAATACTTTAAAATATTACGTTCATTTGTAAAAGCTAAGATTGAACCTGGTCAATATTCACACGCAGATTCACTCGGTGAAAGTACTGAGCACGTTGGGATTGCCTCACTTCTCACAATGTTTTCAGAAAATAGGAATGATTTTGGTACCACTTCTCAAAATGGAGAACATAGTTAGATGCTTTTATATGTTACCTTTTGGTAGGTAAGCAGTGGAGTAGTAACTGTTTGAGGGAAGGAACAAAAAAAAATTGTGATCTATATTGTCTAGTACTAAAGTGTTAGCATTTTGTGAAAACTTTCTAATATATTATGGATTAATTATTCAAGACGCACTGACAAAGTTTTCTAAATATATTTATATAGTGTTATTATAAATGTTAAAAAAATTAATTATAGTAGGAACCGAACAGAACCGAACCGAACCCGAACCCGAACGGTTCCAGAATTATATCTGGAACCGACGGTTCCATTTACTAAATACCCGAAAATTTCTGGAACCGAAAAAACCGAACCGAACCGAACCGAACCGACCCGCGCCCACCCCTAGTATACATAATTATTGTACATAGAGATGTATATAATCCTCACTTGAAATGTACACTTAGCATTTTTCTATTTCTATTAGCCCGGTGGCCATTTTTTTGTTTCATGTCCTGTGTCTGTTTGAGTCAAATTATCGTAGAATGAAAATGAAAAATATAGTCGTTATTGGGGCTCACACAAGATATAGAAAATTTAAATTTAAATGTTGATGTGATGAATAACAGTCACATTTTTCATTTTAATGATATAATAATGTAGATCAAATGGGAGCTTAAATAGTAATTTTTGGTGGGTATGAATAAGTTCTGTTTGATAATCATCGTTTCGAAATTTTTTAATTTTTATATTCATTTTTAACAAAATATTTTACCGTTCAAAATTCTATTTTTTTAAAATAATGGTCATCAAATAGGGACTAAAAATAGATAAAGATTTTAGGTTTAAGTATAAAATATTTTATTGCATTAGTGTGTTGTTGAAAATGAGTATGTAGAAAAAGAATTTTGAAAGAATTGAAGACAAATTTGGATTTGTAGATAACCAAGTTTTAAAAAAAAAAAATAACAAAGAAAAATTACTACTTAGGACCCTGTCTAGGGGTGGGAGTGGATCGGTTCGGTTCGGTTTTTTCGGTTCCAGAAATTTTCAGGTATTTAGTAAATGGAACCGTTGGTTCCAGATATAATTCTGGAACCGTTCGGGTTCGGTTCCGTTCCGTTCGGTTCCTACTATAATAAATTTTTTTAACATTTATAGTAACACTAAATAAATACATTTAGAAAATTTTGTCAGTGCGTTTTGAATAATTAATCCATAACATATTAGAAAGTTTTCACAAAATGCTAACACTTTAGTACTAGACAATATAGATCACAATTTTTTTTGCTCCTTCCCTCAAACAGTTACTGTTCCACTGATTACCCACCAAAAGGTAACATATAAAAGCATCTAACTATGTTCTCCATTTTGAGAAGTGGTACCAAAATCATTCATGTTTTCTGAAAACATTGTGAGAAGTGAGGCAATCCCAACGTGCTCAGTACTTTCACCGAGTGAATCTGTGTGTAAATATTAACCAGGTTCAATCTTAGCTTTTACAAATGAACGTAATATTTTAAAGTATTAAAAATACTTACCAACTATGTAATATAATCATCGATTGCTTTATTTGTCATGTACCATTAAAATGTTAACAATTTCTTGAGTACCATGTAAAGAAAAAGAATCCAGTAACTAGAGTTGGAAATCTCTGTACAAAGCTCTTGAAAGGCTTAAAAAACTTGTCATTGTAAACACGATAAAAGAACGAAAACACTGTCAACGTTAAGAGGATAAAATCTCACGTCTCTTAAATATGAAAAGAATAAATACGAGAGTACTCCAGCTTAGTGTGGGAATTAGAAGGAGGAGGACTTCTTCAAGCTGAGAGAAAATGACTCATGACTCGACGAGAAACATATTGTGCGGCGGGAATGGACTGGAGAGAGAAGAAGAAGAGAAGACCGAAAATTTTAGGGCTCTTTCCCTTTTATATTTAGTGGCTTTTTTTTTTTTTTTTTTTTTGCAATTGTTTTTTTATGTTGGTCGGTTTTGAAGAAGAGAAGACCGAAAATTCTAGTGCTCTGTCCCTTTTATATTTAGTAATTTTTTTTTTCAATTTTTTTTATGTTGGTTGGTTTGGGTTATATTCAATATACTTGAAGCCCAAATGCCCAATTGTCAAAAAAAAAAATTGGTTCTTATTCGGTTCTTGGTCTAGAACCGAGAACCAAACCAAACCCGTCGGTTCTCGATTCGAATACCCGTTCGGGTTTTTAATTTAAGAAAACCTGTTCGGTTCGGTTCAGTTCGGACATTTTGCCCAGCCCTAGCCCTGTCTGGGAGCACTTTTTCAAACCAATTAAAACCAATTTTTTCGACCGTAAAAAGCAAACCAGCAACAATATTTTATTGCTGCTCTCACAATTGGGGCCCAAAAGTTGACTGTATCGGTCCAATTTTTACACTACAACGGTTGAAATTGCAATTTAAATTGCAACCAAACAGAGGCTAGATGAATTATTAAGCCCTTTTACTCTCTTTGAAATAAAACTATTTATTTCTCATACTCATTTTTAACAACGCGCTCATAGAATAAACTCTTGATTGGGCTCAGTTTTTGTGAAAATGCATTTTTCTCTTTCTTATTTTTAACAACACATTTTCCAATAAAATAATATTACACCTAAATTCAAAACTTTTTATTTCTTATTTTATAATTACACATTATCCAAAAAACTACTATTCCAAAATAGATTTTTCCCTACTAATATAAAATAGTGAATCCGCAAATCACTGTTCATTTCTAAAGTATTTTACTTTCCCATTTTATCCCCCACCAATTACTGTTTTCTCTACTTTATCCACATCGTATATTACTGTTCATTTACGAATCATTATTCTCCCCATTTTATCCCACCATTTCATCCACAATTTATATCAAAATAAAAGGGCATTATAGATAAAAAAAAAAAAAAAAAAATTCAATTTTAGTGTGCGCCACTATTTTATCCATATCCTTTACTATTCATTTGTGAAACAATTTTCATCCACAGTTTATCCTTACTATAATTCCCAGTTTATCCTCCACTAATTCATGTATTTTTTCCATTTTATCCCTACCCGTCAGTTACTATTCATTTGTGAAGTATTTTCCTTCCCATTTTATCATGTGAAGCCAACGATATCCACGCGTCTCTTCAAAACAAAAGGGTAGCATGCACTTTTTCACTTCCTACAATTGTTGACTGTCTTGAAGAAAAGGAAAAAAAAAAAGTCATTTAATTATCAAACAAAAAAATATCTCAAACCAAACCGACATAGTAATATATATTAAAAAAAAAACAAAAACAAAAACAAAAATCTACAAACCGTTGATATTTTATCCTAATTTTCTTCTTCCACCATTTGTTGGGACAAATTACAAAGTTAAAAATTTGTTAAAAAATATAATTATTATTACTAAGAAAAAAATTATATTTTGATATTTTATTAAGGTAGAAAAAAATAATTCATTTTCAAGTTGTAAATGTAAATTTTAAAAAAATGAAAAAAAACACAGTGAAACCGGGTTAAAAAAAGAAAAAAAAAACCATTTTGTAACACCTCCGCCCTAAAAAACAAAAAAACAAAAAAAAAAAATTCTCTCTTCCTTACCTACATAGTCGTGACTTTTTTTTTTCTTTTTTAATAATTCTACTTATTTACATTTCACATAATCTATAAATATAATTTCACTTATTAATAATTTAATTTAAAAATATTCAATTCCACACATACATGAAAATCAAAATTCCTTTCGGGGGCGTTGCCCCCGAACCCCCCGACGGGTGCTACCCCCTCGACCCCCGCGACCTGATCGGACAATCGATCTCTGTCGGGGTGTTGCCCCCGAACCCCCACGAGAGGGCATTGCCCCCTCGACCCTCGCGACGTCTACCTTTTTCTCAATTCTACTAAATTGTCTCTAAATAAATCACTCCAACCTTCATCTCCGTGCACCAACACAATGTTCATAATTTTTTTTTTTTTTACATTTACAATTAAGAAAATATATATATTTTTCTTTAAATAATACCAATTTTTAACAGGGACGACCCCTTATTCGTGTATTTTTCTAAATAATATTGGATTAGTTATATAATTCTGTCGTTTTGATTATGTATTATTTATTCAATGTCTCACACACCAGTCATGGTTCTTTGTTTTTCTTTTTTTATTGTAAAGATTTCATAATTTAGTCTTTAAAAATTCTGACTCAATTAAGTTCATTTCTTAATTTCATCTATTATATATATACGCTAACATAACCTCCAAAAATATGACAACCCATGCATTCCATGGGCTAAAAACTAGTCTAAAAAAAAGAATCACTATTCGAAACATCATTTTCCCTCATTTAAACGAAGTCCAAACAAGGGTTACAATATTCTTTGCGGAAACAAAAGACTTTTCCCTATTTTTAACAATACATTTTCCAAAAAAATTATTATTCAAAATATCGTTTTCCCCTAATTTCTCTTTATAATGTCCATCAAACATGGGCTAATTTAAAAATAAATAAGTAATGTCACGTACATATGATGAATGCTAACGCGATTTCTTGTATTATCTTGGTGAAAATTATATGTCACTAACAATGAGATTACTCCAGAATTATTGAAAATGTCTACTGATGATGATCACGAATTAGTTTATATCTGTATTTTACAATTCAACGAGATTATTTGGCTCGAGTCGGAATCAAAACAAAGTTATTAATTTATCGAGATTTCACTTTCCTGAAAAGCAAGTTGGACAAAAAGGTGAAGAAAAAAAGCCATTGTTTGAAAATGATTATTTGAAAAATCATCTTTTCCTTATACTCATGTTTAACCATATTCTAAAAAGATTATTGTATGTTTTCTCATAATTTTTTGCTGCTTCATTACACACTCTTCAAAAAAAATTAATTTTTAAATAATTACTTTTACATAAATATGAAGAATATGCTCATTTTATTTATATGTTATATTTAAGTAAAATGATCTTGAGGATATTACAACAAGAATTCTTTTTGCTCATTTGAGTTGAAGGGCAAATGCATTACAATAATGTCGATGACATGCCGTCCTTTGTACTAGAGACTTTCATAGGAAAATTGATTATTTTATAATATTATATTATGTCACATCCTTAAGGCCGTTTCACTCTATATTTTAAACCAAATAAGAATCCATGATCGTAAGCCTTTCTCTCACGTCTGTCATGGACCACACTTCGTAAATACGCAGTATCCTAGCTGAAAGTACACTTGATGGATTGAATCCAACACTGGGAGCCTCGGTTCATGGTTTAACATAGGGGTGGGTAAGTTGTCACTTGCCATTTAAATGTCAACTTGAAATCAAGTAGGAAGCATATGCTATTTACTTTTGCCTTTCTAGAATCTCGTCAATTAATGCTTTGATAGTGTTACGGGTCTGATCCGAACCGACACCTCGCTCGCCATGTGTCAGCATAGTGGCTCATGCCACACCACGTGGCCACCGAGGTGATTGTGCGTGGGACGAGCCGATTACACTAGGGGCGAGGAACCGAACTCATCTGCGACGCACCGCGAATGCAATGGCCTGTACTCCGTTTCTACAACTTCACTCCTGCCTTGCCTCGCCCCCAATAAAGATCACTTTCACGGATATCTTCCCAAAGTCAAATCACTAACTGATAGGACATATGGAAGGACCCAATAGTCAATTCAATTAGAGGCATTTAATGCCAGCTAACCTATGGAAAGACGGGTTGATGTCCAGGATGGGACAAGCCCTGATGATCTGATTACACGTGTCTCTTCATCCGACGGCTCTCCTCCTCCCTCTCTTGGTATAAAAACAACACCCTTGTGCTTGAAAGAGGAAGATCCCATTATATAAAAACCATACGATAAACTTGGTATCATCTTTGCTTTCTCTTAAATATTGGCACTAGACTACCACACATTTTTTTCAACCACCCCCCGGTGAGTGCTCCACCACCGGTGAGCTATTTTTCGGTTGAACCTAAACTGACTTGACCGTCGGAGTGCTCGCGGCCGCTCCCAATCCCTCCGGGAAAGGCCTTGGGTGACTGACGTCATGCTACGTGTGTAGAACAGTCTTGTCTTGAAGAATTTATCCGTTGGCCACGGCGGATCCATTTTTTGAGGTCAACAGATAGGATGAGGAGGACATAGGTGCTTTGGTTGGTGCAACCCTCCTTGATGTGAACCTAACCAAGAAACGATTCTGGAAATCCACAAACAAGATGAAACAGACCCAATAAAGCTAGAAATCATGTCACACAAAGATCAACCAGATCCGTTATTCGACTTGTACCAAGAACCGAGATTACACATAAAAAATTCGACCAGTTGATTATCCGGAACAAGAACTGTGAGTGGGAAAGTCACAAAAGGACTGCAAAACCTTTTGATAAGTTCAAAATTAGATCTTTAAACCACCAAGAAAATTGGAGAAATAAATCTCAAAAAAATGTATAAACTCTCAATAATAATGTCTGAATCGTTTTACAGTGAAGAAAATAAAATATATTTATACTAAACCCTAATTTAGCTAGATAATTTCGTGACTAATTCAAAAAGTTCACAAAAGATATTAAAAAGATTGTATTTTAGTCAAATTAGGAAACTCGCGAAAAAATTAAAATTTCTCCTCGAATTTAGTTTATGTGATCGCATAGCGTATTTGGATGCGATCGCATAGGCCACTTGAAATCTCCACTTTGCTCTCGGGTTGCATACATGCAACCGCATGCATAACTCAACTATGTGGTCGCATAGTTGAGATTTTTGGCCTCTTTGTCCCTTGCTCGAATTAAGTTGCTCCATTTGTTTTCGGTCTTCGACCCCTCCGTGAATCTTGACCCTTTGCCCATTAATTTTACCTTCTTGAACTCCATTGCTTGAGCCATGGTTTTGTGTGATATCATCAACCCGAAATAATCTCGAACGTACCCTTAGCCTATTTTCAATGAACTTCGAACATTCGTTCGCTTGATGCATTTTTCAGGTCACATCACTCATTGCAAGCAATGTTCTCGAATCATATTGGATCTATTCCGACGAATTCACACATTGAACACCATAAATATTTCGTGTTTCTGTGAGGTTCTATGGAGATTTTAGGTGACCTCATTGTAATGTGGGTTTTCAAGTAGATCATACGTTGAATTGTATTATTTTGACGTACTATAAGAGTACAATCCATGAGTATCCACAACTATTATGCTTTCATGGGCATCGACACGCCCTTGTAAAATGCAATTGGTATTCCTAACATTCACATAGAATTTGGATTCAGGCCTCGTTTTTTTAAATAGGATGTCATTACACTGCCCATAAAGATAAAAGGAAAACGAACAACAATAACTTTAAAATATATGCATCCCTCCTTCACAAACTCAAGAATTGCCTAATTTTTTCGTTCGATGATTTGTTTCACTACATTACTTTGCGCAAAAGTATGGAGTCAAAAAAATTATAGAGGGGGCCGCGTACATACCCATGTAAGTGAATTCCTATACACATTTGTTCAACAATGATATTTTATGTCATTCCCTACGAGTGTTCGCTAAAAAGTAATATCAGTTAATGCCACCCAGATATGTTACACACTACCAGTGTTGGACTAATCTCATTGTTTTCATTATAGTTTTAAGAACTAAATTGTCTACTATTTGAGCCCCATTTTTCTTTAAAATGTATTTAGGAATAATATTTTGATGGAGAATGTATAGTTTAAAAATAAGGAAAGATTTTGAATTTACATATAATATTATTTTATTGAAAAATGTGTTGTTGAAAATGAGAGAAAAAATATATTTTATGTTAGAAAAATACGGGTCATGGCTCGCCCATATGGGATGACCCAACCCACAAATTATTAAAAGAGTTGGAGATAGTGGTTTGAATTTGAAGTTTAAACATGCAGCTACATATAACCACTCTTAACTTCCTATAACCTCCAATGATTGTGCATTGAAAAACAAAGAGAAAAAGATGACACGAAAAATGAAGAAAAAATTTGTATGAAAGTTTACATCAAAATTGGAAAGTCCTTAGAACCATATTTTGAATATGAAATCTCACAAAAATTGACACTTAGATTGTGGATAATAATTTTCTTCCATTGTGATTGGGATTGAGACCATTGGAGAGAAAGAAATGCAAATTGTTTGAGCTTTAGAATGCAAGGTGATTCAACCATCAAAAGATCTTGGAATTCATCATTTCAAGTAATTTTCTTGACCCGAAATTCATGTTAAAGAATGTCAAATTCTTACATTGGTATCAAAGCCGTAAAAGTTGTTTACATACTATCTTGCTGCAAATAAAATTATTATGATGAAAAATGTATGTATACCATTTTTGTTGAAACTTGAAGTATTGTTAATAGCATGTCATGAAATATGCAACATATATTCACGAAATTTTTACAGCATACTCCTTATATAATGTAAATCATACCTGCACAGTTTGAATTTTTTTTTTAAAATTTGGAGAAAAACAAAACCCTCGATAAAATTGTAGAAATTTTAAATATTAACTGACATCTGCTCGTTCATCTTCATGCAGTAAGATTATCATGGTTAGAAAGATCTTCTCATAAACTTTCCAGCCATATAACGAACTCAAATTTTGAACTTCAAATGAAGAAATTATAAGGGTTCGAAATTTTGGATGAAAATTTGATTTTTTGCATTAAAATCAGTAAAACTCGAAACTTAATTACATGATAACTTCTTTCACACTATGTTTCATGATAACTATTTGATATGGTTTGACAAATCTTCTCGATACCTTTTCAACGGTATAAAGAACATATATTTTGACCTTGAATTGAAGAAGTTACGATCTTATGAAATTTTGACATAAATCTGGAAAAAAATGGCAGAAACCTGAACGGTTGCCATTGAGGTGAATAGTTCCAAATTAAATTTTGAGACAACTGCATAGTGGTCCCTTAAATATTCCAAATGCAATTTGAAAAATTGCATGTTACATATTGGTTCCAAAATTATTTTTGGAAAGTTGATTATTCCAATAACAATTTCGAAAATTGTAACTGGATCCTTAAAATATTTTTGATTTTTACGTGCAATTAAAATTAATTTTCAGAAAATCAAAAATATCTTTTTATTTATTATTGAAATAAATTATATAAAAAAGAGTATTAAAATATTTTTTGGATTTAATTAAATTCTAAAATTTTTATAAAAATTAAGAATGTTTGTTAAGTGGTATTTTCCTAGTAGGAGTTTTTTTTTTTTAAGTGTTTCATTTTTTTTTTTTTTTAAATGAAAAAAACTCCGAAAGTATTTAAAATACCACGTTTTATATACATTCACGAGTTGTGTGGATCTTGATTAGGTGATGTGATTCATTGTGACTTATTTTTCAATTCTGTGCTCGATCAGATATGATTGATTATATGTGCACGTTTAGTCACTGTTCTAAAAAGCGCGCCTAGGCGCGAAGCGGGATGAAAACGCCTCGCTTTGAGGCTAAGCGGTCAACAGACAACGTTGACCGCTTAATGCGCGACTAAGCGTACCTAAGTGCGCCTAGGCGTGGCAAGGCGCGCCTAATGGCTAGGCGTGATAGGCGCGCTTTCCCCTTGGAGGCTCAATTTTTCCCGCCTAGGCGCGCTGTACACGACTCATTTCTTTTGGCCAATGAATAATTACTTAAATATGCTATGCTCCATTAAATGTACCTTTTTTTTTATTTTATTTTATTTTATTTTTTTGTTTGTTTATAGATGAAGAAGAAGACGTTAAATTAGAGTCCGATAAAGAGTTAGATTAGATAAGATTTAAGCTACAATTTATCTACGTTATGTAATTATGATTTTGAAACTTATCTTTATGAAAGAATTATTAAGTAAATGTAGTATTTTATAATTTTAGATATTTGGTATGTATTATTTGAATTGTTGAATTTTTTTACAATGATTAAAAATTTAAAATAAAAAATATTTTGTTACGTTTAAGTTTCGTCTAGGCTCCTAAAGTTTGAAGCTTGGCCTCAACGCCTAGCCACGCTTTACACTTTTTAGAACGCTGCGTTTAGTATCTTTAGAGGGAATGCTATAAAATTATGAGTTATAGAACTTGTTAAAATGTTTCATGTTTATCGATATAAGTAAATGGATCTAGAACATGATCTAATGTGAAATACGTGAATATTTTGGGACATAAGCTTTTGATAATAAGCAGAATATGGGAATTCCGATATCACTTCCCATTTGTTGGGATTGTGTTGCAACAGAGATTTAAATGAGATTGATAATTTGTAAAATAAAACTTAAATGATGATAATTTTATTTTTGAAGTTATCTTTTAGAAGAATTAATTTGATATATCATGATACATGTCATAATTGGATAAACGTGCATATTTATGATTTTATTTCATATTATGAAATTATCGAATTGAATACATGATATCGTTAATTCATGTATTGTTATAAATGCTAAGATGTGTAGAATTAGTGAGATTCTTACTTAGACATATTAATTGTCAGTTGAGTGATAGTTCGATGATTGGAAGATTTAGAGAAAATCTTACCTAGAACTATTTGATTCACCAATTGAGTGGGAGTTCTCAAGTTGGAAAATTAATGTAATTCTCACTTAAAACCAATGAAATTTTGCATTATGAAATTAAGTTTATGATGGTGAAACAATATGATTGCAGTTGATGATTGGGAACATAGTGAACTTTCGACTCCGTACCTAACGTTGAACTATCGAAGACGTTAATTTGCATTGATGCAAAATTGAATGTGTATAAATGGGCATTGATTGAGAATAAAATGTCTCTTAAAATTGATAGATCATGGCATCAAAATCTATAGTAGTTAACCTTAATAAAGGTGATAAGCTAAATGTAATAACATTTGACATGATGCATCAACCACGCAATAGAAGGCCTTATGGAGGTCATACTACTTTAGAGAATAAAGATAAAAACTTTGTTCATACTACTTTAGAGAGTAAAGATCAAAACTTTGTTAAGTACGAGAAAAGATAGATTTTTGTGCTTGAACATTTGAATTGTTAAGTTCTGTTATAAATGATCTTTTTCTTGAATCTGCCTTGGCTAAGAAGGTTAGTATAAAGTTGACAGTTTTTGTTGGTCACATTTTTTTTAGATGAGTAGTAAGTTCAAACTAATCTCTTTTTAACAGATGAAAAGTTTGAATGGCAATGTGGCTTACAAATTGAAGTGTCAATTTTCTCTATTGAAACTATCCGCTATGTGAGTTAAAAGACATGCGACTTGATGTTGCTAAGTCTCAAGGATACACTTGTGTAGCAATGTTCTAGTTTGCATAAGACTTGAATTTTAAGCATTAAATAAGTTATAACAAATGCGGGATAGATGGAGAGACTAGAAAATGGACCAAGAAGAACATATCAGATAGTAAGTGAATTAAAGTGGATTTGGTAGAGGATCAATGTTATAAAGGTTCAAGTGATTCAACTATACTATTTAAATCTCTTAGCTCGAAAATGGTTAAGTTAAAGGATATTGCACTTGAATATATTCATTTTAGTGTTGTTTACGTGTCAACACTATAGATATTGGATCTTATCTTGTGTGGATAGTGGATTCAAAGGTTAGAAACCCACTTTATATGAGATCAAGAAATATCTTATTCTATTGTCGAGTCCTTAACTTGATACAAAATAGATTTATACAAATAATGAAGATGGAGTGGAAACTTATATGATTGATACTGTAACTTAGTGTTGCAAAATGGAGAAACGGGCCTCCAATTTGATATTAAGATAGTATCAAAGACTCCACTAAACTTGATCTCAATTGTTCTTCTAAGAGCGATTTCTAACTTGAACTTATACGTGGTATTTTTGTTTGTATTCACAGTGGTAATATTTAATTATGGTTCTGGATGTTTGTGCAATGATTTGAGATTTTGTGTTGAGAAAACCTTTTAAAGTTGTAAGAGATAAACTTCCATTGAGTAAATCCATTCGAATTTCTTGAGAGATAGAGATGGATTTTTATATTTTCATTACATTTATAAATGGATTCACGCATTTCAGTTGTGTCACTGATTTTCTTAAGTTGAAAATACTGTATTTATTTAAACTTCTCTGAAGTGGGGTAGAAAATCAGATTATGGAATTGAAAACTTTGAGAACTATTTAATAGCATGAATCTTTATCACGAGATAACGATGATCTATGTAATGAAAGAGATTCTTATTTGATTGACCATTCCTTAATAACCAATAATTATATGGTGTATTGTGTAGAAGGATGGAATATAATTGAATATGATGAGGTTTGAGATATGCAGTTCAATTTACATATTTACTTTTAGAAAGATTGTTAGTTAACTACAATGTATCAGTTAACGAAGTTCTCTCTAAATTAGTACCTTCAGAATTGTATGAACTTTGGACATGAGGACAACCAAATATGGGTTGTCTTAAACCCATAATCGATTATGTAAGTTCTTGATAATGAGTTTGGGAACATGAGTCTATTAACAATGAGATGAATCTCTAGATACACATGAAGTCCAAAAAGGTACTTAAGTGAGATTTTGAATGGATATTGGGTCACAATACGTGACATTTGACATTTATTTCTTAGTAAGAGAGAGAATTTTGGAGAATATTGTTGAAATTGATATTATTTATATTGATTAATCAAATTTTTTTTTTACGTCAGAGTTGATTTAAACATCAAATTCAAGTGTGAGTAACTTGTTTCCGAATGGGAACTATCTTTTCAAGTGGAAGCTATCAAAAAATTATTCAATTTCAATGGTTCTTGGTTCTGATTGTGATCTAAGAGCTATTCAATTTCAATGATTATTGGGTTAGAAAACTAATGGAGAAATTTGAGGAAAGTGATGGAAGTATATATGGAGTACATAATTTCAATCTAATTTGAGATGTGGTCGAAGTTCTAATTGGACATTATGTTTATTGAGAACATTCTGGTTCTTAAAGACTAAATGGAAGACTAATGAGTTTATGATAAAATAAAGCTCATTTTTTAGAGAAATGTTAGACTCAATATGAGTATATTTAGTTTAATAAACTTTTTTCTTAGCAGCGAGATTCACTTCTATATGCCAATGCTAACCATGATAATGTGTTTAAAGTTTATATTATACCAAATAGACTTTGAGACTGTATTTCATTTTCAATTGATAATTAATTGAAGAGATCTATATGAATTGATTTGTAGGCTTCATGTTGAAGACTTTTATAGTATTTTGATAACTCTATAGTTATACTTGTAGCCTAATGCAGTCATCTTGATAGTGGTAATTAAGTTTTAACGGGGTTTAAACCTCATATAAAATTTTCATCATGTAGAAGAAAATCACTGTATCTATGTAAAAGCCTGATGGTGTGTTGTAATTCTAACTTTGATGTTAATGAAACTATATTGGCTAAGCATGAGAATGCGTGTATTGAGACCATTTTGAAATGGCTATCCTTAATTTTTTAGGCGAATGACATGAGTTTAGCAAATTGTATATTTCTTGTTAAAAAATATTATTCTAGTTTTATTTTTCTATCACAAGAGTTACATACTATAAAGATTCTAGAATATTTTTTTAATTGTAGAATTTGCTACCTTGTTGATGTTTCTATGTCGAAGGGTGACTATATGAGTCTTCATGTATGTCCAAGGACTCCATAAGTGTACAAAGAAATATCTAAAGAACCATAACTAGTATGATTAGGAGTTACAAGTATGTTATAATGTATACTTGCCCTAATATTTGTCATGTCATGGATCTAGTCAAAAGGTATCGATATTGTCCTTAGAAAGGATATTATGATACCTGAAGAGTGTTGCTGTCAGTTATTCTATTTGTTGTAGAATGAATAACTTGTGATTGAAATATATATCCAAATGTCGACTAAGGGTGAGAGTTAGTCGAGCACAAATAATTATTAGACTTGTGCAATCTTATTACATAGAGTAGCAAGAAGTATATCTTGTAGTATATAACTTGACAGTTGAAGAAATTATTTGGTATAGATGTATTGGACATCTAATGATATTATTTGTGAATATGAGATCCATGATAGTTGCGTAATTATCTCATGTGTTGAGGATCTCAAATATCATGATGGAACCAAACACTCGATAGTGTTTCTGTGAAAGACATTAGCAAAGAAAGTGTCTTTGCAATATATCTACGTAAATGATGGTTTGTAATTATCATACTCTAAAGATGTTTAGAGATGTACTTGTCTGTAATGTCGAATCTCTAAAATTACGTAGAATATGATACTTAGTGTATCAAAAAACTTTTGATTGATTTTTTATGTGTCCATAGATGAACAATTTTGAGTTCGTGTGTAATCTATTCTTGAGATTACGAGATAATATTTTGCATGCATATATAAAATATGTCAAACAGGTTGAGATTAGTTCACTCACACGAACAATCACCTCAGATACTTTGTGGTGTGCTGAGATGAGACAAAGCAGTCATGTTGTGTACGTAATTCGGTCACATTGATAAGATATTAAGATAAGATTACAATAAGTAATCAAAATGGATTTTTTATCCATTAAACATGTTTAGTAGCCAGATCGAGTTCTTGATTTGAGATTGTCTGGAGGAAGGAACATAAAAAAACTCAAGTTAGGTATCGGGGAATACCTGAATTAGGATCTGTACGATATTATTTGTTTATAAAGGATATGACATATGCCCTAAGAATGAGAAAAAACATTGTAGCGCATGTTTCAAACCACATGTACTTTTACGACCAATATTGGGTAAATGAGTGAATGGATCCCTATTTCCTCATTGTGTGAGACCTTGAAGTTTATATAACTTCATATATACCCTTATAACTTTTGAGTGTTTTTTAAATTTTATTTTGGTGTTGCTACTTTAGCATGTTGCCAATAATTATGATTAATTCGGTTTGATGAGATATGTCTAGGAAAGCAGCTAATTTAAAGTTGAAGGATTCAAGTAGGAAATGAAAACTATTTTAACCAACATTTATATTTGTATTCACTGGCCGACAATTGTGTTTAACTATTTAGAGTATAGAACATAATTGTGAATACAATGATATAATGTGAGGTTCAAGTATGTTCCATAAATATTCGAGGGATTGGAAATACTTGAATTAGTGTTGGAAAATGAGTTTGGGGTATAGTGAGATATAATGTTCCTCTTGAGCTACTATATATCTCTAACAGGTTTATAGTAATGTGAGCTCTAATATTACTTGCTGGTCGAACGATCTATTTGTCGTGTGATTTTTTTGTGAGATAGATTTTGAGAAAGATCTAATGCGTGACATTCGTTGTCACTTGTGGTTCGGATCAAACTCGTCATATGCGAGTGGGAGATGTTAGAAAAATACGGGTCGTGGGTCACCCATGTGGGATGAGCCGACCCACAAGTTATTAAAAAGGTTGGAGGGAATAATTTGAATTTGAAGTTCAAACATGCAACTTCATATAACCAGTCTTAACTCCCTATAACCTCCAATGATTATGCATTGAAAAATAAAGGGAAAAAGATGGCATGAAAAATGAAGGAAAAATTCGTATGAAAATTTACACCAAAGTTGGAAAGTTCTTATAACCATATTTTGGACATGAAATATCACAAAAATTGACACTTAGATTTTAGATAATAATCCCCCTCCATTGTAATCAGGATTTAGACTATTGGAGAACAAGAAATGCAGATTGTTGGAGTTTTGGAATGCAAGACGATTCAACCATCAAAAGATCTTGGAATTCATCATTTCAAGTAAGCTTCTTGACCCGAAATTCATGTTAAAGAATGATGCGAATTCTTATATTTCGAAATAATAGGGACCAAACAAGGGCTTCTTTGGATATTAAAACAATAAATAATAAGTTTTGATATCAATAATAGGTGATATAAGACTAGAGTGTAAATAGTGATACAAAATTTACCTAGTGAAATTCTTACCAAAACATACCACGCGTTACAAAATATGGAAACCCGTAGAATGTTAATTTTTCATTTTGGTTATCCCACATTCGTCTTAGCACACCTAAATAGTTTTCCATTATTTTCCTTCTTGACCTCTCAAAATACCTTTTGCTTAATGACAGGTGTCAAGTCTTTCAGAGTACAAGATAAATTATACTTTTGTTTTGAGCATGATTATGAAATTATCGAAACGGATTCAAGTTCGATAGTGATAAAGTAGTATTTTAGGTTTTATTTGAGGAAGCAAACGCATGAAGCCAAAGACTGTTTATTATGTGAAGACGATCGACTAAACGTGTATAAACAAGCATAGATATTTCTAAAAGGTGAAAAAAGGAATATATGCTAAGCTTATCAGTCATGAATGAGAGACAGCCAAAATAAAAAATAAACAACTATAGATTTACCCTGACAATAAAAATGATCATATATTCGACATATACATCAATCAACCCTGGATTTTATTTAGTTAAAAAGGTTCTAAAGTTCTATGTTTAAATAATGTCACATCTCTTGGGCTCGACCCACGATGGCCACCGAAGTGGACTCTCTAGACAACAAATTTGGTAGATAACAATAGAAATGGTATCTTGTGATAAATGGTAAATCACCGTATCTTGAGACCTAACCGATGGGCCTTTGATGCTGGTAGAGATGGAAGATGAGCGTAAGAAAGATGATATATTAAACGAACAAGGACTTGGATATGAGTGATTACACGTGTCTGATACATGACAACATGAAGATTAGTGGCATAATTATTCTCAAGTTTATTATCACACTGTGACTTCGAATAATTGAATTAGGTAATAAGACACAAGAAACAAAGTATGTGATACAACTTGAAGAAACAATGTTATTTACGGTGTCCTATTTTTATACTAGCTTAATTGCTCTACCTGACCCCCACATTTTGGAGTAGTGATTTGATAAAGAATGTATGGTTGAAAAATAAGAAAAAAAAATTTAAATTTGCATGTAATATTATTTTATTGAAAAATGTATGATTAAAAATTAGAGAGAGAACAATGTATTTTGAAAATAACGGGGATTCAACAATGGCTTAGTATTATTCTATTGTTCCTTTTTTTATGTTAATTGCACTTTTTATAAGCTTGTTTTAATTGACTTATCATCAATTAATGACAATAATATACCATTTCAACATTCTCATTTACCACGTCAGCAATTCTGTTGATTTTGTAACGATGAGTTATCGACGGATGATGCAATAACAATATGATGAATTTGATAGTCATCCAAAGAAACTCGAGTTTAATGGTAAATGAACAAAAAAAAACATTGTGTACAAGTACATTGACCATTATGATTTTTAACTCATATTTTTGAAGACTACTAGTCAGAAAAAAAGGAAGTTAGAAACAAAATGAGAAATTATTCATCATAAACAACCAATATAATTTAATTCAAATTTAAAAACATCCACACACTAACAAACTACCAAGATATTGTTTTTTTCTTTCTTTCTTTCTCAATTTTCTTGTTGTACAAACCTTTAGAGGCCTTACATATCACATTTTAAGTTTTTGTAGAGTGGGTAGACAAGAAAAATTAACGATTATGATTTTAAGTTTAATAATTTAAGATAATTTTTATATTTAAACTTAATCGACAATGTATTTATTATTATCATTTAAGTTTTTTTTTAGAAAAAAATTTAAATCGATACAAATGGATATTCATATCGTGAAATATCGAATCAAACGTTGTAGAAAAAATAAAGTTCGAAAAAAAGACATTGGAATGTGGTTGAGATTGAAAAGAAACATAAATAATCATGACTTTACGTTTCACAATTAATGTAAAATTATTTTTTATATTTAAAATTTATCGACCATATATTTATCATGGTCGCACTTCAACATTTTCAACAATTTTAAATCGCTTAAAACGCATATTTGTAATTTAAAATATTGAATGAAACGTTAAAAAAATTGGCTTAATTTAAGATAAAAATTGAAGAAAAATGAAATTGAGAGAAATTAGTTTGAGTATAGGGGTTGAGACTTGAGAGTGGGTAAAAAGGGAAAATTAACGATTATGATTTTACATTTAATAATTTAAGATAAAATACTGAATGAAAAAAAGGCTTAATTTAAGATAAAAACTGAATAAAAATGAAATTAAGAGAAATTAGTGTGAGTATGGGGGGTATAATTTTACGTTTAATAATTTAAGATAATTTTTATATTTAAACTTAATCGACAATATATTTATTATTATCACATTGTAAGTTTTTTTAAAAAATTTAAATCGATCCAAATGGATATTCATATCGTGAAATATCGAATCAAATGTTGTAGGAAAAATAAAGTTAAAAAAAAGATATTGGAATGTGGTTGAGATTGAAAAGAAACATAAAAAATCACGACTTTACGTTTCACAATTAATGTAAAATTATTTTTGATATTTAAAATTTATCGACCATATATTTATCATGGACATATTTCAACATTTTCAAAAAATTTTAAATCGTTTAAAGCGTATATTTATAATTTAAAATACCGAATCAAACGAAAAACAAAATATGAAACAGCTTAGGCGAGCCGGGCTGGGCCAGAAAGCCATTTGGCTCGGCTCACAGATACCTAAAAAAAAAAAAACTAACTCAGTCGAGCCGAGCCAACGACTTAAACGGCTTATGAACAGTGCCCAACCCAACTCACTCTTTTATTGTAGGTAGATAATTTTCTTTTTCGTAAGTTAATGTACGAGAAAGAGAAATTCCACACACACACACACACATCGAAGTTATAATTTGATCAAAATCAATTTTTAATCATATATTTTTATTGAACTAATAACTTTTATCTATTTTTTATTTATACATTTAATTAAATTCATAACTTTTATCCAATTTTAATCTCACATTTTATGATATTCACTAGCTTATGATCTCAAAAAACTCTGTCGAAGAGAGGGTTCGATTAAACATTAAAAGTGTTAAAAGATTTACTCACTCTCTCTCATCATTTGCCCCATTCTTTCTCACATATCGACCAATAAAAGAAGGACAAATATACAATTTTTAGATTGAAAATTAAATCAATTAAATACATTTATATCATGTTTGATATAGATTAAAATCTAAATCAACAATTACTTAATTAATTCCATGCAAATTCCATGATTAGTGGAAGATTTATTCTACATATAAATCAATACAAGTAAATGTTTAACACCAAAAATGTTAATGAAAACATGTATATATATTATCGATCTCCTACCGATAATTGGCAGAAGATACTTTACCCACCAGCGAGGTGGCAAGATCTTGCCATCTCATCGCTGGTGTCTAAAATATTAGTGACATGACAAGACCAGATCTCGCCACCTCATCTTATTAGTAGGTTACCCATTATTGACACGAGATATACACATAGTATATGAATTGATTGAAACCATTAATGCCGACAAATTGGTAAAATCCATGCTCAAGTTTTTTGCACATATTATTTCATAAACATGTTTATCTAAGCTTAAAAAATTACTTTTCAAGTAAAAAGTAAGTTTTAAATCTTTTTACTACTAATACATAATAATAAATAAATTATATATTTTGGCAGTATAATAAATTTCTATTTGTTTCCATTATTTCAAAACTTTTTTTTACATATTCATTCTCAACCACATATAAAATATTTTACACGTAAACTTGACACTTTTAACTATTTTTAAACACATATTCTTCAAAAAAATAATTATTTAAAACAATATTTTTCCAAAAAAGGCCACCAAACAGGGGTTAAATTTGTCTTCGAAAAAAATTACTTTTCAAAAGTAAAAAGTAAGAATTGTTAAATTAAAAAGGTAAGTCATTCAACAATATTTATCGATAAAAATATTACCTTTGCCTTTTTCTAACACTCAACCAAAATACTGACAAAAGTGAAATTATTGATAGAACTGAACGACAACTTCTTAAATCCACTCTCTTAAAAAAAAAAAGAACATTGTATTCAGTCTCTGTATGATAGTGATTAAAATCATATTTTTAAATATATTTTAATAGAAGTTAATGAAATGTGTGATTGAAAAATTGTGAAACCTATATCAAGTGGACAATATAGTAAGCCCTCGTTTGATTTTTTTTTTTTTGGTAAACTGTATTATGGAATAGTTTTTAATTGAAGAATGTATTGTTGAAAAGTAAGAGAATGTTTGATGTACATTATTGACAAGAAATAGAGATGTTACATGTACAGTCATTAGTGGGGTGTAATTTACACCCCACTAATGACTTTACAAGTGAATTTTTTCGAGAAGAAAATGTATTTTATGATGTGATGTGATAGAAAATGTGTGATTAAAAATATGAAAAGTTTTGAATTTGCGTGTCACTAATGACTTTACAAGTGAATTTTTTCGAGAAGAAAATGTATTTTATGATGTGATGTGATAGAAAATGTGTGATTAAAAATATGAAAAGTTTTGAATTTGCGTGTAATATTATTTTATTGAATAATGTGTGGTTGAAAATGAGTATTGAAAGAATGAATTTTTGAAAGATCGTGAATCAAACATGGGCTAAAGAATTTTTTTTTGAAATACATGTGTAATTATTTTATAAAAGAATGTGTTGTTGAAAATAAATTTTGAAAAAATATGTTCCTGAAGGATAGATTTGGGCTAAACAATATCTTTATTTTTTAATTCTTTAACTGGCCTATAAAAAAGAAATGGAGAAGAGAAAAGGAGACGAAAATAAAAAATTAGAGGTATAATAGCCTCTATTTGACAAATTTATAAATGAGAATAGTAAGAATAATAGTAATGGATCTTACAAAATTTGTAGATAATAATAATAATTATGAATATTTGGTTAAAATTAATGTTAGATTTTGTTGACGTTCAAAATTGTATGAACAAGATTGAGGTCAACTAAGAGTGCAGAAAGTAGTCTAAAGGATGCGATGAAAAAGAATGCTCGATTGTCTCTGAAACAATTACTTCTTTTTCACAGATAGTCTAGAATATTCAAAGGGTTCACTGTGGTTTTTCTCCTTAGTATATTCCTTTAGATTTTTTTGTCTGCCCCCCCGGCCATCTTTGTTTTCTAAGCCTTTTATAGTAGAAACATAATAACGTCTAATCATCATGTCTTGTCAACCCAGAGACTGAGCCGAGCTAATTGGGGCGTTGTCCTAACGGGATTGGCGCCCGACCTCAACGTTGTACCGTTGACTGAGGATGATGGGACTTGTTGATCCCGGTAGTAAATGCATTGTCTATTAAAGCAGGCTAAGGCTTCTGATTGGAGGAATAGGTGAGCGCTGACACAGGACCTTTCCACGTGTATCCCTTTGGTTTGATGCCCAAAGATCTTGTCAGTGATCCGTAATCATTAGCCACTGTAGCGTCTTGGAAGACTACAATGGCTTGATGGGGAAGCTATGCTCCTGCCGATCTGGCCTCGCATGACCGAACTCCCATTTCCTTGTCCTCATTGGGATATGACAGGCCGAGCTCAACGACCTCGGAGGTCGGTGTCAACAGTTACCCCCAGGTCAGGTCTAATTTTAAATAAGAGTCTGACCTTATTTCACTGTCATGGCACAAGTACCAACCCGCGTAATAATTGCTCCTGCCGCCGCCAGGTACACCTGTCGCTTAGGGGGTGGCTGGACGTCTTCACCTCTTTTTAGGCAGTGATTGACAGCCGCGTGCATTTATTGCCATTTTCTGCCGGTTTATATCCCGCCTTTTGCCATTCCAGAACGCTTCCTTCCGTCTTTCTTTAGTATTTTCGGATTCCATCCTTCCTTATTCCTAAATTCGCAAACTCTTCGGTCCCTTTCTCTTTCCCTGAATTTCCGACCAAGATAATTGCCCAGGTATTCTCCTGCCATTTTTAGGATACCTTTTCTTTTGCGCATTACTTACTCTTTAACACGCTTACATGAGCTCGGACGAATCCCGTGTGCAGTCCTGGGGAAATCAACAGGAAGAATTTGTACCATCTTCGTCCACCCAGTCATTTAGTGCATCATCCGCTAGTTCTGATTGCCAGGAAGTATTCACACCCACCCCTATCACGTCATTTTATCCTCCTCCGCCCCCTCCTATCCCAACATCAAATTCACCTAGAAGTATGGAGCATAGGCGTAAGTTAAGGGAAGAGAGGGTACGCGAGGAGAGCAGTAGTGGGAGTGGTACTTGGGGAGCGAGTAGCCTCAGGTCGGTAGTGACGGAGGGTTCATTAGCTGCAGTTAGGGCTAAGTATGGCATCCCCCCTTCCGTAGAGCTAGTTGTGCCAATTTCTTCCGACCGAGCTAACAGCCCCCCTGAAGGATGTGTGGCCCTTAACGGTGCCATTCTGCAGGCTGGTTTAAGGCTGCCCTTTCCGAAGATCGTTAGGTCATTCTTTTCTTCCTGGGGAATAGCCCCTACCCAGCTGTGTCCAAACGGGTGGAGGACCTTGATAGCGACCTTGATTTTGTGGAAGCAGTTAGGATACCCAGAGATGGACGTCTCCCAGTTCAACTCCCTCTTTACCTTTAAAGAAGACGGGAAGAAAACGGGTTGGTGGTATACTAGTGCTAGGCCCAGGACGGGGGGTTCACTAGTTTTAGATACGCCTTCCTCGATCAAAGGGTGGAAAGAGGAGTTCTTTTTTGTTTTGGGGGAATGGCAGTTCCATCCGGACGAGGTGGACAGGGGGGATGTAGTCCCCACCCTTTATCATTCCCTTTGTAAGTGAGGGTCCTTACTGCCATTTTTGTGGAACCATTGTCTGGTTTGACTAATCTGCCTTTTTCTTGTAATTTTTTGCAGTTTACCGACCTTGTCACCTGAACACGACGATCCAGAAGCAGGCCGACTCAATCCGAGCGCTTCCTAACAGGGAGAGATCCTGCAAGATTGTAATTACAAACGACAAATTATTCCAAGCGGGTCTACTCCGAGCTATTCCTCCGACCTCAACGCATAGCAGATCTCAGACCCCAGCTCCTACTGCCTCTCGTAAAGGAATTTTTACGTTTCATTGGTTTTACTGGCTCTCTGTTCATTGCTGACCTTATCCTTTGCCTTTTTCAGACCAACGACCGGATATGTTGAATTTTCGCGCGGCTAGGGCGGCTAAGGCGGCTGAGGCCGAAAAAAGGAAGAGAGATGAGGTTGCTGCTAAGGGGCCAGCCCGACCTGAGGGAGCTGAGGTGGAGCAAGAAGACGAGCAGCCCTTGCAGAGGCGTCGTCCATCCAGCCTGTCGCCTGCTCCCGTTCTCCCAGACTCTCCTATCCATACGGCGGCTACGGTGGCTGTTGCTGCTTCCTCTTCTAAGTCCCAGGAGACGCAGCCTGACCTTCAGAGGTCGGGTGTTGAGGATTTGGTTGGGCGCCGACCTGAGATCCTCCGGACTTCCTCAGAGCTCCTTCCCCAGCAAGGGAATCAGTTGCTGCCTTCCCCCCGCCCCTCAGAGAGTCTGCCGTTTTGATGACACGGAGCTGGCCTGATAAAGAGCAGCAATTTCTGAATGAGATGCCCGTCGGGGAGAACGTCCTCACAGCTCAGCTTCATTGTCACAGAGCTGTTCTCCACATGTCTTCCGTGGTGGACAAGGTACAGAGTTTACTTTTAGTATCTCATACTTTGATTAGTAACCTTCTTACGTTTTTGAAATGTTACCCTCATGCCTTCCAGGTCAAAGCAGAACTTGATTCCGTGCTGGAGTTCAAAGCTAAGGCTGATAAACTTTTTTCCGAGGTTGAGGCGGAGAGGTCTGCTTTTGCGGGGGAAAAACGAAGTTATGAGGATCGCCTGGATAAGATGGGGGAAGAGCTTGACGCCTGCCTTACTAAGGAGCATAAATTACTCGATGAAAACAAGGCGCTGTATTTGTGGGGGGAAAAGTCAAGTTCCCGAGCTGAACTCGAGAAGAAACGAGCCGACGAAGCAGTAGCTCAAGTGATGGCCCTGAAAAAAGAAACCGAGCTGAAGGTTTCTAACGCCGTGGAGGAATGGAGGGCCTCTCCTGCCTTTGACGCCATTGCTCAAGAAGCGTATGCCCTGGCTATGGGTGAAGTCATTAAGTTTATCAATCAGAAAAGGCCGGACTGGGATACTGCTTTCTTGGTGGAAGCTCAGGAGGAGCAGGAGAAGGAGCTGGAGCGAATGTTAAGAGCTTCTGAAGCTGGGCAAGTTGAGGCTCAACCTTCCACGGCTGAAGATCTTCCTCCCCACCCCTCTAGTTCTTAGTTTTTATGTTGCTCTATGTATTTCCCTAAATTTTCTCGCGACTTTTGTAACTTTTGTTTTATGGATAAAAACATTTTGTTTGGTGCTTTACTTTTGCTCTTTATAATTGGGTCCGTAACTTTCAAACGAACTGGTGAATAGAATTTTTTCGTTTTTCGCCATTTGCTGTAGGAGTCGTATTGGGTTTTGCCTGAACTTCTCGTATAATTTATGCAAAGTGTTGCAGCACTTAGATTCTGCCCACTTCACGAGTAGGACTTAGGAATCATGCTAAGCGTTGCAGCACTTGCAACATTAGCTCGGCTTGCTGCATGGGTAGGGCTTACAAGAGATTCTGCCCACTTCATGAGTAGGGCTTAGGAATCATGCTAAGTGTTGCAGCACTTACAACATTAGCTCGGCCTACTGCATGGGTAGGGCTTAGGAATCATGCTAAGTGTTGCAGCACTTACAACATTAGCTCGGCCTACTGCATGGGTAGGGCTTACAAGAGATTCTGCCCACTTCATGAGTAGGGCTTAGGAATCACCCGGCGTGGACGCCGTACTTCTTGGAGAGTCATTCTGATAACCATGCTTTTATTCATAGAGGCAGCATATTACAGCAATCTATTGGTAATACTTTTTGAGGTGCTCTGCGTTCCAGGGGTGCGGTAAAGTCCTACCTTCCATATCTTCCAGTTCGTAAGCCCCTTTGAGCAGTACCTTGCTTACCCTGTAAGGACTCTCCCAGTTGGGTCCTAAAGATCCAGCATTTAGTTCTCTTGTTGCCAGGAAGACCTTCCTTAGGACAAGGTTGCCAACCTCGAACTCTCGTTTCTTTACCTTCTGGTTGTAGTATCTCGCATTGCGCTGTTTGTATACCGCATTTCTGACTTCAGCAACATCCCTTCTTTCTTCTATCAAATCCAATTCTTCTCGTAATGTTTGCTCGTTCCTGTCTTCTTGATACATCAGAGTTCTGACAGATGGAATTTCAACCTCAAGAGGAATCACGGCCTCTACCCCGAAGGCTAGGGAGAAAGGGGTTTCTCCAGTGCTGCTTCTAGCAGTAGTGCGATAAGACCATAATACGCTGGGGAGTTCTTCTGCCCATCCTCCCTTAAGAGTGTCGAGCTTTGTTTTCAACGTATGCTTGATAATCTTATTGATAGCCTCAACTTGTCCGTTAGCCTGGGGGTGATTCGGCGTGGAGAAATGTTTCTGTATTCCCAATTCCTCGCAGAAATTTGCAAAGCGAGTGTTGTCGAACTGTTTTCCGTTATCCGTCACTATGGAGTGAGGTATTCCAAACCTGCATATGATTGACTTCCATATGAACTCAGTGGTTTTGTGCTCGGTGATTTTCGCCATAGGTTCAGCCTCAGCCCACTTGGTGAAATAGTCAACAGCCACAATTGCAAACTTCGTCCCCCCTTTTCCCGTAGGCATGGGACCGATAAGATCGACCCCCCATTTTGCGAAAGGCCACGGTGCCATTACATAGTTCAGTTCTCCAGGGGGGAGTTTGATGTTAGGTGCGAACCGTTGGCATTTGTCGCACTTCATGGTGAATTCCAGCGTATCCTTTTTCATGGTCGGCCAGAAGTATCCTTGGCGCATGATTTTGTGTGACAATGACCGTCCTCCTGCGTGATTTCCGCATATCCCACTCGTGTATTTCTTTCATAGCAAGAAGGGCTTCTTCCTCATCCAGGCACCTTAACAGTGGCGCAGCATATCCTCGCTTATATAAGATGCCGTCGATCAATGTGTACCTTGCTGACCTTACCCTCAGCTTCCTTGCCAAGGCGGGATCCTCTGGGCATATACCCGTTTGGAGGTACGTAACGAGTTCTTCCATCCATGAGTGTCTGGGCTCCGTCGCCATGTGGATTTTCTCAGCTTCTTCAATCGCAGGGCGGTGGATTCTCCCAACAGGTATGCTATCAAACCTCTCAATTCCTTCACTGGTTGCCAACCGAGCTAGTGCATCAGCGTGCCCGTTCTGAGTTCGTGGGACCTGTCTGATACGGACATCTTTAAACTTCTGGAGTTCGCTTCTGACGATCTGGAGATATTTGCCCATTCTTTCCTCTTTGGCTTGATAGGTTTCGTTGACTTGGTTTACTATCAGTTGGGAGTCACTGTACGCCATCAGCCAGTCAATTTTCATTTCGCTTGCCATCCGGAGGCCGGCTATCAGGGCCTCGTACTCAGCTTCGTTGTTAGAAGCGCTGAAGTCGAAAGGTAACGCTTCGCAGAACAGTTGTTGGTTTGGGCTTATTAGAACTATCCCAGCTCCTGCTCTTTCATCCGTGGAGGATCCGTCAACGAACAGTTTCCAAGGGGCATGGGGAGGTGATTGTCCCATAGGGTCTGAGCTGAACTCAAGAATGAAATCGGCTAGCGCTTGAGATTTTATTGAGGTGCGTGGTTTGTATCTTACATCGAACTGGCCGAGCTCAATTGACCATTTTACCAATCTCCCTGAAGTATCTGGTTTCTGCAGTACCTGCCTCAAGGGTTGGTTCGTCAGGATCTCAATGGAATGTTCCAGGAAGTATGGCCTCAGTTTCCGAGCAGCGATTATCACAGCATAGGCCAACTTCGGCGTCGTGCAGGGCCTTAGAAACATAGTAAACTGGGTGCTGTACTCCGTCCTCCTCCCTGGCCAACACCGCGCTGACGGCATGCTCCGAGACTGCCAAGTATAGCATGAGTGTTTCTCCTTCTCTAGGTTTGGACAGCACAGGTGGTTGTGATAGGTGTGATTTTAGTTGGTTGAAAGCGACCTGACATTCCGGCGTCCATTCAAACTTCTTTCCTCCTCTCAGCACGTCAAAGAAGGGCTTACACTTGTCTGTTGATTTTGACATGAATCTGCTGAGGGCGGCTACCCGTCCCGTTAAGCTTTGAACTTCCTTAGGTCTGGATGGAGGACGCATCTCAATAATGGCCCTTATCTTATCTGGGTTAGCTTCAATTCCTCTGCAGTTTACTAGACCCAAAAATTTCCCTGAGCTTACTCCAAATGCGCATTTACGGGGGTTTAGCTTCATCCCGTATGCTCTTAGGATCTCGAACATTTCGGCGAGATGTTGCCGATGTTCCCAAGCCTCTGCACTCTTAACCAACATGTCATCCACGTAGACCTCCATGGTTTTCCCAATTTGTTTGGCAAACATGGAGTTAACCAGACGTTGGTAGGTCGCTCCTGCATTCTTGAGACCAAACGGCATAACTTTATAGCAGTACAGACCTCTGTCGGTGACGAATGCCGTGTGCTCTTGGTCCGGTTCATGTATGGGAATCTGATTGTAGCCTGAATATGCGTTCATGAAGCTGAGCAAATCGTGCCCAGCAGTGGCGTCCACCATTTGGTCAATCCTTGACAGAGGGAATCCGTCTTTAGGGCATGCTTTATTCAGGTCGGTGAAATCTTGGCAGAGGGAATCCGTCTTTAGGGCATGCTTTATTCAGGTCGGTGAAATCTATGCATACCATCCAATCCCCATTGTTCTTTTTCACTAGTACAGGATTAGCGATCCATTTTGGATATTTTGCTTCGTGAATGAATCCGTTCTTGAGCAGCTTTTGCACTTCCTTATTGAGGGCCTCATATCGTTCTGGGTTAAGTGGCCTCCTTCGTTGCTGTTTTGGCCGTGCTGAGGGATCAACTCCTAACTTGTGGCACATGACTTTTGGGTTGATTCCCTTCATGTCCGCGTGTTCCCAGGAAAATACATCGAGGTTTTCCTGGAGGAAACTGATAATTTGATCCCTCACTAGGGGCTGGAGGTCATGACCTATTTTCAGCTCCTTGGGCGGGACGCCTAGACCAACTTGGATGACGTCCAGCTCTTCCACAGGTTCTCCACCTCGTGTTTTTGCTCTTGGATCCAACGTGTCTGGGAGGAACTCTCTTGTGCATGTCATACCGACATCGTTTAGTTCGGTTATCATTGGATCCCCGTGTTCCGATGTCCCAGCTTGTTGGCAGCTCTGGTCATCCAGCATTCCAACCAGGGGCTTAGGTAAGTCTACGTTGCAGGCTCTCGCTTCAACTTGGTTCCCACGTATTACTCCTGGTCCGTTCGGAGTGGGAAACTTGAGACAGTAATGATACATTGAGGTTGCCGCTTGCAGTTCGTGCAATAAAGGTCTCCCCAATATGGCATTGTAGTTTGAAGGGATATCGACCACGACAAAATCTGCCAGGATTTTTCTGTAGCATGGGGGTTCGCCGAACTCAACACTGAGTACAATCTGTATATGAACTCAGTGGTTTTGTGCTCGGTGATTTTCGCCATAGGTTCAGCCTCATCCCACTTGGTGAAATAGTTAACAGCCACAATTGCAAACTTCGTCCCCATTTTTTTTTTTTTTTTTTTTTTTTTTTTTTTTTTTTTTTTTTTTTTTATTTTTTTTCTTTTTTTTATTGCAAACTTCGTCCCCCCTTTTCCCGTAGGCATGGGACCGATAAGATCGACCCCCCATTTTGCAAAAGGCCACGGTGCCATTACATAGTTCAGTTCTCCAGGGGGGAGTTTGATGTTAGGTGCGAACCGTTGGCATCTGTCGCACTTCATGGTGAATTCCAGCGTATCCTTTTTCATGGTCGGCCAGAAGTATCCTTGGCGCATGATTTTGTGTGACAATGACCGTCCTCCTGCGTGATTTCCGCATATCCCCTCGTGTATTTCTTTCATAGCAAGAAGGGCTTCTTCCTCATCCAGGCACCTTAACAGTGGCGCAGCATATCCTCGCTTATATAAGATGCCGTCGATCAATGTGTACCTTGTTGACCTTACCCTCAGCTTCCTTGCCAAGGCGGGATCCTCTGGGCATATACCCGTTTGGAGGTACGTAACGAGTTCTTCCATCCATGAGTGTCTGGGCTCCGTCGCCATGTGGATTTTCTCAGCTTCTTCAATCGCAGGGCGGTGGATTCTCCCAACAGGTATGCTGTCAAACCTCTCAATTCCTTCACTGGTTGCCAACCGAGCTAGTGCATCAGCGTGCCCGTTTTGAGTTCGTGGGATCTGTCTGATACGGACATCTTTAAACTTCTGGAGTTCGCTTCTGACGATCTGGAGATATTTGCCCATTCTTTCCTCTTTGGCTTGATAGGTTTCATTGACTTGGTTTACTATCAGTTGGGAGTCACTGTACGCCATCAGCCAGTCAATTTTCATTTCGCTTGCCATCCGGAGGCCGGCTATCAGGGCCTCGTACTCAGCTTCGTTGTTAGAAGCGTTGAAGTCGAAAGGTAACGCTTCGCAGAACAGTTGTTGGTTTGGGCTTATTAGAACTATCCCAGCTCCTGCTCTTTCATCCGTGGAGGATCCGTCAACGAACAGTTTCCAAGGGGCATGGGGAGGTGATTGTCCCATAGGGTCTGAGCTGAACTCAAGAATGAAATCGGCTAGCGCTTGAGATTTTATTGAGGTGCGTGGTTTGTACCTTACATCGAACTGGCCGAGCTCAATTGACCATTTTACCAATCTCCCAGAAGTATCTGGTTTCTGCAGTACCTGCCTTAAGGGTTGGTTCGTCAGGATCTCAATGGAATGTTCCAGGAAGTATGGCCTCAGTTTCCGAGCAGCGATTATCACAGCATAGGCCAACTTCTCCAGTGGGGAGTAGCGAACTTCGGCGTCGTGCAGGGCCTTAGAAACATAGTAAACTGGGTGCTGTACTCCGTCATCCTCCCTGGCCAACACCGCGCTGACAGCATGCTCCGAGACTGCCAAGTATAGCATGAGTGTTTCTCCTTCTCTAGGTTTGGACAGCACAGGTGGTTGTAATAGGTGTGATTTTAGTTGGTTGAAAGCGACCTGACATTCCGGGGTCCATTCAAACTTCTTTCCTCCTCTCAGCACGTCAAAGAAGGGCTTACACTTGTCTGTTGATTTTGACATGAATCTGCTGAGGGCGGCTACCCGTCCCGTTAAGCTTTGAACTTCCTTAGGTCTGGATGGAGGACGCATCTCAATAATGGCCCTTATCTTATCTGGGTTAGCTTCAATTCCTCTGCAGTTTACTAGACCCAAAAATTTCCCTGAGCTTACTCCAAATGCGCATTTACGGGGGTTTAGCTTCATCCCGTATGCTCTTAGGATCTCGAACATTTCGGCGAGATGTTGCCGATGTTCCCAAGCCTCTGCACTCTTAACCAACATGTCATCTACGTAGACCTCCATGGTTTTCCCAATTTGTTTGGCAAACATGGAGTTAACCAGACGTTGGTAGGTCGCTCCTGCATTCTTGAGACCAAACGGCATAACTTTATAGCAGTACAAACCTCTGTCGGTGACGAATGCCGTGTGTTCTTGGTCCGGTTCATGCATGGGAATCTGATTGTAGCCTGAATATGCGTCCATGAAGCTGAGCAAATCGTGCCCAGCAGTGGCGTCCACCATTTGGTCAATCCTTGGCAGAGGGAATCCGTCTTTAGGGCATGCTTTATTCAGGTCGGTGAAATCTATGCATACCCTCCAATCTCCATTGCTCTTTTTCACTAGTACAGGGTTAGCGATCCATTTTGGATATTTCGCTTCGCGGATGAATCCGTTCTCGAGCAGCTTTTGCACTTCCTTATTGAGGGCCTCATATCGTTCTGGGTTAAGTGGCATCTTTCGTTGCTGTTTTGGCCGTGCTGAGGGATCAACTCCTAACTTGTGGCACATGACTTTTGGGTTGATTCCCTTCATGTCCGCGTGTTCCCAGGCAAATACATCGAGGTTTTCCTGGAGGAAACTGATAATTTGATCCCTCACTGGGGGCTGAAGGTCATGACCTATTTTCAGCTCCTTGGGCGGGACGCCTAGACCAACTTGGATGACGTCCAGCTCTTCCACAGGTTCTCCACCTCGTGTTTTTGCTCTTGGATCCAACGTGTCTGGGAGGAACTCTCTTGTGCATGTCATACCGACCTCGTTTAGTTCGGTTATCATTGGATCCCCATGTTCCGATGTCCCAGCTTGTTGGCAGCTCTGGTCATCCAGCATTCCAACCAGGGGCTTAGGTAAGTCTACGTTGCAGGCTCTCGCTTCCACTTGGTTCCCACGTATTACTCCTGGTCCGTTCGGAGTGGGGAACTTGAGGCAGTAATGATACATTGAGGTTGCCGCCTGCAGTTCGTGCAATAAAGGTCTCCCCAATATGGCATTGTAGTTTGAAGGGATATCGACCACGACAAAATCCGCCAGGATTTTTCTGTAGCATGGGGGTTCGCCAGCTCAACACTGAGTACAATCTGTCCCCGAGCTTCGACCGGAAAGCCGGAAAATCCTTGAAGTTTTCGGGGGTACGGTTGAAGGTATTGATCATGTATGGCCATTTGCCTCAACGTTTGGTAGTAAAGCACATTGACCGAGCTCCCGTTGTCTACTAGAGTTCGGTGTATTCGGACTCCTGTCACATCCATAGCGATAACCAGCGCATGACTTTGGTCTTGCAGAACTCCCTGTGCATCTTTTTCTGAAAACCCAAACCACTCAGGGCCCGAACAAGCGGTGGGTTCCGATGCGGGGTATCTCATACTAAAGTTTTGGTGTACGTGAGCATCACGCGCCAGCTTGCGCCTAGTTCTTCTTGAACCCTCTAAATATTGGTTTCCGCTTACCAACATTCGAATCTCAGCACGAGGCTGGGGTTCGCGAGCTGGGGGTTCGGGCCGTGCTGGTTGGTTTTCTTCCCGCTGGTCAGGCTGTTGAAGCCTGGATGGTCCTGCTACTCTTGGCCTTGCTACGAACTCCCGTAAATGGCCTCTCTGAATGAGGGCTTCCACCTCTTCCTTTAGGTCTCGGCAGTTGTCAGTGTCTGTCCCACTATCTTATGATATCGGCAGTACTTTGCTTGGTTCTTCCCAGCTGTTTCTTTGCCTCCAGGCGGAGGTCGGCGAAAAGACTTCTTTGCTTCGGTTTGAAGAAAGACCTCCTTCAGACTAGCATCCAAGGGTGGTAGCCGCGGAATTTATCGGGATACGGTCTAGAGCGGCTTTGATCCCTTCTATCTTTCCTTTTCTCCTGACCTCCGTCTCTTTCCGCTTGTTTCCCATTTGCTTGCCGCGGGGACCGGGGGTTCTGTTTAACATCCTCGTGATCCGAAGTGGCCTCTTCTGCACTGATGTACTTCTCAGCTCGGCCTAAGAGTCCATGGTACGTTTGCGGGCCATCTTCATGGACTGACCACCAGAATCGTGTCTTGGGCCTCAGTCCTGACAAAACTGCCATGAGCGCAGCGTCGTCAGAAATTTTCTCAACTTCCATGGATTGTTTGTTGAATCTGTCCAGGTAGCTTTTAAGGGATTCCGTCTTTCCTTGCTTTATGCTTACCAACCTTTCTTTGGGAGTGGTCCTTGCCTTTGAACCCATGAACTGGGCGAGGAATGCTGTGGCAAGGTCGTCCCAGCATTTTATAGATCTTTGGTGTAATCTTCTGAACCATCTTTGGGCCTTGTCCCCCAATGTTAAGGGGAAGGCACGGCACATGATGGCTTCTCCGGCTCCCTGAAGCTCCATCCAAGAAGAGTATTTGTCAAGGTGACTGAGGGGGTCTCCTTCCCCGTCATATCCAGCCAGCTGAGGCATTTTCATCTTTTCGGGTAATGGTTCTGCTAGGATAACTTCGGTAAATGGTGAGTGGCGTTTGGTGAAATATTCATCCGGGCTCTCCTTGCTTTTTGCCTCCAGATCCGCAATGCGCTTCTTTAGGGCGTTCACCTCGTTTTCTGGTTGCTCTCCAGGATGGTTTTTTTGGCGTTCAGCTTGCTTCCTGGCGGGAGTTGAGGGACGCTGAGGGCCCAACTTGTCGAATGCACTGTTCGTCCTCCTAATTTTCGATTTAGTCGCCACAGGGGAGCTTCCAACTTCCTCAGTTTGGTCCCTGGAAGATCCTTCGTTTGAAAAATGCAGGGTCCGCCTAGTGGGGAGTCGTTCGGTCCTTTCCTGGCGAAGAGATTCCCCTCTGTTTTCCCGTGGCAGGTATTGGGCTTGGTTTTGTTCCAACCTACTGACAATATTCGTTAGTTTCTCAATGGCTTCCCTCATCGTCGCCATTTGTGGGTCAGCGGTTTCGTCCCGACCCCCTTTTTCCGAGTTCATGGGATTACTGGCTTCGCCCAGGATGGGTATGGCCCGCGTGGGACTGGTTCCCTGATGCTGACAATTCGTCCATGGGGTTACTTTTATGAATCGTGTGTGGAGATGGGGCTGCTATCAAGTAGGGGGCCCTCCTTCTAGCGCCAAACTGTTGACGTTCAAAATTGTATGAACAAGATTGAGGTCAACTAAGAGTGCAGAAAGTAGTCTAAAGGATGCGATGAAGAAGAATGCTCGATTGTCTCTGAAACAATTACTTCTTTTTCACAGATAGTCTAGAATATTCAAAGGGTTCACTGTGGTTTTTCTCCTTAGTATATTCCTTTAGATTTTTTTGTCTGCCCCCCCGGCCATCTTTGTTTTCTAAGCCTTTTATAGTAGAAACATAATAACGTCTAATCCTCATGTCTTGTCAACCCAGAGACTGAGCCGAGCTAATTGGGGCGTTGTCCTAACGGGATTGGCGCCCGACCTCAACGTTGTACCGTTGACTGAGGATGATGGGACTTGTTGATCCCGGTAGTAAATGCATTGTCTATTAAAGCAGGCTAAGGCTTCTGATTGGAGAAATAGGTGGGCGCTGACTATCCCTTTGGTTTGATGCCCAAAGATCTTGTCAGTGATCCGTAATCATTAGCCACTGTAGCGTCTTGGAAGACTACAATGGCTTGATGGGGAAGCTATGCTCCTGCCGATCTGGCCTCGCATGACCGAACTCCCATTTCCTTGTCCTCATTGGGATATGACAGGCCGAGCTCAACGACCTCGGAGGTCGGTGTCAACAGATTTTGACTAAATTTACAAATTATTTCTAAGTTGCTTGTCGAATAGAAGAATGATAAGTCTATTTGATGTAAATTTTTTGAGAATAGATATTGTGCAAATTAATTTTTTGGGTGTGCAAAATAATTTTATTTAAAGAATGCATTGTATAAAATAAGTTTGAGAAAATAAAAAATCTACCAAACAGCGCTAAAATCACATTTGATATAGATTTTTTATTTTGTGAAAAATGAATTTTCTTCTGAAACTATGTAATTGAAAGTAAGAAAAAGTAATATATTCGCTTAAAGAATAATTTCACTGAATGTATGTACGATTGAAAATGGATTTGATGAAAAATAAATTTTATATGTACTGGTTGTGATTAAGCCCCTATCTATATGGTCTCTATTTTTAATTACATATTTTGTGAGATTCATAATTTTTATTAATTTTTTGATAATGTATTTCATCAATTTTTATAAAACCAAACCGGGAACCCTTTTTTGACTTATCTCCACTGAACCGCTAATACGCTTACAGTCCTCTCCAAACCCTACATATTACTGTGTTGTCGTAAGTATCTTTTCATACCCAGACTTCTCTTCCACTTGAATCTCCAAAAGCTTGAAATTCCTATCTCGCAGTTTCAACTCTGTATGCAAGGTAATTTCCTCATTGTTTTAAGTTATTATCTTTTGGTAATTTTTCTGAAGTATTTGCTAATGTATTCGTATTTTTAATTTCCAGATCTGTTTTTACTGGCGGATCTTTTCTGTATGTAGAGATTTTATACTGTGTTTGTGCTTTGAATATTTGGTATCATAAAATTGAAGCTTGTATGTCCCCTTCTCTACGTTTTTTATCCTGGGATTAGATTATTGGATATTGGGTTTTATTTATGACTTTTTCTTTCAATTAAATCAAAAAAATTTAAAGTCTCGCTTTTTTTTTTTTTGATATTTCACGTGCTGCTAATTGGGAATTAAGCGGTTTTCAGATCTGGGATTTTAGTGTTACTTGTCAATCTTTTCTCAATGAAAAAAATCCACTTAGATATATTGGAATTAAGATTTAACACCAAAATAAATCTATGAAGAAGCAAATACTCCCGCTACTGGACTTCCTGCGATGTCACTGGAGTTTCTGCAACGCTGCCTGGTCAATATTGGAGCAAAGAGAAGAAGAGTTGGATAGAGAAAAAAATTAAACAAGAAAGGAAAAAAATGCGGAAAAAGAAAAGCAGAATTACCTGCTGGAGTATGGAGCAGCAGGGGAGTTGTTTTATGGTTTTTTGTTCTTCTGTCTTGGGTGTCAATTTAATATTATCTTAGGTTTTGTCAAAGAAAAAAAGGTAGTGACCCAATTAAGAACCCACTTAAACCTGATGTCTAGAATTAACAGTTGTTTCAGAAAAAAAAATCCACAGCAAAAATTTAATTTATGGCTGCAGCCTTAGTGCGTTGAGGCGTGTGCCTCATTAATGTGAGGTGGCTGCCTCAGTAAAATAGTTTTAAAACCAGATTCTTAAGGCACTGGTCCCATGCGTACTTGAGGTGTGAAATCATGTCCTGAATTTATGTGGTGCAGTGGTGGCATGTGCAGCTAATTTGCCTGCACTATTATTTATTTTACCATATTTAATGTTTAGAGCAAGTTGTAACAAGTATCAATTTGTTCTTGTTTAAGATTTTGCTATTATTATCTCCAAGGCTTTTCAGCTAACACACATATACACAAACTACTGTTACGTAAATGTAGAATGTTTTTTTTTGAATAAGCAAAAGCGGATATGGAAATTTTGGAATTAGATGAAAACTCATTTCTTTAGATGTTGTAATGCCATGTGGAGTGATATGATGATTTAGTACATATAAATTCCGACTTTTAGCTAATAAATAGCTGCCAGTAGATTAATATGGAATATCAAACAAATATTATTTCAGATGGCTGGTCAGAGAAACTATGGGAAGCGATCAAATTCTCAGTCTGACTTTGGTGATAATAGAGGAAACAAAAGAAGAAATTCTGGAACTGATAAAGACCTTTTCTCTATTGGGCCGGATGACACTGTGTACCGCTACTTGTGTCCTGGGAAGAAGATTGGAAGTATTATAGGAAGGGGAGGGGAAATTGTTAAGCAATTAAGAGTGGATACTAAATCAAAGATAAGAATTGGCGAGTCAGTGCCTGGATGTGAAGATCGTGTTGTCACTATTTATAGTACTAGCGAGGAAACAAACGATTTTGATGGTAGTGATGATCGTGTTTGTCCTGCTCAAGATGCACTTTTCAAAGTTCATGATAGAATTGTTGCTGAGGACGTTTCAGTTGACGAGGACTCTGAAGAAGCTCCACAAGTTACTGCTCGGCTTCTAGTACCATCTGATCAGATTGGATGCATCATTGGGAAAGGTGGACAGATAGTTCAGAATATTCGTAGCGAAACTGGAGCTCAGGTTCGCATTCTTAAGGATAGCCATTTGCCGGCATGTGCGTTGAGCTCTGATGAACTTGTGCAGGTATTGTTGATTCATATATTTTGTTCATCCTTTTAATCCTTTATTCCCGTGGTTCACTACGGTTCTATTGTTCATATTCATTTGCACTCTGAAAGTTTTTGCTTAAGTATACAGTTTTCTTATATGCTGCTTTTGCAGATGTAATTTCTCTGAACATTTTCTTTCCTAGTTTTGTTTTCATCTTCTTTTCATTTGTTGTAATCTTTTAACTCCAATCTTATTTGTCACCAAGAGAATCATAATTTTTGAGGGCTTTCACAGTTTAAAAAAGATTGTATGGCATAACGACTCTTCTTCACTATTCCTATGTTTAATGTTTTTCTTGCCAGATGTTCTTCACAGTTTTATTTAGATTTAGGCATGAGATTGACTGAATATTTAATCTGAGTCACGATGTCTCCAATCCTATTAATATGCTTGTTTTTATTGATCTGTGTGGTTTCAGATATCTGGTGAAGCCTCTGTAGTTAAGAAAGCTCTTTATCAGATTGCATCTAGGCTTCACGACAATCCTTCTCGATCTCAGCATTTGCTGGCATCTTCTGTTCCCAGTGTCTATCCTTCTGGTGGTTCACTTATGGGGCCCCCTACTGGTACCTCCATTATGGGATTGACTCCACTGGTCGGGCCTTATGGGGGATATAAAGGAGAGAGTGCAGACTGGTCACGTTCTCTCTACACGGCTCCAAGAAATGAAGCATCTTCAAAGGAATTCTCACTCCGTTTGGCTTGTCCGACTTCTAACATTGGCGGTGTTATCGGCAAGGGTGGTGTGATAATAAATCAAATCAGACAAGAATCTAGGGCAGCTATCAAAGTCGATAGTTCTGCTGCAGAGGGAGATGACTGTGTAATATCTATTTCAGCGAAAGAGGTAAGGTTTTGCATATTTTATTTTAGAGTTGATATTGTATGTGCCTGTTTTCAGTTTCTTGTAATTCAAACTTTTTCCTCTGTGTTTGTAATTAGTTTTTTGAAGACTCCTTCTCTCCAACAATTGAAGCAGCACTGCGCTTGCAGCCCAGATGCAGTGAAAAAATTGAAAGAGATTCAGGTCTTATTTCTTTCACTACACGGTTACTTGTCCCAACCTCTCGGATCGGTTGCCTTATTGGCAAAGGAGGTTCCATTATTTCGGAAATGAGGAAAGTCACTAAAGCTAATATTCGCATACTGTCTAAGGAAAACCTTCCTAAGGTGGCCGCTGAAGATGAGGAGATGGTGCAGGTAAAGAAATAAATATGGCGGTGAATGTGTAATAATATGATTTTCACACATTTGAATATTGACGTGTAGGTTAAAATGAATAAACACTTTGCTTGCGATGTGGTCGTAATTGATGAACTCGCTTGTGAAATCAATTTTATAAGCTTCTTATTTGAGGATTAAATAGCATTTTTTAAGTTTTTAGGAAATAAGATACTTGTGTGAATACCATCTATCAACCAATTTTGTGGAAATTTTGTTTCGGACAGTTGAACACCATTATATGTACATTTAACATGCATCTCCCTATTCCATTCCTGTAAATCTTCATACCATTCAGGAATTTGCAATAGTAGCATATATCCAATAGTTTTGGCTATGATCAATGAAGGTAATAAAATATATTTTCTAAAAATAGATTGAGTTATTAACATGGAACCTCTTACTACTTGCACAAATAGAATGGTATCCCAGGTTACTCGTCCTTTTTCAGTATCTAAATCTAAACAATGGAATGAAGGATAAAAAAAGAATCATGTCATTATGTGAATACCTAAACATGCTGTACATGAGTACCTAATTCTGTTTTTATTTGATTTTTTTCAGATTTCTGGAGAGCTTGACATTGCCAAGGATGCTCTTGTACAAGTAACTTCACGCTTGAGGGCAAATCTTTTTGAGAAGGAGGGTGCTATGTCTGCCTTTGTACCTGTACTTCCATACCTTCCAGTGTCAGCAGATGGTCAAGAGAGTTTAAACTATGAAAGCAGAGATGCTAAGAACCGTGGCCGTGGATATTCCTATTCTGATGGATATGGTGGCTCTCCTGAGTTGCCACGTGTTGATGCTTATGGGACTTATAGTGGTCTTCATGTAAAGTTTTTGTCTATTTTATTTCAATCAATTGGAGAAAAGATATTGAGAAATGGGAGCAAAAACTTGTTATACTTTCTCCTTTATCCGTGGTGGGGTGATTATATTCTCTAATTATTTGCAGAGTGGTGGTGGCAGCTCTGCTTATGGAGTATATGGAGGTCATTCCTCTGGTCGTTCTGGTGGTTCTGGGTAAGATTTCTGTTCTCTTTGTTGATGCACTAGACTGTTGGCCATGTTCTTTCTAGTGTCTTATGTTGAACCAGTATAGTGCCTAGATAATATTTTGATATTATTTTTTCCAAGAGCCTAAGCGTTTCTATGAGATGTTAGTCGTAGAGGATTGAACTAAATTGACCTTTTGGGCTGTGCCAGACTTTTATTATTTTGACTCGCCAACTTGGTTTCTTTTTCTTGACTCGAAATAAGGACATTTCCAAATTGATCTTTTTTTCCTATCCATACATCCTGCGAATATTTTGTATAAACTGATATGATTCTCCAAGTCCCTGATTGTCAGCTTCTTTTACCAGGTTATCTGGACGTAACCCTGTTTCTAGGGGGAGAAATTATGATTACTAGAGTTTGATAATAAGATTGCAGGTAGACCTTGGTTTCACTTTATATCCTTCTTTCTATTCATGCTGTCTAAAAGGTTTCTTATCTGTATTTGCTCATAAAAAAGTTTTGTCAATTTTTTTGTGATAACTTTCCTCTTTCCCCTTTATGACTGATGCTCTTCTTTTCCCTTTGTTTCCTTTCGATTCCCAACAAAACAGCTGAGATATCTGAGGCCCGAAGTCAGCCTTCTGCCTCTTTTGATGAAGCCTACTGCCTAAACCAGAAGACCAGATGAACCAGGATTTGGAAAACCGACCGTCCACCTTGATGCTTTTCTTTAGGAGGACCAATATCTGAAGATCTTACCTATCAAATTGCCATGTCCCGACACCATATGATACCAAGCTTAATATATAGCTCCTAAGAACCTGTGTAGCCAGCTGCCTATATCCATTTTACTTCCTCCAGCAGCTGTTATGACATTTTGTTTAGTTCTTAGCTGTGTCTTTAGGATTTATGGTGGCTTATTTTGTTTAAAAATTAATGCGACTTGAATAGTTTTAGTTGAAGAAATATTTGCTTAATTTGCTATGTATAACAGATCTCTTTGAAAATACCTGTTATTATTATGGCAATTTTTTCGTAATTTACTTGTGGGTTATGCTGTTAAAATTTTATCATTGAGCTCATGCAATGTCTACCATGACTATTGACTAAGTTCAATTCTACAATTTTGGAATATGTAGGGTGTTCTGTAGTTTAGAAGATCTTATGCACAATGGCTTTGTTTCTTACTTCAAAGCATAACAATCTAAATCATTACGGTATGCTTGGTTTGGTCAATATCCTTTGCAAGATTTTATACGAGAAACAGTAGGCTATAGTGTGGGATGAGGAACTAGCAACTGTAGCAGTTAGAAGGCAGATGCAGTCCAGAGGATAGGATTGTCCTGGTTGCAAATCACTTAAAAATCTGGCAGTAAGTGTAACTTCAAAATTTGTCTTGTAATTTTCTATTGCAAGACATGGATTCAGTTTGATTGGAACTAGTTAACATTGATGGTTGAATGGCAGCAGGCTTGATGGGACACACGTTTTCTGCAAACCGCAGGTAATATTCTATTTCCTAATGTACCAGATAATCTTGTAGTCAAAAACAATTCTCAGGGCGCTATCTACTCATCTAATGAATGGTGAGTCCACAATACTTGATATCCCATGCTCATAGATTTCCCTCCCTTTCCATATCTAAGTACATTAAATTTTTACCGTTTATGGTTTCTCTCTGTCATTTTGGGTTCTACTTTAACACTGCTGCATTCCCTCTGTCATTTTGGGTTTTACTTTAACACTGCTGCACGTTCATTTGTGGACTTGTGCATTGTCTCTCCAAACAGCTGAACTTTGTTGAAAACTTGAAAGTCGTTTGAGCAGTGTCCCATTTTTTGTTTTAGTTGAATTATGATCATTTCCAACTTCATATCTTCCTCTGCAGATGCTGCAATTATAGATATCATTGGATCGGTGTCTTGTATTACTATATCATCTGTTATTTAATGCGCAATTCTTTTCTATTTGTACTGCATTGTTCTCATTACTAGAAACAAGATTTGTCTAGGTGAAATTCTTATTCTGTCTTGAATATTTGTAACTATACTTCCTAATTTTCTATACGGCTTTGTTGGCAATTATGGACGCGTGTTTTGTTATTGGATAACATCCTTAATAAACGGCTGCCCTTCTGTTGGAGTCCCCCCTCAAGGTTGGACAAAGCATAGAATTGATCCTAAAGAATAGGACTAATCTCATGTTTGGTGAGGATTAAAATTAGATTTTTTTAATAAATTTTAATAAAAGTTGATGAAATATGTAATTGAAAAGTTGTGGATTTTGTGAAATATGTGGTTAAAATAAATTGTTGATTTCGACTTAAATTAAAATTTAGATTTTAAAATGTGCCTTGATTATGCGCTTTGGACGAGGTAAAATTTTTGGGACATCGGACGTTTTACAAGATTTGGAAGTGCGATTGGTTGATGGTTTGGGATGCCTTTAAGAGGGCTTGTTGCAAATACTATCGGAGAGGTGGATTTAGAAGTTTGCTCACTTTGAAATTATTTTAGATAGTTTCTTGATCTTGATTGCTATGTATTTTTATGTCGGACCATGTATCAATTAAGTTGATATGACTGTCAAAATCAGTGTTTTGGAAACAGGCAGAGGCATCATCAGGAAAAGATCAAGGGAGAAGGGTAAAAAGCTTGAATTGAGCCCGAACCGATTATCAAAAATAAATAAAATGAATATATTTATTTGTCACAAACTGATGAGAATATTTTAATTTTCAAATTATTCAATTTATATATCGCCAAAAGAATTAATTAAACTTGGCTACATTTAGATTTCATTATGTAGCATTTTATTGTGTTAAACCAACACTAAGGGTGTGTTTGAGTCATATTATTTTGGAAGAATGTATTCTAGAATGGTAGATTGATGTAGAACGTATGGTTAAAAAAGAGGGAAAATTTATTGAAGTGATGGAAAATATTATTCTATTGAAAAATGTATGGTTGAAAATGAGTAGAAGAATAAGAATGAAAAATTTTAATATGTACTAAACAGAGGTTAAATGAAAAAGAGTTTATTTGAATGAATTTTTTTTTAATCAAGTTAAAAAATTCAATAATTTATTTTGAGCTTTAGGTTCTCTTGTATTCTCTCTTCAATTGACAATATTTATATTGGTGCATGAAGCGTGGTTAGACATGGTAAAGCTTCAAACTTAAGCGAGCTTATGTCAGGTTTAGGGTCAAAAAATGTTTTTTTTTTTTAAAATATTATTTTAAATTTTAATTATTTAATAATTAAAATAATACATATCAAACATATAAAATTATAAAATATTATATTTAGTTAACAATTTCTATCGGTTATTATTATTCAATTATACAATTTTCAAGTTTTTAAAATGTTAAAATTAGAATATTTTACATAGTTTCAATTTTCATTTAGACGAGTTCTACTTAGTGGATTTACAAAAACTTCATATAATTTTGGAATCTGCAACAAAATAATGAATTTTAAGATTATAATTACATAATGTAGTTAGCATTATAATTTAAATCTTATTTATTATTTAGATAAAGTCATTTTAACTTTTGTACAGATAAATTTTTTTAAAAACTTGAAATTAAAGTCAAATGAATTTTTAAAAATAATAAGTTAGAATCAAATAAAAGATTTTTTATTAAAAAGGAAAAAAAATTAAAAAAAATCTAATAAAGCATGTCTAGGAAACACGAAACGGAGGAATGAAAAATTCAGCCGTTTAGAAAATGGGAAAGAAAAAAAGCGATAATATTCGGAGTAAGGTGTTTTGCTCAAACTTTGAGCCTAGACATCTCTTACGAGAGTTTTTTTTTTTTTTTGAATTGTTATAACATATTTTAAAATTATACGAAAAGGTGATTTATGATATTTTCTCCTTTTTCATATCACTTTTACCTAAAAGTAATCTAACATTAAAAAATAAAAACAGTTTTATAATAATGCTTTAAATAGCCACCAATAATCTATAAACAATAAAATATATAAATAATGTAACATTTTACCATCCCAAATGGCAGGTTTTTTCCCGGTTTACAATTATATGGGTTTTAAGCGATAATCGGATCGAGCTTTGTAATTTATTTTTTTTTCGATTTTTTTTGGTTGATTCAGCATGTTGGATTTGGTTTTCACAACATTGGTCAAAATACATTTTCAAATGACACAGCTCTGAAAACAAATGAGAATCTTTCTTTTCTATTACAAAGAAAATAGTCAATTCTTTGAGGACATTAATGTTGAGGCTCTGTTTTCATTTTTGATTTCTCTGTTGTAATAATTTAAACTTTAATCTAAGGGCCCGTTTGATTGTAAATGTGAAAAATTGGTAGAACGAAAATGTTTTATAGGAAATTGATTTGCCTAGAAATTGTTTTACTGAGAATTGTAATTAATTGTGTTTGATTGGTATAATTTTTCATAGAAAATGTTGAAAATTTGTTGTCCATTTGACTTCTTTTTTTTTTTTATGAAAATTGTCCATTAAAGTGATAATATTTTCTACCATTAAATCTAGAATTTGTTCCAATTGAAAAAAATAACCATACCGAATACCATTCATTTGGTTTTGTTTTGCACGAAAATTATCAATAAAAGTGAATTTTTTTTTATCATTGTGTTTAGAATTTTTTCCAATTGTAAAAAAAAAATGAAAAATATTTATCGAGCAAAAACATCAAAAATTTATTTTCCTCAAAAATGTTGAAAATTTGGAAAGTTGGAAAACATTTTTTCGGAAAAATTTGTCTATTAAACACTACAAAAATTAGAAAATGATGTTTTTTTTTCATTTTTTATGAAAAATGTGTAGTATCAAACACACCTTAAGTATTAAATGGAGGCTAAATTGACAAACACCTAGGTACTAGGACGACAACTCCCCTGCATTAGAGGGAATCTAGGTTTCGTCGCATAAAACGGAATGTTCCTAAAGAAGAAAAAGTTAAGTGCAAGGATTATGCTTTTATGTACATCCGGGTTGACATTTCGGTGTACAACTTTCCTCACAATAATGGGTCCACGAATTTTTTACTGGATATGGACCCCCTCTTTTATGAGGAGGTGTACACCGGGTGTATCAATTTTACAAATTGCAAAACATTGGTAAAGATTAACATTAGATTTTTAGTAGATTGTGATAGAAGTTTTTGAAATGTGTAGTTGAAAAGCTGTGAGATTCATGAAAGACGTAATTAATATTGATTGTTTCCTAAACAAATAGGGCCTAAATGCAAATGGGAGTTTGTCTTTTTATGAGACAAAACCTAGTGGCTGTCTAGGCTTCTAGCTGGTTGTATTCCACCATAATACAACCCACTGCCCATTCATGCCCCACTTTGGTGAGGTCAACTTAGTATTCGATTAAAATTCTTAAATAGTTTTTTTTTTAAAAATAATATCAAATTTTTTAAAATGTGTTGTTAATAAAAAAGTAAAAGCTCTGAATATAAGATTGAATTCATTTAATACAGTATAAAAATAATTTTAATATGTCACACCAAACACCATATAATAACAAATCACTCTAACTTCACATTGTAAGAAAATTTTGACAAAGACTTGCACTGTGCTTTCCAGTCAAGGAGCACGCGAGAAAATGGCGCTTTTCGAGTATTCTCCAAAGTCCAAACTGCAAACATTAAAAACTTGAAAGAAAGAGACGAGTACACAAATTTTTTTATTTATTTTTATATAATTTTTTCTCAAACTTTATTTTTCTCATTTTTTAAGGTTGTGATTTACAATTAAGAACTTAAATTAAAGGGGAAACGACAAGATTAGGGCTGGTGAGAGATGTTGTAATTACATAGTTTGAAACAATTATGGATGAAAGTGAATCAATCAAGAAATGTTGTCTACCCACTTGTTTTAAAGTGTAATTATTTATACGTCCTTCACGCGCATATTGATTTATCTTTTATTGAAAATTTAACCCGAAATTTCTATAAATAGATAATAGTGTAACTTGCAATTAAAGTAGTTTACTTTTTATACAACTAGTCACTGTTGAAGGTGTGTTGCACGTTATTATGAAATACTTTATAGGTACTGTAAAAGTAATATTTGAATGTTATTTAAATCAGAATTAATATCAAGAAATATATATGTGACAGTATATGTTAAATCATTTATTTAACTTTCAATTAAGTAAAACTGGATGTTAATTATCATAAATGAACGTGAATAATGAAATGTATTCTTGAATATGAAATATTAATTAACTTATAATTAGATTAATAACATCGAAATGCAAAAAATAAAGATGAATATTAATAAAACGAATGTAAATGTTAATTAATTGAGAATTAATAATAGTGAATTCATACATTAATGAAAGCACACATGTGAAATGAATCTGTGAAATGTACATGTACATTGACGTTAACTAAATGGATAAATAAATCAAATATATATTGAAAAAAAAAAAAGGAAAGTGAGGTATTATTCAAATAATTGAATTATGACCATATACAACTCACTTGAGCTTCATTAAATATGGGCAATGGGTTTCACATGAAAAAAAAACTTCAATGAGATGGTCCTATACATATGCAAAAATGTGGTAGAACTGTCAACTCACTCAAAATGCAACACATCGGTGTTCGAGGGGGTAAGAGAGAAAAAATGTGGATGGGCGATGCGAAGTGCGGTAATTTGAGTGGCTCGAGATCTGATGTGTTGTGATTTAAATGAAGGGTTCTACCACGTGTGAATATAATACCGTCTTATCGAAACTTCTCTCGTTGGGCACAAAGATTGAGCTTCGCTTTAAAATTATGTTTTGGTCAAATCATAGCTAGTAGTATGTATTAAACATTTCATTCTCGAATCATATTGGATTAGCCCAAGTGTAATAAGCAATATTTGAACTTTTTGTTTTGTCTTCAATAACGCCAAAGACTCAAAATAAAGATAATCCACTCACCCAAAAATTAGGTTTCAACGAAGACTTTATGTTTCTTCATAATTTGAACGCTAGAAAACAAGGAAAAAAAAAATTGAATTCACGTGGTTGGATGGTTTAAAACTTTTGGCCCCAATAAATTATTGAGAAATGCTATGTGTACATAACAATTTCAATAATGGTGTCATAATGGACACATAGAGGCCCCTTATTGAAAGGGTGCATGGGGGCCTCCACGTGTCAATTATGGACACCCTTATGTTATGAACTATGTATCCATATCATAACTCTAAATTATTTTGATTTCCCCCCTATTTGCCCTTCTCTCTTTGTACATGTATAAACCGAACCGTGACAAACCACACGATACACCCAAATATGTGCTAGTTGCGTGACCAAATCGCATGTTGGGAAGAGAGAGAGAGAGAGAGATTCACAATTATGATATTGGTAGATTTGCATGGCATGCCTTGGATTGAGGACAAGGTACTCCAAAAGCAAATTCTCTTTCGTGGCCTATTGTAACAAGGAATCAAACCGGGTGGGCTCTACTAATCTTGATTATAAGTTGAATCACGTTTCAAGAACATCAAGGTTGACATAAAGTTTTTCATAATATCACGTAGCAATCTATCATTGGACAATTTAAAACATAGTTAATTTTCCATCCAGTCAGTATTGCCACATGCAATTATGTCAAATTTTCTATCAGATCCTTCTGGCCAAGTAGCGTTATCCTCGTAAGTTATCAAACTTTTTCATTATTCTACATTTTCATAAGGGCAAGTTTCCAATAATTGAAAAGCGCCTTATTTCATTAGCTATTTTAATTCAACGAAGTACAACTAGGAAGACTCTTGTTGAAAAATGCCTATTTGAGACTCTGGTCAACAAACCCGGCTCCTTACTAGACCAAGTAAATTGAATTGACACAATCATGAGAATCTCATTTGTCACATGAGTTTTCCTATTAGTTTTGACTCACATATTTCAAATTTGGAATGAATTTGGATCAGTATTTGTGAGTATGAAGATTGTTTTGTAATAAAATCTAGTTGACGAAGAAGTGCTTGATAATGCGGTCATTGAACGGCAATACCTAATCGTGAAGATGATTTAGAGTTTCAAATATTTTCAATTGCTTGTTCGAGAATTACAATTTATCTTATAAATAGGGAGTTGTTATTAAGGTTTTTAATTACTGTCATAAAAGAGAGATGTTAGACAAAATATTATATACGATTTTTTCTTATAGACTTCTTTTCATCACAGTGAATTATTAATGTGACAAAAGATGGCATAGTTTAATATTGAGGCAAACATCTACAAATTTATCGTGTTCTTGTATTTTTCTCTCCGACGATTGATTGATTGATCTCAATAAAATAAAATTAGAATCTCTAATTCTCAATAAGTTGGAGAGGTGAAGAAACTCTACATTTTTCATTTCACAACCTATAAACTGAAAAAAGATGGATAGCTCTATGAAAAAAAATTTGGGCCTATAATAAAACTAATGTATCATTTATGTATTAACACATAATTTACTATAAAATACCATATCCATCTCAATTATATAGACTTGTTTCATTTTTCATATGGATTAAAAATACTTCTTTAATGTCATTGAAAAATTAATTTTTGTCAAGATCTTTCCTAATTTGCCCCCATTTAATTTTCAGTATGTAAAACTAAATTATTGTTGGAATTAATAAAAAATTTGAAGAAGAAGAAGAAGAAGAAGAAATAAGAGTCGTTTCATGTTTCCAAGAAGTGGAAAATGTGTTTATTTGAATGATTTCAGTTGACATATTAAGTGAGAAAAATTTAATAAGGGTATATTGGTAAATGAACACATTAAAATATTTTACATTATGAAACATGCCTATATATTTGTGACAAGAGAAAAAGGAAACTCGACCTATATAATTGGGATGGAGGGGGTATTTGATAATTCTATTTGTACTTGTTTATAGAAGTTTAAGATTAAAGTTAAAGTAAACAATTAATTTTAATCATATTTATAATTGTTATCTACTTTTTCATCATTCATTTCATGTATTCACTACTCATTTTTATCAAAATCAATTTTTTAACCCTCTCAATTAGGAATGACAAAATGACTCGTCGACTCGGATGGCTCGGGCTCGAGCCAAGCCGACTCATGGCTCGGTGGAGCCGAGCCCCATTTTGGGGCGTCGGCTTGAGTCGGCCTGTTCTAAAAAAAAAAAAAAACTTGCATGCTACTTCACTTTTTTTATTTTTATTTTTTTATTTTCATTTTAGCTGTAATTTTTTTAATATGTTAATATTTATTTATTATTTAAAATAAGTATAAATCACACCAACTTTAAATTTTAAAAAATTTAGATTAGTCATGGATTTAAAAGAAAAAAAATATCGGCCAGGCACACTAAGGCCGAGCCAAAAGTTTGAGTGGAGCCTAAATTTTTTAGTCGAGCTTTTTCTTGACTCGGCTCGGCCCGATCCAAAAAAAGTTCGAAATATTTTTACTCGAACCGAGTCCGAAAAAAAGTTTTGACTAGACTAGACTCGACTCATTGAACCCCTACTCCCAAGTCCCAACCAAGCACTTCAGAAAATTCTAGATAGTCAAATTTCTGACCATGGTTATGAAAACTTGACCATGATGAGATTCATTTCCAGTACAGCGAATGTGTTAGCACCATCCTATAAAATGACCACTCTCTGCCAGCACGTAAACATTGAGACTGAAGATTTCGGGAAAGTCTTTACAGCCCCAACATTTACCACTTTATTGCATTTTCATCCATCCGTTAATCATTTCGAACCCTAATGGCCGTGTCTAGCTGCGCCAGGGCTTTTCCGTCCTTCGAATGCCGTTCAGATCCGGATTTCTCTCGTCCTGAGATCCCTTCCTATGGCGAAAAAAGCAATTTTTTTAGCGGAAACGCGGCGGCGGCGGCGGGGTACGGCCTTTCTTCTCTGATCTTCAGATTCCCGCCGAACTTCGTGCGGCAGCTGAGCAACAAGGCTAGAAGGAACTGCAGCAACATCGGTGTGGCTCAAGTGGTGGCGGCTTCGTGGTCGAATAATCAGCAGACATCAGGAATCACGCCGGCGGCTAAGGCCGTCGATGCAGCCGCCTCTGCCGCCATGGCGCCAGTTGAGGTTGAAACCGGCGTCGAGGAGGTGGTCGCTGCGGTGAAGAACTCCTGTTGTAATGGCGAAAATGTACAGTTAGAGGACTTGCCTCATTTGAAATATGCTTCCTTTTTGAATTCTGATGGCAGCATCGCTATTCATGCCGGTATGCTATTAATATATGAATATATTATCTAAACTACTCGTTTATTCTGCTCTTTTAGAGTTTGATGTGATTTATGTAGATTTTTAATTTGTATATTAAGCATTTACATTTCTTCATCAGAAGATGAGTGTCTTAAGCGTATTTTTGGAGGTTATATGTTTATCTGTATCATCTAATCGAAGGATATCAAGCGATGTTTCGCATATGTATTTAGCAAATGTGGGGAGGTGCTTAATGTGATGTTATTTGAAAGAACGTCTGTTAAAGGCACAAGTCATCTCTGAGCGATTTATTTATTTATTTTTGGAGTGTTTATACAAAGCTGTATGTGGAATCTTGTACTGTATGACAATGATATGTTCTTTACGCATTCTATCTCGTTATTTTTGTTTTGTCGTACTTTGAAAATTTATTACTGATATTTGCACAAGATTGCATTTCTGCATTATTATGTTATGTGGAAATCTTATAAAATTTGTCCAGGTGAAAGATTGGGCCGTGGTATCGTTACTGATGCAATAACTACCCCAGTAGTTAACACGTCTGCTTATTTCTTCAATAAAACTTCTGAGCTCATTGATTTCAAGGTATGGACGGTTGTTTAATATAGCAATCAATGCTTCTGGAGAAATATGTATTCTTAGTAAACAGAGAAGCTTATTGGTTGGGAAGTGCCTGCCTAAGTTTATGTTTATACCAGGAAAATGATTTATGGAACACTAACCGAAAAAATGAAATGAATGCCTCACACTCTTGAGGATATATTCTGTACTAGCAGGTGGTTGGGACAAATTAAGTGACATGCTTTGATCTGTTGGCAGGAAAAAAGACGTGCAAGTTTCGAATATGGACGTTATGGTAATCCTACTACTATTGTTGCAGAGGAGAAGATAAGGTCACTTTTGTTTTCCTGTACTTTTCTCTCTTTTACCATGCAGTTTACAAGACAAATGGAGTAGATAACATGAGGCCATAATATGTTTATTTTCTAACTGCAATAGTGCGCTTGAGGGAGCTGAATCGACACTGTTGATGGCATCTGGAATGTGTGCTAGCACTGTCATGTTGTTGGCACTGGTTCCTGCTGGTGGGCACATTGTGACAACCACTGACTGCTACAGGAAGACTAGGATATTTATTGAGACTATTCTGCCCAAAATGGGAATCACGGTATATTCTTGACCCAACCATTTGGACCATCATTCTTGTCCTGATTACAATCATTCCAAGTATAAGGATTTTGGATCAATAGATACAAAGAAAAGCAAATCTAAATTTTTCTATATCTATGCTAGATTCTTGAGCTGTATTGCCCATAAAACATATAATTATGACTCAATAACAAAGTAGAAAGCCTAATTCACATTATATTTGGAGTTATGGCTAAATCTAACACTTTCTGCACTCCATTCTAGTTACTGCATATATCTACAAAAAGATCTAGTAAAATCAAATTATCTGATGTTATATCATACTATGTCAGTTTTGGTCTATTTCACTCTTGCGATTGCATTGTACTTGTGAATGTATCATTTTCCATGCGCATGAATAATATGCTCCAAACGATCCAAATCATTTTGGTGATATATAATTTTTATTCTACAAATAAAATCTAGTAATAAACGAGAAGTGCAAAGGAAAAAGTGGGTAGATTAGCATATTTCTGTTATGATCCTTTTCACTGTTTGTACACAATGCACTGTGAGTATTGGCTTTGGAACATCAAGTCTTGATATTCTTCCTTTTTATTATTACTACATGCAGGCCACGGTCATTGACCCTGCAGATATTGGAGCTCTGGAGACTGCATTAGAGAAGAACAAAGTGAGTATTGAAGAATGCTGCCCAAATACATTTTCTATTGTCTGGATTCAAGTGACTGGAATGAAAACATGAGGAATATTGAGCAAAGGTCAATTATCTTTCCATGCAGGTGACACTTTTCTTTACCGAGTCTCCAACCAATCCATTCCTGAGATGCGTTGACATTGAGCGGGTTTCAAAGCTTTGTCATGAAAAAGGAGCCCTGGTGGTCATTGATGGGACATTTGCAACACCTTTCAACCAGAAGGCATTGGCCCTTGGTGCTGATATTGTTTTGCACTCTGCAACTAAATATATTGCGGGTCACAATGATGTATGTTGTTTCTGATGGATTCATTTAGGTTACACAAATTTCAAAAACTTTGATTGTTACTGTTGTGCAGTTTTGCTTTATACCCTACTACGTTTCCTTTGCAGGTTCTAGCTGGTTGCATCAGTGGTCCTGATAAGCTCATTTCTGTAGTTCGTAACTTGCATCATATACTGGGTGGTGCTCTCAATCCTGTGAGTAATCTTTCTTTGTAGATTCTCTTGGCAGTAATATCTGTGTCATATTTCTTTGTATATCTTACAATCCTTATCTGTTGAAGACTTCTCTTCATTTATTTGTAACTTGAGTTTAGTTGGTAACAAAGAATGCTAACATTTTCTATTTTTCTTTTTTTCCCCATAAAAATCAGAATGCCGCTTATCTGATCATTAGAGGCATGAAGACGCTGCATCTTCGTGTACAGCAACAAAACTCTACAGCATTAAGGATGGCCGAGGTTTTAGAGGCACATCCAAAGGTAGGTTGATGGGTTCAAATTATATACCTGCATCTGGTAGTAGCTTAATTCAGTGAACTTGTTGAATGTAAATAATTTGATTGTGTATGGTTGTTTAGGGTGGAATTTTCAGTTACACGTTGGGTTCACCAAACTATTCTTCAAAAGTGGTGATTAATTTACATTACCGAACTGATCTGTTTGGACAATGAAAAGGAATACCATATACAAATTTCTACTGGTTGGAAGAGATCACAGGAACAAATATAAGCTGAGCAAATAAGTTATAGAAAAATGAAAACGGATGTTTCAGTTAGTCTTGTTTTCACAAGCAAACTCTCGATGATATCTTCATCTCTTTTATTCATACTCTTTTTCAGAAGCATGCTCTAATTCAATTGAAAGTCGCAATTTATACCCCACTTCCCAGATCCCTCTCAATGGAACATTTTGCATCCATCTCTTTACTGCTGAAGCTATATGCAAGTTATCATTAAAACTGAGTCCCTCATATCTTAGGAGTGAAATTTTATTCTCTCATATTCTATGCCCCGGGTGATAACTAGCCCATTTTGCTAGGTTCACAGGTTATAATCAATAAGTAGTCAACAATATTTCCTTTTTTCTCTTACATATATAATGCGTTAGCCCCCCCCCCCCCCACACCCCACACACACACACACACACACACACACACCAACAATTCATAGTTTCACTCACTATATACATTGCTACTAAAATTCATGTTTTACTTAGGTCTCAAATATAGTGACAAATGGAGCAAGTTTTTATACTGGATTAAGTATTGTCTGGCATACATGAATTGCAGATTAGGCATGTCTATTATCCAGGCTTGACAAGTCATCCTGAACATCACATTGCAAAGAAGCAAATGAAAGGTTTTGGTGGTGTGGTTAGTTTTGAGGTTAGTTTTAAATTACTGAACTGAATTCTAATATATGTTCGTGTTTTGACCAACTTCTCTGAAACTTTATCATTGTGAATTTTGATTAGGTTGATGGAGATCTCCTGAGAAGTGCAAAATTTGTTGATGCACTGAAAATTCCATACATAGCTCCATCCTTTGGAGGATGTGAAAGCATTGTTGAACAACCAGCAATCATGTCTTACTGGTATGTCCTTTTTATGTTATGGAGCTGCGTAATTAATAGTTTGCATTTTGAAGTGTGGGAGTAGGATAGTTACTTTTCTAAACTGTCCCACCCATGGTATGAAAAAATTGTCAAGAAACCCGCCTCACTGTGAAACTCATGTCGTACGCCTCGATGCGGTATTTTTGAGGCTAAAAATATGAGGCTTACGCCTTTAAATCTGAGGCTTACACCTCAAGGCGTGCGTCTCATTTAAAATTTAATTTTTCAATTGTATGAAAAGAAATCAGAAATTGCACTTCTTAAAAAAGAAAATGGCCTATTTAAAAAAGCATTTTAGGCCCAAACAAAACAATAAAATGAGGTCACATTGCAATTGGTGGTTGAAGAAAATGATTTTGTAGAAATTGAGAGTAGCGAATAGGAAGAAAATGAGGAAATTAAATTTGATGATGATTCCATTAACGATACTAGTAATATTGATGATAGTGTAGAGACCTATGTTGCTCGGGCTCTTCAAAAATGGAGAAGTACCCGTGTCGACACAACATGACACGGATACTGACATGGGATATGGATCGGATACTTGTGTTGGAGATATTACACCGATAAATGTGCACGTTATATTCAAATCAATACGTACCGTGTTATACTCGTGAAATCGAAATAGAATTCGACTTACCGAAATCTGATTTGAGAAGATAAAATAGTGATTTACCGACTTCGAATATAATAATATGGATTCTTCACTTCCCAATATGAGTGAACGCACGTTGTTCTTCAATTCAAACCTTAGCATGAAATCAAAAGAATATTAGTTACTTTCCGAAATCAAAATACTAAATTAGAATGAAATCGGAAAAAGAAAGAGGAGATGCAAGTGATGCGATCGGTCGAGGCAAGTGTTCGACACTTTGTCCTTAAGATGAATTTGCCCAGCATCGGTGCTAACAGTTTCTTGACAATCATCTTCCAAGATACAACGACCACGTCTAGCCATAGGAGCACTCCAAATGACTTAGACCAACGAACTCGAACGGAATTCTCTCTCTACCATAACCATGATTTTGATGTAAGAAATAATCACTTCTACAAAGTGTTTTATGCAAAACTAAAGTAAAACATGAAATGGAATGATATGGAACTATCAATTGAATTTGTTCCACTTCTCATTATTCCATATCAAATTCAAACATGTGGGATCCCTTATATAGTAGTTGGAACATCCATACCAAGAGACACATCTCTTAGAATTTATATATCTCCATAAAGAGATACAATTACATCTCTACATAAAGAGACAATTATTGAAAAATAATGCCAAAAGTCATGATCTCCAAGAGTCGTGATCCATATGAAAAGACACATCTTTTCATCTACATATTTTTTAGAATATTTCACAATATTCCATATAATTTTTCAATAATTCAAAATTTGGCTTAATTTCTCATTTTTGTCTCTTTTCAACCAACGAGTGTCTTCTATTTATACACATGGAAGGAGAGGGTGGCCATAAATTCCTAAAACTGAAGAGTAATGGCTGATGAAACTGAAGAGTAATGCTGGCCGAAACTGAAAATGTAATGGCTGACTGAAAACTGAATTTTCAATGCTGAAACTGATTTCCATTGAAGCTAAAAATTGATGAATTGATTTCATGAATTGATGAAATAATAATGATTTTCATTCATTAATCATTATTTTCCAACAATCCCCCACATGAATGAAAATCATAGAGATAGAGTAGAACGAATTATTTTTGTCAAATTATCAACAACTTATCAATCATTTACAATTGAATTAGACATCATTTAACAAATGATTAAAATAATCATTAAGCAATAATAAACAATCAAATGATGAAGCTATCATTACAATACGAAAAAGTCTACTTGTACATCAACTTTTGTACATCGGGGTGTACACCCCTCTCACATGAGGGCACATGAGGGGTGAGACCCACTGCATAAAATATTTTTTTATTTAAGCGGGTCCCATCCCCATGTGAGGGGGGTGTACACCTCGATGTACACCCCGATGTACCGGTAGCAAAACCGTTACAATAATTGTCAAAAAGTTAAATAATCATTATCTAATAATATATTACCAAATGATATAAATAATCACATAATCATTACCAAATAATCATATAATCATTACCCAATTACAATAATCTAAATAATTGTTAAATAAGTACCCAATCATTACTAATGATTTGGACAATTATTACCAATGATTTTAAAAGCCATGCAAACCACTTATTATACATGCAATACCACCAAATCAAAACCATGCGGGGACGGCCATTTTTTTTTCCTCTTTCAATTCTTTCAATTTTGATCAAGTCAAAATCTACCTTAGTGTTATTTTGTTAAATAACACTAAGGTAGATTTTGACTTGATCAAAATTGAAAGAGGAAAAAAAAATGAAAATAACACTAAGGTAGATTTTGACTTGATCAAAATTGAAAGAGGAAAAAAAAAAAATGGCCGTCCCCGCATGGTTTTGATTTGGTGGTATTGCATGTATAATAAGTGGTTTGCATGGCTTTTAAAATCATTGGTAATAATTGTTCAAATCATTGGTAATGATTGTGTACTTATTTAACAATTATTTAGATTATTGTAATTGGGTAATGATTATATGATTATTTGGTAATGATTATGTGATTATTTATATCATTTGGTAATATATTATTAGATAATGATTATTTAACTTTTTGACAATTATTGTAATGATAGCCTCATCATTTGATTGTTTATTATTGCTTAATGATTATTTTAATCATTGATTAAATGATATCTAATTCAATTGTAAATGATTGATAAGTTGTTGATAATTTGACAAAAATAATTCGTTCTACTTTATCTCTATGATTTTCATTCATGTGGGGGATTGTTGGAAAATAATGATTAATGAATGAAAATCATTATTATTTCATCAGTTCATGAAATCAATTCAGCAGTTTTTAGCTTCAATGGAAATCAGTTTCAGCATTGAAAATTCAGTTTTCAGTCAGCCATTACATTTTCAGTTTTGGCCAACATTACTCTTCAGTTTCATCAGCCATTACTCTTCAGTTTTAGGAATTTATCGCCACCCTCTCCTTCCATGTGTATAAATAGAAGACACTCGTTGGTTGAAAAGAGACACAACACTACAAAACACAAAAGAGAAACACTCAAGCTTTCCTTTTCCAGTATCATATTTTCTCTCGATTTTAGACTTCTTTTCTAATTTCTTTGGGAGATAGAGTGAATCACAGCTGGTTCGTAGGTCGGTAACGTAGTGCAACGTGGACCGATAACCGATTGTATCTTGGGAATCGAACACCGATAAAAACCTCGTGCACCCCGGTGAGGCGGCGAATTCGATTTAAGGAAACCGTGTGAACACGAGCCTTCGGTTTGATTGATATACTTTGATTCACCTTTATTTTATCCCACAACTTGGTCTTGCATGGGATATGGGTCGGATACTTTTGGTTCTAGATCATTTTAGTTTAAAAAAAATATCATGATTAATGTTGTTACAAATTTTTTTAAAAATGTTTGTGGTGAGGCTTACGCCTCAAAACGTTTTGAGGCTTAGGCCTCGCCTCGTGATAAAAAAAGGCCTCAGTACCCGTTTACGTTTTTTCAAACTATGGTCCCACCTGGCACGGATATTTCATAACACATGTTTCATTAGAAAGGAATGGACATAGCACTGACTACTTATCCAGCATTTTGTTAGAGGATAACCCGAGCTGTCTTGTTCAGAACCGCGAAAAGGAGGATTTGGATAGTATATGTATTTGGAGACGCATTTAATTAATGCGAGCCTCATACATTTCTTTCCACTAAAAAATCAGTCACTTGCGTAATCTAATTTTTCGCCAGGTTTTATGGTTAATGAATATAATTTCCCTGATATAGAATGGTAGTGTAATCACCACTACCATAGGTTCTGTTTGACATCTGTGCTCCAACTAACGGAATGTTTGGAAGCATTTTTTTTTTTTCCTCTCATTGGACAGTGTTGCATATTAGAACTTAAAATTTCCATGTTAGGCCTTCATAACATCTATTACACCCGACTACCAAGAAAATGGCATCAAAGAACATGTGAAAGTTGCTTATGTTTTGGATGTTTATGATGATGCTGAGTGCTTGTCCCAAATTGGATTGAACCGAGTTTTTAGCAGTAGAATTTCTCTCTTGCACTGTGTGCACGCTCCTAACTTGAAAGTGTACGTGACATGTTCCGTGTGTTGTACATTGTCCCAAATCAGGGATCTTTCCCAGTCCGATAGAGCCAAGTACGGGATCATGGACAACTTGGTGCGCTTCAGTTTTGGAGTTGAAGACTTTGAAGACTTGAAGGCTGACATTCTTCAGGCTCTGGAGATTATATAGGCTTTTTGAAATGCTGATTGTGTAATATTTATTTACACTTTTCGAAAGGTACTCAATTCCAAATTTGTCTGAGAATAAGATTTAGTTTGAAGTTGTATTTGGTCTTCAATTGTTGTTTGATCATCACTCATTTACCATGACTTGATCTTCATTCATCATGGGATACTTATCCCGTTAAATGGATTTGGTAGCAATGTGTTTTACTTTTCAATTTTACTCATTTCCTTTAGCAATATACTACTTTCATTGCATAAAGAAAGATGGGCTTATTTTTATTTTCTCACATATTAAGAAATTGTAATTAATATAATTGAAAATATAAATTTTTATTACATTTTTCCTAATATATTCCTACATTAAATAATTATTTAAATAAGATTAGTTTATATTTGTTGATAGCAATGTACAGTAAATAAGGATATATTAGAAAGAAAAAAAAAAAGTACTTTTAATCAGGAAATTTGTCTATAATTTAGGATAGATGAAAAAAGAAAATACTTTACGGGGCAGATGTAATACAATAGATGCATCATCCAGCAAATCCTGGATTTAAAAAAACAAAAAAAACTTGAATATTCTTCAATCCACACTGCAATGTGCGCAAAGAATCACATATTGTTCTCGTGCGCTTTTAGAAGTGGGTTTTGCTGAAGTGATCCGGGGGCGCATCCAAAGTTCGCGTGGTCTAGATCGAATAGCGAAACCCTGAGAAGTAGCCGAAAGGTCATTTGACCCTTAGGACATTGTCGACCAATAAGATAAAAATTAAAATTAAAATTAAAATCAATAAATTTGGAGGATTTTTATTTTTGATTTATTTGACATGTCTCCGCAGTTGTTTCTCCACAGTTACATACTGAGGATACTTGATTGGTAACATACAATGAAACAAATAATTTATCAAAAATTATAAATAAAGACTAGTCCTCGAAAAAAGAAAGATGTTATTGGTAGAATAGTCACAGCTAATCCATCTGAGGGTAAGATATTTTTTACGAGTCTTACTAATCATATTAAAGGGCCAAAATCTTTTGAACATTTGAGAACAGTTAATGGTATTATTATGTCTACTTATCGTGAAGCAGCATATTTATATGGTCTTCTTAGTGGAAATAACTAATTTGACGTGTTTAATAGAAGCGATTGCTTATCAAATGTCTGTATTATTGAGCCGAGTTTTTGCTAATGTGTTGACTTTGTGTAGTCTTACAAATCCAAGAAGTTTATGGGACAAATCGAAGGGTTTTATGATAGAAGATTATTTACATAAATGTCTTTACACAAGATGATGTTGAGATGAAAGCGTTGCATTGTATAAATTCTTTCTTAGAAGCTGTTGGTAAAAATATAAATGATTTTTGCTTGGCAGATTTTGATTTTACCGTGAACGATGATAATATGTTTGAAACCATGATTGTTGAAGAAACTATCAATATTACAAGTTTAAATAAAGAACAATAAAATGCTTATGATATTATTCCAGATTATGTTTTAAATGATATGAATGTAATGTTTTTATTGATGGCCCAGGAGGTACTCGGAAAACATATTTATACAAGGCATTACTTGCTGCTGTACGATCTCAAAACCTTATTGCATTAGCAACAACATTACCAGGTGTAGTTGCGTCTTTATTACCAGCTAGATGAACGGTCGTTCACGATTCAAAATTCTGCTTGAAATAAGTTATGTTATTCGATTTTCGATAAGCAAACAATCTGCACTTGGTAAACTTTTAACAACGACTAAACTAATTTTATGGGATGAAGCACCAATGATTCATAAATGTGCTTTTGAAGTTTTAGATAAAATGTTGAGAGACATTACTAAATGTCAATTACCATTTCTCTATCTTAAAGAGTCTTAACATTTAAAATCATGCTCCAACAAATTCTTTAAATTTACATTTTAATTTAGAGAGTGTTTGGCTCTCTAAATTTGGAGAGCCAAACCCACTCTTTATAATTAAATGCATTCAAAAAGTTTCAATTTTCAATGTAGGAAATCAATAAAATAATATAAAGAAAAACTTGTTACAATAAAAGATAAAGAAAATAATAAATATTTGTTGGGAGTAATAAAATTAAGTGTTAAATATAAAGAGTTTGTTGGAATACTTCAAAATTTTAACTTTAAATTTATAGATGCTTTCCAGATGATAGAATATACTCATTAAAAATAGAGAGTTTTTTGGAGATGCTCTTACCATTAATTCATAATATGTGAGCTAAATTAGATCATTTCTTCTGTAAATATTTATTGATAATTGGAAATGGAATTGAGAAAGAACATTCATGCCAAATGATTAAGCTTCCTCTAGATATCATTATCAATTTTGAAAATGAATTTAAATCATTGAAAGAACTAATTACATTGTGTTTCCCAATTTTCAGACGTATGGAGACAACTTAAATATTATGATGAATGTAATTATTTTAACCCCAAAAAATGAATATGTTGATTTAATAAACAATATCTTACTCAAAAGAAATTTTAGAAGATAAAATGAAATCACTGGTAAAAATGAAGGGATTTATTCATGAAGATTTTTTTAAACAGTCTAACTCTAAATGGTATCCCTTCACGTGAACTCGTATCGAAAAAATTTGTTCAGTTATGTCGCTTAGAAATATTAATCCTTCCGAAAATTTATGTAATGGGACTGGACTTATTTGTCGCGACCGTTAGTCAAAGAATAACTAACCAAGAGGGGGGTGAATTGGTTTTTGAAACTTTTTCGACACTTAGTCTTAAAACAATACAATACACAAGATATAAATGCTAAGTGTAATACAACAAGTAAATATGTAAATATCATAACTTAATTTAAGTATGATATAGCAAAATTTAAATAACAATTTAAAGTAAAGTGCAATAATGTAAAGATAGCAAACCAATTTAATAGGGTTCGATCCAATGCAATGATCTATGTCTCCGTTACCAAGCTCTCCGTCACAAGTAAGGCTAAATGTACTAAAGTAAATGGTAACTTACAAATAAGGAGTACCGATCATTTACAACGTTGAGCTTTCCGGAACTTCAACACAACCCACACTATTGAGCTTTACGGGACCTCAATATGACCATACTATTGAGCTTTACGAGAACTCAATATAACGCACTCTGTGACTTACAACAAGACGCACCAAATCTTATACAATGTTGATCTTTAAGGGACTTCAACACGACCCACAATTCATATGAATTTTACAATTGAAGTCTTCCATTCTTTATGAATAATAAATTCAAAGTTAAGTACAAGAAGAGAAGAGACAAACACTTCAATAAATAACAAATGATAAAACTCAAGTGTTGATGTTGTAAATTTTGATAAATGATAGATGATGAAATAGTTTGTATTGTTATCAAAGTTTTCAACCAATGATCTCTCTTAACAAAATAACACAAGTTAAGTATGAGGGATTTATACTTCAATATAAGTGTTGACAAAGAAAACATTTATCAAGAATTTGAAAATATATGAGATTGAGAAGTTTATTTGTAAAATAGAATTCTTGATGAAATAGATAAAACTAGTTTTGATCAGTCATCTCTCTTAACAAATAATACAAGTTAAGTATGAAGAGAGATTTACACTTAAATCAAAGTGTTGGCAAAAAAAACTTTTATCAAGAATGAAGAATATATGAGATTGAAAAAGTTTCTTTGCAAAAAGAATTCTTGATGAGATAGATGAAAATAAGTTTGATCAATCAAGAAATTCTTTGTAATAAATGAAATAAAATTTAAAATCAAGAAATCTCAATGATTTTCAATAAATAAGCTCTCTAAATATCTCTTATAAGTTGTTGAAATTGAACGGAAAAGAAATATGCATTTATAGAGCAAGAAAAACAAGCTGTAGGAACTTTCGGTTGAGTAAACAGTAATTTTCGATCGACCGAAGTGTGAATGTAGCCGTTGTAAAATCAAACCGTTGGAGTTTTGGCTGACACTTCGGTCGACCGAAATGACTGGATTTTGGAGTTAATTTACTATATCACAAATGTTCATTTTCCAAAATCATCTTCATTTCTAAAACGTTTTTATGCAAGTGATGAATTATGAAATATAGTTTGAGCTTTATGCACTTGCTAAGAATCGATGAGTTAATACATTTACATCTAAGTTCCGATAAACAATTTCTAAACTTTAATCTTCAAAGTTCTTGTTCTTGTTCTCTTGGACTTGTATCTTGATTTGCGTCTTTTGCGAATCTTTAAGTTCCAATTCGATCGTCGCATGTAAATCGCTATTGTCTCGAATGATTTGACTTGAATGCTTAACTTTCGTTTTGTTCTTCATTTCGAGTCCGATTTATAATCTTGATAGTTTTGAAAGCTTAATCACTCAAATTCAAATATTAGTAAATAAAATGACTTGTTTGTTATAATCAAACATTAAGGTTATAATCAACCATATGTCAACAGCGACTTCAAACAAAATGTTATTTTAGCTGAAATTGAAACATGAGAATATTGTGGAAAATAAGTATTTTTACCTAGGATTTCATTCATTCCACTTGATAGCGACAAACAGTCGGTACCATTTAAAGGAACACGACTTCCAGTATGTCCTTATTTTACGATGACTATTAACAAAGCTCAAGGTCAAACTCTAGATTTTGTTGGCTTATACCTTCCTGAACTTGTATTTTCACATGGTCAATTGTATGTTGCATTACCCCGGGCTAGAACAAGAGGAAATATAAATTTTTTGATTAAACCTGCTGTCAAAAATAAATCACATACTTGTTGCACCAAGAATATTTTTTATCACTAAATATTGAATTTAATATGTAGCAATTAACCACTTCTGTATGCTTATAACAATTTACAATAAATTTATGTTGCACCAAGGGTTTGAATTTATGTTTCTTGTTTTCAATAAATACAAATGCATCTTGTATAATATAGCTTCTCATAGTTAGAATTATTCCATGTTTTGAAAGATTCATCATTAAGTTACTAAATGAAAGTTTTAAGCATAAGAAAGTTGTAGAAGAATCTTGTGTAGCCCCTGTTTTTTCTCCATTTTTCCTTCATTTTTAGAAAAAAGGAGCCGTTAGTGGTTCCCAACTGGCATGCCATTTTTTACTTAAACTATTGTTTAGAGGATTGTGCCCAACGGTTCATTAATTCATTTTCATTCTTGACAAAATGGGCTCCAAATAGGCTCTTAGTACAATTTTGAAATTCTGCAATCACTGTATCTCTTCTAAAAAATTTCAAGATACAAACTTTTTTTCGAGTTATTTGTTCAAAATACCTATCATTTTCATGAACTGCATGGTGCGAAAGTATAAAATAAGGTTAATTACATTTAATGGTTATCTATTGCAAAGACACAATACATCCTATATTGTAAGCCTGAGTATGAAAATGGCAAGTGATCCAATGATGAAAAACAAGGTTAGGTCTGCATCATTACGCTCATGACTGCCTATGATTATGATACTGCGTATGTTTAAATTATTCCAATCTTAAGCACCGGGAGTTATTTCTTTTCAACATGGGAGAGAAGACATTAACCTGCCTGCTTGTATTTGATAAAAGAAAATAAATGTTGCACTCTACAAATAGTAAATTAGTAACCTCTTTCACTTTATGACCTTATCGTTGCACAGTCTGATGATATGTCTTATATGTGCTCAAACTTTTGACGTTTCTCTTGTAGTTTGAAGGTAATATTTAGAGGGAAGATATGTCAACAAATTTTGTTGGCTGCAGGAAATAAACGAAAAGAACAAACTGGTTCATCCAAAACTTTTAAACCGGATAGACTACAATTACCCATAAATTAAGCTCATACCGCCAGCACCACAACACACTGCCAAACCCACGCAACCAAACCACACGAACCCAGCCACTTAGCCATACTCCACCTTCGCCCAAGCCACCGCTGCCACACTAACGTCCAGCCAACAAAAAAAAATCAAATCAAATCACAGAGGATCAGTCGCGCAACCAAGAAAAAGTAAGAAGAAGAGGAAACAGGCCGCCGCCGCCATACGCCCAGAAATCTCCACAGCCCCAACCACTCAGACGCCGCCGCAGTTCATCTCCAGTGAGTCTTGCCCTGGGTCGATTCGTATTTATCTCAGTTTGGGCCAAGTCTATATTATTAGGCTTGGTTTTAGGTCCTGTAATTTACTTAGGTTTGGGCTCCGTTTTGGTCCTATTTTTTTTACTTCTAAGGTCTAGTTATTTTTAGTTGAAAAAAAATCTGTTCAGTAGTCTTTTGGGGCTCCATTGTTACTTGGGTTTCCGTTAAAGTATCTATTTAGTTTATCTTATTTTTCATGCTTTGGGCCTCAATCTGGGCCTCGTTTTTATAATGCGTAATTTGTTTTAGTTGAAAAAAAGAAGAAAAAAGAGGTATTTTCTAACATTTTGTAGGTATACCTCTCTTTCATCCGTTGATTGACATAGTTACTTCAGCAAACAAATGGGAGAGCTACTGTTTCTTGTCTTTGGAGATCAATTTCATGGTACTCATTTGCTTCAACAGACAACATGGACGCTACTATTCTTATCTTTAGTTTTACATTACTGTTTCATTATAAAATTGCATCAATTAAATTTTTGTGTTGCTATTATTCCTCATTTACCTACAAATTCACGTCACTAAACCCATATTACTCACCCATTTTATCCTACTTATCTTACGTCATAGCGGTGTTATATTCTCATTATTCTACGTGACTAAATTATTGATTCGTATTTGACATTTGCTTTATTAATTTACATGTATCAGCGATATTAGCTTGCCATATTTGGATTTACATAATCCAAAAAAATAATTTCAATCAGGTTTTTTTTTCGACTTTAAACCAAGTTGTTAATTGATCTCTCTATACATTTCATTTAGCAAGTAGTGCATTGCATGCAGTTGCGTAGTGGTCGTCTTGTCACATTGAGTTCTCATAACCTGACCATGGACCTACATCAACTTGATGCCCTAACTCGTCAATTAGCACAACTTGTCATTCAAGTCACCGCTGTCCTAGCTGAGATTGCTGCTACTCGTGAGGAAACTAGAGACTTAGCTGCTAGGATGTCCACATTTGAACAAACCCCACACTTAACTGAAGTTGAAAACTCAGAAATGTCCAATAATAGGAATTATCGTCGTCCCCAAGGTGGCCGACAACATGTTAGGCATAACCGTAGGAATGGACATCATGTTCATGAACAGGAGCGAGAGCGAGAGCATCACCGTCATGATACTCAATCTCCCCCTCGCCACGATGAACGTTTCTTTAGAAACATTAAACTGGATGCCCCGACATTTGATGGCTGCTTAGACCCGTGGGTATTTACTTCATGTGTTAGAGATATGGACCGTTTCTTCGCTTGATATGGAGTCTCATAAGACCAGAGAGTTCAATTTGCTAGTTTGAAGCTAACTGGCATCGCTAAACTCTTTTGGGAAAGTATTGAGGAACTCCTAGAGCGACGTTATGCTCTTCCTGTTGGGAGCTGTGATGAAATGAAGCGTCGACTTCAAAAGAAGTATCTACCCCAATTGTATATGGGTCATTTGTTGGATCTATAGAGTGCTCCCACTCAAGACAATCGACTAGTGACTGAGTACGTCACTCAATTTGATGAAATTAGAATGAGATGTTAGGTCGTTGAGGATGAATCCATGACCTTAAGTAGGTTTCGGTAAGGCCTCAGAGATGATCTTAAATGTGAGCTTGTCCTTCGGGGTGTTACTAGCTTATGCCTTCGTCTGAGACTATGAGTTAGTTACTCGGACTCCGTTTAGAAGTCGTGGTGACAACCGTATCCCCATTTCTTCAGCACCCAGTTCTGCAGCACCCACTCCGTCTCCTAAGTCTATCCTAGGGAAGGGACCTCTTGTAGGAGAAAATAAGGGTAAGGGTCATGAAATTCCGAGGGCGTCATCCTGCTTCAATGTTTTTAACCGTAAGTATTTCAGTCACATTTCCTCTAACTGTCCTAGTCGAGCCTTAGTTATGGAAGAACGTGAGGGTAGAGTGGATGTCGTGTTGGATGATCAAGTTTATGAACCTAAGTTTGAAGAGTTCGAAGACTTAGATGACACTGAAGATACCTTCTTAGGTTGTATTTGGACCATCCCAGTGGAGTTAGAGTCAATGTACCTTATTCCAGACACGTCGAGATTGGGTGTTGTATGTTGTACCATGACTAAGCTCAAAATGCTGACGATTGGCGTCATCATGCCATTTTTCACACTTATATCAAGATCAATAATAAAGGCTGTAAAGTCATTGTGGATAGTGATAGTTGCATTAATGCAGCGTCGATGGCTATTGTAACCCGTCTGGGTTTGCAATCTGTGCCTCACCCTTAGCCATATAGCGTTTCTTGGGTTGATACTTCCTCAATAGCTGTGAACAAACATTTTCTAGTGCTTATTCACTTTCTCGAGTATAAGGATCATATATGGTGTGACGTCATTCCCATGAATGTCGGTCACGTCATTCTTGGTCGGCCTTGGTTGTTCAACTTAGATGTAACCGTTTATGGTCGATCCAATTCATGTTCATTCGTATTTGATGGAAAGAAGATCCACCTTAACATGTTGGCTCATATGAAACAAAGAAAAATGAGGAACGAAAAGGATTACACATCATTAACCCTACGGAGTTCGAACGCACACTTGTGGGTGATTCAATTGTGTTTGTCTTGGTTATCTTGGAAGTTCCATTGAGTTCCCCATCAGTAGCCCCTTCAACACCCAAGCGACCATTCAAGATTTTCAGGATGTGTTCTCTAAGGACTTACCTGACGAACTACCTCCTTTACATGACATCCAACATGCCATAGATTTGGTCCTAGGAGTGTCGCTTCCAAATTCGTCTCATTATCAAATGAATCCTACTGAACACGCTGAACTACAGAGGCAAGTGGATGAACTCTTTCACAAAGGATTCATCCGTGAGAGTTTAAGTCATTATGACGTTCTTGTACTGTTGACGCCTAAGAAAGATGGCTCTTGGAGGATGTGCGTAGATAGTCGTACCATCAATAGAACCACGGTAAAGTATTGATTTCCCATTCCTAGGCTTGATGACATGTTGGATATAACGGTGGGCGCTATGATATTTTCAAAAATTGATTTGAAGAGTGGGTATCACCATATTATGATCTACTCAGGTGATGAGTGGAAGACCGCTTTTAAAACAAAAGATAGACTTTATGAGTGGTTAATTATGCATTTCGGCCAAACCAATGCTCTTAGCACTTTTATGAGAGCAATGACACAAACTCTTTGTCCTTTCGTGGGTAAGTTCTTTGTCGTCTACTTTGACGACATTCTCGTCTATAGTATAACGAAGGAACAACATTGAGATCATCTCAAACAAGCTTGTTCTACTCTTCGGGCAACAAAGTTGTATGTTGATGTTAAGAAATGCTCACTTTTCACTGATAAAGTCATCTTCCTAGGTTTCATTGTATCCTCTATGGGGTATCTGCCGATTCTGTCAAAATTCAGGCGATTGTTGATTGGTCTGAGCCTAATACTGTACATGATGTCAGGAGTTTTCATGGCCTAGTGACCTTTATCGTTGCTTCATTAAGAGATTTAGCATAATCATGGCTCCCATTACAAAGTGCATGAAGAAAGGAGGGTTTCATTGGACACAAGAAGCGACTAAGGCTTTTAAATTAGTTAAGAAGCGAATGATGGAAGCTCATGTTATGCGCTTTCTTGACTTCGCCAAGGTATTTGAAGCTGAGTGTAATGCCTCCGGGGTAGGTATCGGTGGAGTCCTTAGTCAGGAACGCCACCGTGTTGGTTATTTCAGTGAGAAGTTGAACGATGCCAAACAACGGTACTCGACTTATGATAAGGAATTGTATGCAGTTGTGCAGGCGTTATGATATTGATGTCATTATTTGTTACCCCAAGATTGTGTTCTTTATTCGGACCATGAGGCCCTCCGTCATCTCACCAACCAAAAAAGGTTGAATTCTAGTCATGGTCACTGGATTGAGTATTTGCAAGCCCATTCTTTTATTTTGAAACATAAGAAGGGTGTTGAGAATCAAGCGACTGATGCATTAAGTCGCTGTATCTCACTTCTGTCGATCATGAACGTTAAAGTCATAGGTTTTGAACGGCTTAAGGAAGAGTACGAGACTTGTCCCCGATTTTAAGGATATTTTTCTTGATTTGCAAAATGGACAGTCTGATACTGTAGACGATTTTCGCCTTGAGAAGGGTTACCTTTTTCAAGCTAATAAATTGTGCATCCCTCGAATTTCAGTGCGAAACTTCATAGTTTGGAAAATTCATGCGGGAGGCTTAGCCGGTCACTTTGGGCGAGATAAGACCATAGATGAGATTGAACGTCAATTCTATTGGCCTAATTTAAAGAAAGATGTGGCCAAGATAGTTAGTATTTGTAACACCTGTCATTGACCAAACAAAAGAGGCAAAACACTGGCCTCTACACACCTCTTCCCGTTCTTGATTGCCCTTGACAAAATGTGAGCTGGATTCTGTGTTAGGGCTTCCACGTACCCCGGAGAAACATAATTCAATTTTTGTGGTAGTGTATCGTTTTTCCAGGATGGCTAATTGTATCCCTTGTAACAAAACCTCAGATACATCCAGGGTTGCCACATTGTACTTTAATGAGATTGTTAAATTGTACAGCCTCCCCAAAACCATCGTGTCGATAGGGATGTTAGGTTCACTAGTCACTTTTGGAGAACGTTGTGGCACAATGTGGGTACAAAGCTGAAATTTTCTATTGCCTATCATTCGCAGACCGATGGTCAAACGGAAGTGGTTAACCGTAATCTTGGTAACTTATTAAGATGTCCGGTATAAGAAAATATTAGAAATTGGGATTTAATTCTTCCTACAACTCAAATTGCATAACAGTTCCATGAATCGATCGATATGTATGAGTCCATTTGAAGTTGTTCATAATTTTAAGCCTAAGAAACCTTTAGATCTCATTCCGATGTTCCCATACGCAAGAGTGTATATGCCAGCTGAAGTATTTGCACAACATCTCATGATTTGCATATTGAGACCAATAAACAACTTGAAGCTAGTAATGCATCATATAAATTACGAGCTGATTTACATAAAAGACATGTCGACTTTAATATTATGGATTATGTTATGATCCGAATTCGACCAGAGCGGCGTCCACATGGGGCTCTAAATTGCAAGTTCGTAGCGCTGGTCCTCTAAAATTTTAAAGCAAGTTGGCCTAAATGCTTATGTTCTTGACCTTTCGCCACATCTTGGTTACCACCATACTTTCAATGTTGATGATTTAGTTGCTTATAAAGGCCATTTCAATCTCTCCAATGATCATTTCCTACCTCCATCTGTGGATCTTGACCCGGACTTTCTTATTACTGCTAACCTAAATCCACATTTTTCAGCACACAAAGATAAAATTGATGCTATTTTAGATGAAAAGGTGGTGTTGACTAAAGATAGGGATGTTCATCGTTTCCATGTTCGTTGGGTTGATCGACCTGAATCAGATTGCACATGAATTACTAGATAGACACTACAACAGCTTGACCCGGACTTATTGGAGCTCTATCAGAGTCAGCGGGATCTTCCCTTGCCTAGTTCTTCTTCCATGCATCAGGGAACATTGGTGGGGACAGCAGATTCAGACCACCGCTGACACGCTTTTATGGACACCGGAGGAAGCTCGCCCAATCCCTGAGTTTATGGTTAGGCGATTGATTGCAACCGTTTTCTACCTATTCACTCGATGGGGTCGAGTTTTCTTTCACTCTGGGAGAGTTGATGCGAATATCATGGGATTCCTCGGGATTTATTTTATTGTCATTCGGGTTTATTTTTATTGTTACTGAACCTTGGAGTTTACGTTTCTATTTTATTGTTATTGGGCTTGTAGTAGTGGGTTAGCCCAAGCACAAGCCCTAGCTAGGTTTTCGCTATTTAAACAGTTTTACATCACAATTTAGACAGTTGACGATTGATTAAAAATTGAGATTGATTGTTGCCACGTTTTTCCCTTCTCTTCACGTCTTTCTTCTCGGCTTCTCCCTTGCTTCTTTCTCCTGTGTTTATGCTTTAATTCCTTGGTTGATAATAGTTTTGCTATTGATCCTACATCAATCAGTCTCTCTGGAAATCTAGTTATACTTCATATCAAATATTATTAATTTTAAAGGGGCAAATGTGAATGAATTGAGTTTAGAGGAAGAGTGTTACGCGATTTCCTGACTTCATCCATTGCAATGTTTCGCGTTAGATATCAGTTAGGTTATACATTTTCTCATTGGCCAGGTTTGTTTAATCAACTTTCATGAGTTTCTAATCCTTTTTTATATTCTTTGCCTTCTTCCATTCATATTAAAGAATTGGGAATGAGCATTTCTATTGTTTCTAATGTTAGACATGTTAAAACAAATGGCAGAATGGTATGTACAAGTTGCTGTATTTTATTATCTTTTTTTGTTTTTTCTTATTTCACACATCTCAATCCACATATCATTGCTACATTTACTAATTGTCTTGACCTTATTCTCCAAGGGTGGAAGCAAATTCCATTAATATCGATGATTTGGTATTGAAAAAACCATACATGGACAAAAGCTCTACAATCTTTCTCTACACGTGCACAGTAAATTCATTCTATTTGAAAGCAACGCAAACTGAACACAATTCATCAAGTTACAGATTTGACATCATCTCTGTAACAGATTTAGACCATACAAGTCCAGGAGAACAAAGCTAAGCAAATGTTGATAGTCGAGTTATGATTACAGCAGCTGGAAAATGTATTAATACAGACTGAAGAGAAGATTGGTCACCTTCGACAAAGAACTCTTTTCAAGTCTTCAGATCATACCTTAAGTTTAAAAGTGGATTATGATGAAAACATAAGTTCAGAAATCTTCGGCACAAATCCATTTACTCCAAAAGAAAAAATGGAGTAAATAATGATTGAAATGTTTTGTGAAAAAAAACTTTTGATAACAACCTACCCTATTACTGTGAAGTTTGTCCTACTATTCTCTTTTGCTAGCTATATGTAATTAGAAACTGCCAACCGCACGTTAGTGTTGACAAATGATGTATGTGGAACATGATACCTACATCATTCATGGTAGAATCAAGTTCTTGTTTAGTTTGTCTTGTATATGACTAGATAACAGGACACATGATGTATCTTTTGCAATTGTCAACACTAATGAAGCCAGGTTCTATTTTTTCTTGTCTTTCATTTACTTTAATCCAAACAAATAAGTAGCTACAATGTGCCTACCAATAAGTAATTCATTTCACATTTAAACACCTAAATATATACGATGTGTTGTAACATAAAATGAATGTATCATTTCTTATATTTACTTGCAAATAATTCACGTAGAGTATGTGATTATTGAAAACAATAACACTTTGCCGAAAATTCAATTGTTTCATGGACTTTTGAAAAACGTTCAATTCATGTGCTAATCAAAATAAAATTTATACAAAAGTCGTGCAACGCACGTAACATCGACTAGTTTTTATGAAGATTTGAATAGTTTCTATTGTACATCAAAAGATTAACTAACAACTTGCTTCTTTTTAAAATCTAGGTTCGACTTATTAGTTGATCAATAATTGGAGATTGATCATACAATTTTCCATAAGTTCTTAGATTTTTGTTGGTTATTTTGTCGTTTGTAGAAAGAAACTAATCCCAAAAGACAAAAGAGATTGAAAGAATATGCCAATCCATTACCCATAACCCACTACCAACCGCCTACATTTTTTCATGTCCATCTTCAAAGATTCCAAAAGCAACTTCTCCACAAACACACTAGTGTGCAGTGTACCTGTCGTAATTTTTTATCTTCTTCTTGATTTCAGGGTACTACGTTGTGAATTTAAATTACTTTTCATTGTACTGTAATAATTCTGAAATTTTTTGGAAAAAGAAAGGTTTATTATTGATGAAATTCGGGAAAGAGTTTAAGATACATTTAGAAGACACACTGCCTGAATGGAGGGACAAGTATTTGTGTTACAAGCCTTTAAAGAAGCTTCTTAAAAATATACCGGCCACGGATCTTCTACCAGACGGAGATGCGGTGGCGCCACCTCCGCCGCCAGCCGAGCTCCATAACTGGTTTGTCAGGATTCTTAACGAAGAACTCGAAAAGTTCAACGATTTCTTCGTTGATAAAGAGGAAGAATTCATCATCCGATTCCAGGTTAATTCTTGATTTCACGTATATCATTATTTATATTATGCAAACAGTTTGCATCTATAACTGAATCTATTTTGTGGGGTGAGTGGTTCTATGCAATTGTGAATTTGTCTGTGTTTTTTTTTTTTAAGCTGGATAAACAGGCACTGTTAGTATGTTGATCTTGTAGGTGAATCCACTGAAGGAAATTTGTTCAGTGTTAGGGAACTGCATCTTCGCGTGTTTATTAAATTCGTCTCAAATGAATGGATTATTGAGGTTTCAATTTAGCTCTTGGATATGAAAGCCTGGGAGTCTTTATCTTCAAGATATTCTTGGAAAGTGGATATATCTTCTCGGATCATGGTCCCGAATTTTTTTATTGAATCTTTTACCCTACTACTGGGATAAGACCACGTTGTCAAAATTTTTAAATACACGCGGATCCTGCACATTATGTGAGAGGAGGTAATCGATTATGTACAAACCATTATGTACAAATGAATCAACCCTATCTTCTTTAAGGTGAACAAATCATTAGAAATAAATGGTTGGGCAGATAACGTGTCCCATGTGCTTAACTAAATAGACATAGGGTTCTCGAATATAACAGAGTAAAAATGAAACTGATACCTTTCTGCGACGTCCATCCCATAACTTGCTTCCATCGACTGCCTTTTAGGAGGGATTGTCATGAAGTCCACATGTTCAGCCTGGCCCTCAAGCCATAAGGGTCAACAGGCAATCGTTATTTCTCGATCAAGGGTGTATTACTCTTTGTAGGAGCAGCGGAACTTATATACAAGATATGACCCAAAGAAAAAATCTCTATTGAAATTTCTTAGGGAACTTGAATCATGAGGCCCATTGGGATAAAGCTTTATCCCAAAGACGGTCTTAACAATTACAATTAAATCATGTTGGTTGAAAACAATGTTACACAGCATTCAGAACCTTTCTTGAAGTGAATGAATTAGAAATAACCAAAAGGGAATGAAATGAGATGACTAGTTCAACTGGAAATCATATAAATGTGAGTGAATCTTTGTCGGAAATATTATAGTCTGAATAATCAAATCCAGTATCATTCATGTCCAATGGCTCTGATAGTAATGGCTGGATCTACTACTATCTCGCTCATTGAATAGAACAGAGAAAATGATGGTATAGCAATGAACTTCACCATAATACTAGGAAATATGGTCCAAAGAATCTCGATAGTAGTTCCATGATCAATCCTTTGCAGGATCAGATTTTTTAAAATGAAACTAATGCATTTCTGTAACCTGTAGTTGCGTTACCTTTATAGTAAAGGCAACAGGAGTATTAACACGGGAACATATGATATAAAGTACCAGATGTGAGGTTTTGTCGGATGATAGCTAACCTGTATTTCAGAATGGAAACTAGTAAACTCAATGTACGTCTAAGGTGCGTCTGTGTAGCAAACTTTTCATCTTGTTTTTGTCATTTATTTGTCAATTAAAATATTGATTATCTAATTCTTTTTGGCCTCGTTGATTCCATTCCTGTTAAAATTGCTGTAAAGAAAGGTAAAATTATTCTAGATGGTACATCTCTTGGTTAGTAACTCACACGGGAAGCAGACCCCAAAAATATGTTGATTTGGCACTTTATTTGTTAGCTTTCTTTTTGCAGGAGTTGAAGGAAAGAATTGAACGAGCAAAGGAAAAAGGCGGTAGAGACGGAGTCTTTAGATCAGATACTGAATTTAGTGAAGAGATGATGAACATACGCAAAGACTTTGTTTCCATTCATGGCGAAATGGTTCTTCTGAAAAATTATAGCTCTCTTAATTTTGCTGGTAAATTTTTCTACGATTATCTATTACAGGTTGCACCTGGGAATGGCTGTTTCCGAAAATTTAACGATATAGCTTCATATACCTTGATTTGTAAGCTTAAAAGAAAAGTAGAAGTCACAATTTTTTGCTTCCAAACATGCTTTTGATGTGCTTACTTTTTCTTAGTTTAAAGCAAATAAAGTTCTCTCGGCTTACTGTGAAAAAAAAAATGACTTGCTTATTTACACCTTTGGCCAATAAAAGATTGATTTATTCTAAAACTTGTTACTTGTGAGTTATATTTCAATCTTAGCCAAACATGCTCTTACTTGCTGAATATGTGAACTCTGAAATGTATTTTGCATATTTGATTAGGTCTTCTGAAGATTTTGAAGAAATATGATAAAAGAACCGGGGGATTATTACGCCTTCCTTATACACAGCTTGCTGTTCATCAGCCTTTCTTCACCACTGAACCTCTCACGCGATTAGTTCACGAGTGTGAGGAAAATCTTGAGCTCCTCTTCCCGCTAGAAGCCGAGGTTGTCGAGTCAACTTCCATCGCACAAGATCAGATGGACACAGTTCCTAGAAACCCTTCAAATGATTGCCTTGAGACAACCTTGTCGCTTGGGGAGGAGAACGTAGATATATACCGGAGCACCCTTGCTGCAATGAGAGCTATAAATGGCCTTAAAAAGGCGAGCTCTACTTATAATCCATTTTCGTTTTCATCTCTCGTTGGAAGTGTGGATAATGACATTACAGGCGTTGTAACAGCTGAAAACTCGCCCTGTGATTCTTTTGCAACCTTGCAAAACCAGGACGAAGCGAATGAAGACGCTGATGCTCCCAAATAGAGATTTAACTTTTTGGTTATGAATTGGTCTTTCCCCGAACACCACAATATCATGAATCGAGTAAAATTACACCGTTCTAAACTACTTGGTTGCATTTTTGTGGAAATTACGTGATAAAAACAGCACTGGTCTGATTCAAGATTTAGAGTTTCGCAATTCATCTGTTCGCATATTAAACATAAATGTTCTTTGACTTGCATCTGAGTAGATTTTTCAAGCAGGAATGGCAATGGCAAGAGAAAAGTAGCAGAACAACATTTTACCGAAAATCTTCAATCTGGCCATTCAAATAGAGCATAATGCAGGTCTTTCCTCAGCCAAACTACCATACTTTTCACTTGTTTATTTCACTGATCAAGAAAGGAGGGGGAAACGAGAAATAAAGCTTCAAGGAAAATCTAATTCAAGCTGCCACAAAATTGGCAAGGTTTACAAAGTCAAGGAAATAAAACCGAAAGAAAAATAGGGGTATAAGAATTTGATCATTCCCCACTCGTTGCTTCCAAGCAATCAAAACAAAGTTCGAATTAGGCAATGAAAACAACCATTTTCGGCATATTGGCACTGAAGTTACAAATAGCAAAAATCACCACCGATCGTAAACAGAAGTTTCACTACCCATGGTGCAAACAAATCACTACAATTAACACGGAATAATAATGATGTATTCATGCATGCAAACATCAACAGGCGAACAAATATGCATTTAAGACATACTGCCCCATACAGAGAGTAATCCATTAGCACGAAAAAGCATAAGACTTCACTCATAAGTTGGGACAGCGTGGCGAAAACAGTGCTACTGATCTTATATTGAACAAACCCATAAAACCAAATATACTTAAAACCCAATGAAAAAGAACACCTTCCAAGGGTAAGACACCTGCCATTTATTTAATAGATTAATATGGCAGGATTCTCTTCCCAAGGCGGCAAACATTCAGCTTAATTATCGTAGTGCTTGTGGTGGTGGTGGTGGTGGTGGTGGCGGCGCTTCTCCTCATCCTCGTCAGATTTTTCACCACCCTGCAAATGGCAGTCAAGATCAGAAAAAGAAAGTTCAGCAACATAATTAAAGAAATAATCCAGTATTCAATCTCTTATGTAGTTAACCTCATATCTGAGTTCTCTCTATCCGCTCAAACTCTCACGTTAAAAAGACTTAAATAAATAAATAAAACCTCGAGTTTCCTATCAAGCGTGCAACTTTCCGATATACATCCATCAATTTCATAGTAAGCACTCAACAGCACACTTGCTAGGAACTAGTTAATGCTCCAGACTTTCTTTTCTCATTAGTTTCAATTAAATTCCTCTTCTTCAATTTCTAGGTAAAGAATATCGATGGACAAACTTAATTTGTTATGCTGAGTGCTGAATCCCGTAGGCTAATGCATCATTACACACATTTTCTCCCCAACCATTTTTAGTATCAAACGCATTTTCAAAATCAGATTCATCAACAGATCCATGCACATCGATTTAATTTCTCCAAAAAAATCCCAATCATGCCAAACCAACATGAGATGTAATGAAGCTAAACAATCCATCTAATTTATTTAAGCTAGACTGCAAACCCAGATATTATAGCATTGGATTTGATCATGTTTGCATATTATATATTTTAAGCAATCAATTAAATTATGCGTGAAGGAGAGATGCTCACATATTTCTTGCGGCCATAGCCCTTCTCTTCATCGTCACGCCTCTCGTAGCTGGGCTTCCTGTATTCATCCTCAGACTTCCCATACTTCTCCTCTCCATACTCAGTCCTCTCGGAGCTCCCACCATACCCATAACCCCCACCACCTTCCTCTTCTCCATAGCTAGTCTTCCTTCCATACCCAGCCGCTCCATACTCAGACTCATTCTTCCGCACGTAGCCGGACCCATATTCAGAACTTGGCTCCTCGCACTCACTCTTCCTCCCATAACCCGCAGGTTCACTATATTCCGGCCCGGGTCTTCTGCCGTACCCGGGTCCGTACTCTGAAGGAGGTTCCTTGTATTCACTTTTACGTCCATACCCAGATCCGTATTCAGAGATGGGGTTCTCAAACTCGGGTTTCCTCCCATATCCTGATCCGTATTCAGAAGTGGGTTCCTTGTACTGTGGTTTCCGTCCATACCCGGATTCGTATTCAGACTCGAACTGTGGTTTCCTCCCATAACCGGATCCGTATTCAGAACTGGGTTCCTTGTATTGTGACTTCTGCCCAAACCCGGATCCATACTCAGAAGATGGCTCCTCGTAGTGCGGTTTTCTACCATAACCAGATCCATAGTCAGAACCTGGTTCCTGGTACTCTGGTTTTCGACCATACTCTAACCCGGGCCTCTCGTGAGCGGAACCAAATTCAGGTCTTCCAGATCCGAACCCTCCAGGTGCACCTCCACCAGGCTGAAGCCCAAAATTAGGCTTGGGTCTGTCATACCCATATCCCTCCTCCGGCGGTGGCGCTCCCCCATACAAAGGCGGCCCAGGTTGGGGCTTACGACGTGCATAGCTCTTGTACTCATTATCCAGAGCCTCATCTGCATAGGCAGATGGTTTAGCATAGGAGGTGTACTGAGGACGATCATAGTCAAACTCGTCGGAACCACAGGTGTTGAGATAGCATGTCTCATCCGACGGTGGAAGTGGGCGGCCGTAAGTCAATGCGATTTCATATCCTCCACCGTACGGGGAGGTGTCAAACTTGTCGAAGTCGTCGACCGCATCGGCAGCGTCGTGGCGTCCCTTCGGAAAGTACGACATTGTTTTGGTGGCAGCTTTCAATTGATATGTGATTTGTGTGAGTTATTTGTAGCATGTGGACTAAAAATTATTTGCATTTTGATGATACGGGAATGCCCTGAATATGTGCAATTCATCTACAAAAATATCAAGGAATTTTATGTAAAAATTTCGCTTATTTGATTGGGCTATATTTTTCATGGAAGATAAAAATTAAATTTCATTTTCACTTTTTTATATGTTTAATTGGCTAAATTTTTCATGAAATTGATTTTTTACATTTTTTCGATTTTACACATTTTCTTGATTTGTGAAGAAAAAAAATTTCCCATGTTTTGGTTAGAAAAGATTCTCTAGATAATTTTTTTTTTTTTTTGCAATGAAAATAAATTATATCCCCAATTGCAATAAATTTTATCCCTTTAATGGACAATTTTCATGGGAAAAACGAAAACCAAAAAATTCAAAATCAATATTTTCCAGGTAGAAAATTATACCAATCAAACACAAATAACTGACAATTCCCACTAAAATAAGTTCTAGACAATTCATTTCCCTAAAATTTATTTTCTTTTCACTAAACCATTCTTACAATCAAACGAATCCTTAGAACAATATGCCTATTTCATTTTAATACAATTATTTATAATTCTAATACGGCTACCTAAAGGTGACCTAAATGTAAAATGATTGAAGCTCAAATCACGGGGTTGAGAATTTTTCTTTCCTCTTGCCTTTTGTTTTAACTTTTTACCGAATTAAATAATGTACAATTTTGCTGCTAATTCTCAGTTGGAAAGAAAATTCCTCCTTCGAAAATAACACGTTATTGGTTGATTCTTCATGATTTGAGGTCATTCGATAGTTTATAATTTTATAGTTGTTCCATGAGTTGAAATCATATTTTTAGTTGATTTTGATAGAAGTTGATAAAATGTGTAGTTAAAAAGTTGTGAGTCTTATAAAATATGTGGTTAAAATTCATTGTTGACTTTGACTTAGATTAAAAATGAATTTTAATCTTTACCATACATGGGCTTAGAATGCTCAATCTCAACAGATTCAACCACATATCGTTATACATGAGTCATTTTAAATATGCTTATCTGATATTATAGCTCTTACGAAAGAGTAGGTTTTTATATGTGTCGCTTTACTTTATTCCCTGTGATATGATGACCCATAATCTTACTTCATTTGCTATTACGTCCCCAATTCTTATTGAAAAACGTAAGTTTGACCTTAACAATATCTAGATGGGGGTGAATAGGTATTTAATGAGAAATTAAAAACAATAACAAATTAAAAAGCAACAAGTCGCTTTTAATTTTTATCTAGATGATTAAACGTGCAAGGCAAATTATCCTAAGTTGAATTATCGCAATTTGCATATCATAAACAATGAATAATGAAGCATTAAAGAACACGAGAATTGTTCATGGAGAAATCCAACTGGGAAAAACTCTGGGCACTTTACCAGTCAATCCACTATAAACGATTATGTACTTACAGTCTACCAGACTAGACGACGACACGAACTATTTGATCTCCTGACTGCAATTCTTACAGTTCTCCTGAATTCTGTGCTCTCCTGCACCAATTCCAGCTGCAATAACCAACGCTCTCTGGAACTCCGCTATCCTGCAGCAGCCTCTAACTTGGTGGAATCGTCTATCTCCCGTGGATCACGAAAAATAACATGTTCTTCACATACCTTTGACAGATATATAGGAAGTTTGATTTTTAATATTTGGATATTGAAACTGATATTTTTCTGACTACCAAGAACGAATTAAAAAAAATGAAGGTTGAAAGCTTCAAGGATAAAAGAAAATGGACATCACAATGTTTGCTAATTATTCAACCTTAGAATTCTCGTTCTGTAGCTTTATGATATTTATAAGTAGAGTAGAAAATAGATAGGTCAGAAAAAAAGTCTTTAAAATGCGAAATAAAATATTTCTGTATAAAGTTGTCGTTCGAGCGAAGGGCTAACAACAATCGAGCAACAGTGTGTCGCTCGAGCGAATGAGGGGCGACGATCTAGCAACAATGTTTCTGCTTTTGTAGTTCAAGCCAACACTTGAAGACAATCCAGTGAAATTTCGCGTCATTTTCCTCCTTGTTCCAAACTTGAAACCCTAGACTCAATAACCAACTTTTAAGCAATTTGCACATTACTCCTTGAACTATAACACTTTATCAATATAAGTCTTTTTATTCACAGAATTTGTCAATTACAAAATCAACTAAAACCTAACACCTATAATTACGTTGATTGTATTTCACTTTTATTAACATCTTTTTATGACACTAGTAATAAGTACTTGCTTTGCATGTCTGGTATATCGAATAAATAATATGCGTAATATTTTTGAAATATTAATACTGTTTTTTAAAGTATTATGAAAATATGCATAAAATGTGAAAATGTTGAATAAGGGTTGATTACTCTTATTTTTTCATTCCAAATTCTATATATTTTTCATTCTCAAGTATGGAAAAGAACTTTTCGATTGTGTCATTAAACAACGTAACTTGAAAATTACTTTCTTGAAAACATTATAAAAATTAACATATTTGTTTGACGGTGAAACTTATATAAGAAAAGTATTGGCTAATTCTGACGTTATATAATACATGTCATTTACGCAAAATTAGTTTTAAAACTTCAATATGATCGTTCGTATTGCTCTAGATATCAATGGAACCTTGTCAAAATATGGATACTTTTATAATCCATCATTCTTTAAATACATGCAATTGTCTTATAAAGATATAATCGCAATCTTTGTTTGGAAACAAATTCAAGATATGATAACAAAAAAATATATTAACAATTAATAAAATGAAAAAAATTAATATTTTTCGAATTAAATTGACAACCTGATTCATTTTGTTGATCGATTGATGAATTAGACCTCGTTTCTGTTAGTGTTTCCGATGATAATATATTCATTTGAGATGTTTCTAGCATACAAAATAAAAATAAAAAGTAATTGTTATGTTAGTTAAATTATTTATTTATCAATGTTGAAAAAAAATCATGTAGCAAATATAGGACATATCATAAACACGTCTTTATCAAGAATATTATTATGCTCAGATACCAATATGATGTAGCGACATATACTAATTATAATTAACAATTCAGATTTTGTTTAATATTAAAAATTGGGTAAATATTAAAAAATGATTTTATTTAATATAATAATCAATAAAAAAAACCAAGGGAAAATTGTAGTCACGGTACCAAACTTTTCACATTTTTACAGATTTTGCCCAAACCTTTTATTTGTGTCACCCACGGTACTAAACATTTAAACAATTTGCACCCGAAGTCCAAATTGATAGAAATCATTAGTTGACCAAAAATTAAAAATCTAACCAATTATTGACTAATTCTTAAAGGGCAAAATGGTACATTTCCCTTTTTTATATAAAAAAACTAAAATCAAATAATTAAATAAAAAACCAAAAAACCCCTATTATCTTCTCTAACCATCCCACCTCATCCCCACCAAACCTAAAACCAAAATTGTCGGTGCCACCAAACCTACCTCCGCCACCGTCCAACTTCCACAACTACCCCCATCATCATCCCCATCCAAACCCCACCCTCTCCCTAAAATCAAAATCATTATATCCATTGTCGCCATTTACAGTTGCCACAACCACCAAATTTACAGCTACCACTACCTCGCTTCAATGAATCTGCAGAAATCAAAAACTAAATAAATTCAGGTGCACAGAACCACCAAACCACCACCATCACCAAGGAGACCGAATGCATTTTAGATCTGGAGACTAAGGCCACCTCCAACTACAGCGGCAAGCCAGATTTGGGGAAAGAGCCACCACCACCAACACTACCACTACATGCCCATCCCCTCATGCAAACCATAACCACCAAACACTTCTATCACAAACTCAGAGAACATCCACCAAACTGATAGTGCAATTGAGCTAAATCTCCTTGTTTTATCCCAGATCCTTCAAATCTAGGGTCAATTTCAACTCTAGCAGCAACAATTGAAAAATCAGCAAATGAATTAATAAGCAGAACCAATTCTCAAGATTTCTTGGTCCAAAATCTCTTCCAACCAAAATCTGTTTCTTGGTCCTAGCTTTCTCAACGACCTCAGCTTCCATCACCATCAGTGTAGACTGGTTGTTAGACCACAAGCAGCCACCACCTGAGGAGAACTCATATTGCTGCAGTTTCTCCAAGCTTTGGTGTCCAATTACCGTACAAAATTCGAAGGAAATTTTGAAAATCAGAGGTGAAATGCCTTGCCATTTATAGCGGAATGGCGTCACAAATTGAACTCGAGAATGGTAGATGGTCATAACTTGAGTTATTTTCATATGCAGACGGGAGTAACTTGCCATTGCAGCTGGAGGTGGCAATGGCTTCGAATTTGAGGCGAGGGGGTGGTGGCTTCGATTTTGATTTTGATTTTGATTTCTCATTTGGGTCCATTTGACAGTGAAAAAGAGGGTAGCAGAGGTGGTGGAGGTTGTTGATTCGATGGCGGTGGGCGAATTTAGGCAACGATGGGTAGCCAGGGTTGGATTTTGGGATAAGGGTAGAGATTTCGATGGGATGGGGGTGGGGCGAATGATTGGGATGGTTTGATTTTAGTTTTTTATATGAAAAAGGGAAAGTTACCATTTTGCCCTTTAAGAATTAGTCAACAATTGGTCAGATTTTTAATTTTTGATCAACTAACGGTTTCTGTCAATTTGCACTTTGGGTGCGAATTGTTTAAAGGTTTGATACCTGGGTGGTTCAAATGAAAGGTTTGGACAAAGTCTGCAAAATGTGAAAGATTTGGTACCGTGACTGCAATTTTCCCAAAAACCAATAAAAGGTGGTTTCTGTTTACGTTTTAACAAAATTCTAATTGTCAAATTTCAATATAATTGCACCTATGCTAATGTCTCATCATCTCTCCAAAAAGTAAGTATTAAATCATAGTTTAATAAATAGTAAAACAAATAAATAAAAATCATAAACATAAAAAAATATTAAAAATATAAATCGTCAAGCCAAAAACAAGTCACATCGATGGAAATAGACCTGACATATAAATGTCCAACAAATATGGCTCCACAAAATCATAAATATGAATTAAAAAAATGATAAATATATTAGACAATAATACTGTCAGGTTGCCACGTGCTTAGAACGCTCCAATCAGATGTATATATACAATTAAAATGATGCACGGTAATAGATAAATCTAAAATAGAAATTTCATATAATTAGTTTCATGATATTAAAAATTAAATTGAAATATGAACCAAGCTTAACTAATCGCAAAAACAAAAAAACAAAAACAAAAACAAAAAAACAAGAAAACAAGAAAAAACAATTTATCAACTTATAAGTAGCTTATGTTCAACATTTAGATGGACATTACAAAAATAATTAAAAAAACAAAAAGAAAAAGGAACTACATTATCTTTTTCGAATAATAAAAAATTTCGTCAAAGATCAAAACAATCATTTTTTTTTTCCGTAGAATTCATCTCACTCAAATCGACTTATCCAAAACTCCAACGCCTAACATAAATACATCGCATACATAAGCGTCATCTAAGCTATTTTTGTATTTTGAGAAACTCTAACCCACAACAAATTGCTTTCATTGATAATTGTTCTAGAACGAGAAATGTTGATTTTTATAGCCATAATGATTTTAATTATGTTATTACATAGTTTAATTACTAACACAATGCAGTGCTCACCTTACCTCTAATTTATTTACATTAATTATTAATTATAAAGATAATCATATCTCAATCACTTTCACTTGCCCACCATTGGCAGGAAATTAAAAAAACATAGTATCAACAGACTCTCTCCATCTTCTTTCATCTTACGTTCTCTTTGTATATTGGAATTTTTAATTTGTTAATGTTGTGTGTGGATGATTTAAAATTTCAACACATTATAGTATTATAATATTTATTTAGTTTCATATAATGATAAAAATATAGCGAAAGATAATTGAGGACTTAAGTGTGAAAATAAACAAAGATTAAAAATGTTTATTGCGGGTACAATGTTGTGTAGTTAATAAATTTTTTAGTAAGAATATAATCATCTATCATTTGGTATTCTATTTTTAACTAAACTTGTTATCAATTAAGAGAACTTTTAAATAAGGGTAAATATAACATAAAATAAAACTGTCAAATCATACAGTAACATTCTATATGTATTAATTTTATTATATTAAATATATTATTTAATTGTTATAATATGTGTGAAAGAACCAGATGAAACGGTGATCTAAATAAGTAAATATGGATGCAATTTTTTTAAACCGACTAATTCAACCAAGTGAAGAAATTTAAGTTATTTTTATAATAAAAGTTGTTAATAAAAACTAATATAATATTAAAAAGATTAATTTAGGGAGTTATTGACAAATGAAAAAGAAAATGATTTTTTTTAAAGTTCGCGTTGAATTAATTTTATTAATTAATTATTAACAAAAATAAAATTAAATAAGGGAATATTAGGTATATAGCTAAGTATATAAGGAATTAAGGGTAGTTATATTATCACTACAAATTTTAATTACTACACCACATTATAATCACTCCACAATTAAAATATATTTTTAATAAATACACCCCAATAAAATTATAATTATACTTCTAATTCAATAAAAAAAAAAAACAAAATTGAAAAACATAATACAATATTGCGATGTACTTATCTAATGGATGTTGATAATACAATTTGTAGTGGTAATATAATTACCCATTAATTAATTAGCTAAATATGTAAGGGCAAATTAGGTATTCAAAATTTGTAGTGGTAATATAATTACCCAATAATTTGTAGTCTTGAACAAACGTGTAATATAATTACATTTTTATACTATGAAAAGGTCGGAAAAAGAAAACGTAGATTCCTTTATTACATCATAAATAATTTAGGTAGGATCCTTTTTTTTTTTCATAATTTAGTTCCTTCAAAGGCGGACCATTTTATTTTGTATAAAGTTAAAATTAGGGGAAATATATTACTCGTATCAAAACAGACCAGACAAAATTTGACAATTATCATGTTCAATTCTTTCTGATTTAATACAAAAGTCATTCTTGAAGAATATGGTACAGGATTTCTGCTCAGGCAAACTCTAGTAACTACATGTTTGGTACATTATAACATTATAGAATGTTGCATTCGCACAGAATTGAAATTATTATGTCAAATGACATGAGATCAACAACAGAAGTATTATGTCTAGATGACATAGAATCAACTATTCTTTCACAATGACCGGTGCGTCTTGTGCAATACTCCGCATGCACAATGCGGAGTAATACTCGTATGTCGTACCAAAGGTGGACCATTTTATTTTGAAGAAAGTAAAAACTAGGGGAAATATATTACTCGTATCAAAACACTTGACTAGACAAAATTAAAGAATGGGCGTACAAGACAAAATTTGACATTATCGAGCACAATTCTACAAAAGCCATTCTTGAAGAATATGGTACAGGATTTCTGCTCAGGCCAACTACAGTAACTACATGTTTGGTACAACTCAAGTAATTAACTAACCAAATGTGAAGGCTGACAGTTCCACATGGTAAAATACAGGTAATTTACTCAAAACAAAAACTTGTTTCGAAACATCAATGCTAGGGTGGATATAACAGCAGAAAACTTTAATAATCGGGAATTGAAGCAAAGCGATAGCCTTGGGCACCTCTCCAGGAATAATATGCAATTCGAGTTTCATAGAAGCCTGCAGAGATTTCATGATGAGTCAATTTAGAAATTGAACAGTTGCCCGAGCAATAAATAGGAAGCAGAAGTACAACAATGTGATATGTTAAAGCATCCTGGGAACAAAAAGGATGGCTAGAGACTTCATAAAATTGCATTGCTTGTGTTTGCCTGCATGTATATTACATTTTCCAAAAGCAACATATGCAGGAAAACGAAGCAGGATCAACTATGACTTGATAGTAAACATATCAAAGATATAAAAAAAAATTCACCCCAATAAACTGATATGCGATAAGGGTACTAATTCATCACTCAACTTATAGTTAAATTTCAAGTTAGTCACCGAACTCTTTCTGTTCCAAATTCTTAATTAAAATTTCTATCGATTTCAAGTCAATCACTAAATTAAAACTAAGAATGTTAAATGGACCGAGCCGTGCCGCTCAGCTCGCAACCATCAGGCACAGCTTGGCTAGGCCCACCACGTGAGTCAGGTCGCGCTCTCATATGGGGCGAGCCAAGCTCGTGCTAGCTTGTTACCAAAAAGCGCAGTATGGCTCGCTACACCAACTAGCCCCTTGGTGGGTGAGCCCAGCCGCTTGTGTGTTTTTTTAACTGAAATTACATTTTCACTCGCCTATGGCAAGCCGGCTCGCATGTGAATTGCGAAACGACGACGGTTTAAACAAGCGAATTGATATAAAAAAGAAAACCTTAAGGTCCGTTTGATTTGGCGGAATTTTCCATGGATGTAGGAAAATATTTTCCTACTTCCACTTTTTTAACTGTTTGGTATGCTAAATTTTCCACGAAAAATGTTTTTCTCCATTTTTCTAGGTACAACCCTTTGATGCACAAATGATAGAAAATGTTTTTTCACCTAATAGGTGGGAAAACATTTTCCATCTTTTTTTTTAAGCAATGGCAACCAATTCTATCAACCATTGTAAAAAGAATTTTCATTTTTGTTGACAATTTCTATGCAAAACAAAGTCAAACGAATATGGTACTTTTTCTAATTGTTTAATTTTTTTTTTTTTTTTTACTTTTTTGTAATTGGAACAAATTCTAGACGTATTGATAGAAAAAATTATCCCTTTAATGGACAATTTTTATAAAAAAACGAAGCCAAACGGACACCAAACTTTCAACATTTTTCAGGTAGAAAATTATACCAATCAAACACAATTAATTACAGTTCCCAGTAAAACAAATTCTAGACAATTCAATTCCCAGTAAAACATTTTCTTTCCACCCATTTTCTACATTTGCAATCAAACGGACCCTTAGAGATCTCTTTGAAACAAAATAAAGTTCGGTGACTAACATGAAACTTCATTATAAGTTGAGTGGCTAACAATATTTCTAACACGATATCTTAACGTTAAGAAATGCTTCCAAAGAATGACTTTAAGATACCTGGCAGGAAGGTAAGAATTCCGAGTCCTAAAAGGCCATATGCTTGGGAACGGTCTCCGCCCATGTGACCTGTGAAAATGAAGAATGAAAGAAAGAGAAGTAGGCATCCCAGGGAGAGCAGGAAAAGTGCAAGGACGATGGATTTCCATGGAATTTTATCATAAGATTTAGGTGTATAGTCAAATCGACGGTCCTTTTGCCTTTCTCCACTACCATCATAAGAATCATCTTCATCATCAGCAAGACGACTGTAGTGAATATTTCTTCGAGATGCCATAAAGATCAATGTAACTGCAGGTTATGAAAGTGTCAAATAACTCCAACTTGAATTGAACTGTGGAGTTTCAAAATCAAAGAGAAGATATGTGATGAAAAATAAGTAGGCTAAACATAAATTTTACGAGATTTAAGACAATGAACTTGAGGCCGAAAAAAATTGCACAGAGTTGAATAACTAAATAAAACCTAACACGTAAACCTTAAATCTTAAAACATTTCAACAACTTTCCCAAGATAATAATTTATAGGTCTAACTACTCACAACTATTTTAAACATTTAGGATATAGAAATTTCCAAGAAACAAAGATAACTACACGGGAATTTTAAACATAATTTCCAACATGCATGAAGACAGAGGCGAGGCCAGGAAATGATTTTGGGGTGGGCTAAAATTTAAAAATTCTAAATAAACTCACGCTACAAGAGATCGAGTTTAGGAGACTACACCATTACATTCCTGACAAATAGTATCTTACACTCAATGAATTACAAGTCTAAATTCTCACTACATATTCATACTTTTTCTTGCAAAATACAAAATCGATGTTCATCTTAAAAAATATAAACTGATGGAAGCACGATAAACGTAAACAAATGATATATATCCACCAATCAAAAACTAAAAAAATACTCAAGAATTTTACTACCATTTGTTTCAAACAACTGAAAATTTTGGCCAAAAAGGCAACCAAAAATACATTATTATACGTCGTCATTTTCAAAATATTATCTAATGTGAGCATCAATCTTTTATACCAACACATTCTACCATGAGTGAAGAATCCACCCAAAGTGAATAAAACGACAAGAAATCTCGAGGGTAAAAAAAAATTTGATTTCTTTCAAGTCCATGTTTGATTCAACTTCTATAATATACATATAATCTTATTATTTATAAATAAATAAGTTCTTATAAATATTTTTTTATTGTAAGATTAAATATAAAGTAAGTTACTTATTTTGTTAGTAACATCAATTTCATGGTCAAAATAAGTAAGTTTCTTTCTTATAAGCATGGATAAGTTATATATGAAAATATTTTTAAAACTAAAAGATTTAATTACTTTTAAGCTTAACCAAATATTTATTATAAAAATAAGTAATTTATTTTAGCTCTAATCAATACAATTTTATTTATTATAAAAGTTTATATATATAAGTAAAATATGCATTAAATAAAAATATAATTTGGGAATAAAATTGTTCACATTTTATTAATATCATGAAAGAATATTTGGATAATTGGGCTTGGGCTATGACCCAATATGAAGCTGAGCTAATATAGATATTTGGGCCAATTTAACTATAAAATTCCTCTTCTTACCAAGTGGGTTGGGGCAGGGCTGGGCAACCCAGCCCCCTGCTAGATCCGCCTCTGCATGGAGATAAACATTGAAACCCATGTGTGTGCAGAGATAAATATGATTAAAACAGAGAAGTACAGTGAGATGACAAGACTTTCCTTTAATTAAATGGCAATACAAAACTATCCCAAAACATTTACATGGAGACAAAGGTGAAAATATGAGATCAAGATACTAGATTCAGTGCAAGTGAGGTATGAGACTGAGAACAACTGATCACAGTCAGCAATTTTTTTTCCACTAATTTTCTTTGGGCGTAACCATGGAGCATAGTCATTCATGTAATTAAGCTAAGTATATTTAAGATACACATACCCATGTATGCTTAACAAGAGGACTTAGTGCTAAGGATCTGCAGTTGAGCTAATATCATGAGCTGATAATATTTTGCTTTCTGTTTTAACTTACGGGATTACCCAAAATACACACTGTTTAATTTACAATTCATCTTTAGAAATTACCATAGATTCTCATAAAATAATTTTTCCAGCAATTTTATACAGAGTCATTTCATAAAAAGAAAAGATGAGTAAAGATTGATTAAAAACATGAGAAAGTAATACTAATATGTTAACTTATATTCAACATTGCGCTATCATCTAATCTGTATCCCACATTTTTACTTTTGATTTATTTTTGTATGCCGTATGCCTTGTACACAAGAAGGCAAAAAATTAGCGAATATGGCTTATAAACTTTAATATATAGGCTACAGAAAGAGTTTTGACAGAATGAAAATGGCATATAGACTAAACTAGTAACATGGTGCGGAATCAGTGACGGACCCAGCCTTGAAGCTCAGCCCGGACGGACCGCGGACGTTGACCAGTCAAAGTCGACAGTCAACGATCGTAAGAGCGAGTTCGATGACTAGAAGCAATGGCGGGACTGGATGCACCACTAGAACTAGAAGAAACAGATATGAACTTCTGTTTGGGTTGAAAAAATCGTTCCATAATCTACAATTTCAAGTGTGCAACATAAATCAATCCTGAAATCAATGCAACTAATTTCTCATGAATGATGAATGTATGTTTTCTTAATTCCAAATTCAATTCAATTCCAATTTTATTTTCCCTGAATTCCAAACCCTAAATCCAATTTTATTTCCCCCAATTCCAATTCCAATTCCAAATCCAAATCCAATTCCTATTCCTATTCCTATTCCAATTTTAGTTTCCCCCAAATGCCCAATTCCAATTCATAAATCATATTTCAAATAAATTGAAAACTATCACAAAATCATGATGTCAATAACTCATAATCAGATAATAACACCAAAAAAATAAACATAAAAAACCAAAAAAAAAAAAAAAAAAAACGATAGGCACGGCATTTGCAAAACAAAAAAAAGAAAAGAAAAACTCACCGGGCTCAAGATTAAATTGGTGAAGGAAGAAGACGGTGTCCGGTGGTGGTGGTGGTGGTGGTCGGCAGCGACAGCGACGGCACGGTGACGGGCTGACGGCAGGCAGTCGAGTCGGGCAGAGGCGTAGGCGTAGCAAAGCTGCAAAGTCGTGTCTTTGTTTCTTGGAGGAAATGAGACCAAACATAATTGGTGGGCTGGGCTAGGATTATATAGCGTGGAAATTACATCATTCTGAATATCCAAATTCTAAAATCAGATTTTAAGTTTTAAGTTTCAAAAATCAGATATTTTATATATAGATACAGATTTTTTATATTTAATTAAATATTAATAATAATATTATAAAAATTAATTTATAAAATAAATATTTTAACTAAATATATATACTCCAAACCCTAATTAATTCACTCTCCTCTCTCTCTTTTTATTCTCTCCATTCGCTGCCGCACATTCGCCGCCGACACTCTCAGGCCCGTCGGAGATCGTAGCTGCACGTGTCGCTGCTGTACTCAGATCGACGGTGGTGGTCGTTGGAGTGGCACTCAAATTTGCTGCACTCATATCGACGATGGTGGTGCGGTGACCCATCAGAGCTACGGGCTCCAACCGTGGCTACGTCCGGCCAACAATCGAACGGTCTCACCTGTAGATAATCAGCGCCACAGCCCACCCTCGTATCCACCCCGAAATCGGGTTCCGCCCGAATAGTTTACATGGAGATCTCATTCCATGTAATTTTATGTTCTCTGATTATTTAATTTTAGTTTTTTACGTTTTCTGATTATTTCAAAATTGCAGTGACCGGTGATGCTATGATTGGACCAAAATCGATTTCATCTAAAACAAATTCTCCGGTGGTAATAGTGGTGGGGAGGTGGTCGCTACTGTGACGGTGGTTGTGCAATATTTTTGTTTGTAGCGGTCGTGTTGGCTGGGGTGGTGGTTTTGTGGTGGTGGACTGGCGGTTGGGGTGGGGTTTATTGAATTTGGTGGTAGTTTTGGTGTTGTTGGGGGGAGGGTTTAGGTGGTTGGTGGTTGTTGTGATGGTTTTTGTGGTGGTGGACTGGCGGTTGGGGTGGGGTTTATTGAATTTGGTGGTAGTTTTGGTGTTGTTGGGGGAGGGTTTAGGTGGTTGGTGGTTGTTGATTTTTGTGGTGTTGGTGGCGGTTTGACTGTGAAGGTAGCGACGGCTTCTGTGGTGGTTTTTAGCGTTTGGTGTTTTGTTGGTGGTGGATGCAATATTGGCTGCGGCGGCGATATGCTGTGGGTTTGGTGGTTGTGAGGGGCGGTGATGGGTTTTGGAGGTGGTGGCGACGTAGTCGTAGGAGGGTGGTTGCAAGTGGCGGTGGAAACATTGGACAGAGTGGTGGTATGTGACCCATTAGTTGACCCGTGACCAACTATTTGGACATCTGTGACCAATTATTTAATTGTGACCCTTAAAACTCGATGATCTATGACCTTAAAATTCAATATGTGACTCGCAATTGATTAAGTTGTGACCAAAAAATTAATCCATGACCTATAAAATTCTTGATTTGTGACTGAAAATTATATTGTGACCAATTATTTAACTCTGACCTTTAAAACTCAATGATCTGTAACCTTAAAATTCGAACTCTAACTCACAATTGATTAAGTTGTGATTGAGAAATTAATTTATGACCTATAAAATTCTTGATTTGTGACTGAAAAATAAATTGTGACTTGTGTTGTGACCGTTTGAAAATAACCCATGACTATTAACAAAAATGTGAGACACGAGCCTTATCATGTTATCAATCATTATAAACAAAAAATCATGCGTTGTGACTTATGACTTGTTACCTAGGCTGTGACCTGAGTTGTTGCCGGAATATTCGTCGGAATAAATTGACGGTGGAACGGTCATCGGAATATTCACTGGAATCGGAGCAGCCGTCGGAACGGCGACCGAAATCGGAGTAGTCGCTGGAATCGTCGTCGGAGTAGTCGTCGGACCGGTTGCCGGAATCGGAGTAGTCGCCGGACGGTAGTCGGAACGACGGGGTGGTGGATATATATATATATATATATATATATATATATATATATATATATATATATATATATATATATATATATATATATATATATATATATTAAGTATTGGGCTCAAGATTAAATTGGCCCAACCCAATAAAAAATAAAATAAAAGGGATGGTGTATTGGTGTGGGCCTATATAATTAACATGGTCCAACCTACCAACCTAGCAACCCATATTAAAAAAAAAAAAAAAAAAAGGATTGGCAGCTGGGTTGGGCTAAAAGCTATGGCCCAAGGGCCAAACTTTAACAAGTTATAAGGAAAAAACAAAGTAAAAGAAAGAATCAGCACCAGTAGCTGCCCCACTCCCCAGCCGGAGAAGACGAACTAGTTTGTCAATCTCTTCCTAAAAAAATTTCCGACGGAGCTCAGCATGCGCGGTCGCCCCCCCCTGGCCGAGTGCTGGGTCCGCCACTGTGCAGAATGAGGTGGTTAGCTACATGTGTAACCTCAAAAAGAAGGTGTTATGAGAGTTCAAATAATTATTAAGGCTAGATGAGAATGCTACAGAAATGACCAAAATCTAAACAAATCAGAGGCTTTTGATGAAAAGTGTAAGTTAGCTAAACTGAAATACAAGGATGTGATTCAGAGTCTCGTGTGAAAGTGTATCGGTAAACAATATAGGTATCAAGGATGGAAATAAAATTATTTACAATGTATCTCAGCAAATGGAGAAGTAGAGACATCAACCAAGTTATGAATAGTAAAAGGGCAAGCAATAGAGCTATGTTTAGTACTATCTATGCAATCACAAAAATATAGAGGCGTTATTTCAATAAATTACTCAATGTAAGGATAGTGTGGACCACCTCCATTATAAAACAAGGCTATCTTTCAATTCTCACTCCATCTTAGGCAATTTTAGAAATATCCATCCAAAAACATGTCAGTTGTTGTTATGTTGACCGATTTTTAATGCTCGAACCGTGATATGAATAAGTTGATAAAGCAAAATCTAAATGACAAATATTCTTATATTTCAATCTATTCTATGTGTTGTCAAAGATTTGAACAATAAAAATAGACGGTGAATGTCTGATTGAATTTATCAGGTATTGAATCCATATTTTGGAAAAACAATAACCAACTTACACTTTTACTACTCATTAGATTTTAAATTAATGTTACTGCCTGGATCACGGTTATAAATTTTCTCATTTTCATCCGTTATATAATATTTAATTACTTAAATGTATGTTCTAAATTGTCAAGTTGCAAATAGTTATTTACCAAGATCTGATTATGAGTTATTAAATGGTAAAACGAATAAAAATTTCCAATTCTTTACACATGAAGTTTGTCTTCCCCATGATAAAAAAGCACCGACGAACTACTCCCTATATCGGTTTGTAAGTGTTATATTTATCTTACCAAAGTATAAATCACAAACTTCTCCCATCCCTGCCCCAAACAATCCACTCGCTCTTTCATTCCGTAAGCAGCAAGACCTAAGATTGATCTGCAGGTCAAGGCCAGGGAAAGGGGTACTTGCAAAAGGGAGAGCTAGCACTTATTGCAACCCATGAACCAAAAAACATTATTTATAATACAACCATCAACTACAACCAAATGTGAGCCAACCACCAAAGTGCCGCCCATTGCCACACACTCGGTGACTAACCCAATGTTCCCCTAGTCCAACAAATATAGATTTACTGAATAAAACTTAAGAACGAACAATCACCAGTCCACAAATACCTTCCCTTCCCACAAGGCCACAACCCCACGACTACGTTAACAACCCCCAACATTACGACAATCACGAAACAAAAATACATAATTTGATCACTAACTCACAGACTGAATAATAAATGTTCAGACTATAAACAGATAACGTAACCTAACTATAGCAAAGCCACAAATTCTATATAATTTTCTGGAAAACGAAACTAATAAAAAATTAAATTAAATCTTGAAAGCCAACTCACAAATTAAGATTTAGAACAAATTACCATTAAATCTCACCGGAAATTCAGAACTCCAAATCCTTCTACCACATATACATACTAGTATCCACACAAATGAAATAAATCATTACAATGAATGGAGAATCAACTCCCCCGAGAATTGAACAAACAAATGTTACAAATCGATTCCAATAGCTTGTAAAAGTTTGACCCGTTCGTGAAATTGGATGAAGCTAACCGAATTTTCTCTCGTTTCGTTCGCTGCAAGATTATATTGACGGTTGGGCTTGGATACAAACAGTACTTATGGGCTAAGGCCCAATAAACTTGTTTGTTGTTCAGCCAATGTTTTAACATTGCACAAATCAAATCTAGAGATTAAATTCCAAAATGCAAAAGTAAGTTTTTATTTTGTTTTAATTTTAAATAATAATATTATTAAATTAAATTAATCTACGCACACCCACGCCAACCGCCCCTCATCCCACTCGTCGGCGTCTACCCGTCGTCGACATCCCTCCTACCTCTACCTTGCCAGCAACTTCTTCAGCGGCGAACTCATCGCCGTTCAGCTATGACTGAGTTCGTCGGTGACTAGGATTGAGCAGTGCTAGTATAATTTAAAATGTTTTTTAAAATTGAAAATTGAAAAACAGCTCATGATGTAATTTATAGAGCACTTATCCAAACAATTAACTTGAATTCTAACTGCCAACTGCCAAAAATTGGTTAATTGAATTTGTGACTAGTTTGGATAACCGAGGTCGAAGAAATCAATAGCATGTGGCTAGATCTCTTAAATTTGTGACATGTGACCCGTCCACTTTGACATATGACATATAACTCGATCCAATTGCATGTGATCAAATTTCTTGGATCTGTGATATGTGACTTGAGCCAATGGTCTATGACCAAATTTTTCAAATCTGTGACATGTGGCATATGCACTTGACTGTGACCTACAACTTGATTTAACGGCCTATGAACAAATCTCTTGGATCTGTGACCAAATTTCTTGAATTTGTGACTTGTGACATATACACTTACTTTGACATGTGCCATGTTACATGTGATATCGACTTGATCCAATGGCAAGTGAACAAATCTCTTCGATCAGTGACCTGATCCAATGACCCGTGACCAAATCTCTTTTATCTGTAACCCTTGACCTATGTACTTTGACATATGACTCGTTCACTTTAATAGGTCACATATTCACGATATTTGGTCACAGAAAGTTAATTGACGGTGACCTACACACCTATACCATCACCACCCGTGGACATTGATCCACCACCAACTTTTCACCACAACGCACTAACACCATTACCGCTACCAACCCAAGAACCAAGCAAATCACCAACGCCAAAACATCAAAAAAACCACCACAAAATAGTCGCCAAACCTTCACAAAAACCACTTTCAACCACCACTTTGAGCACCCCATTCCACGTCCATCAAAACTAAGATCACTGCCTACAACAACAAAACCATCGACGCCTGAAATACCACCAACAAAACCACTACTACCATTGCCACCTGAAAAACCACCGTCATCATCACCCAAAACCACCTCCACCACCATCGTTTTCATAACACCAACAATAATAATAAAAACCCAGAAAACCAAAATAACTCCATATTCGTAAGGAGCCACCTCGATTCAAGGTGGGCCTATGTGAGCTGCAACAGCGATCTGAACGCCGATCTAAATAACCATAGACCCAAACTCGTAAACGACCACCCTGATTTGGCTTTGTGTCGGAGCTCCGATGAGGATGGTACAAGAATATGAGAGAGAGAGAGAGAGAGAGAGAGAGAGAGAGGAGAGAGAGAGAGGAGAGAGAGAGAGAGAGAGTGTGTGTGTGTGTGTGTGGGTGTGTGTGTGTGTGCTGAAAGATAGAGAGAGAGAGAGACTACATCTTGGTTTTGTTAATACCAGATTTATGCTCAAATAAATTTAATACATGATTTAAGAATTGTCATCTTTTACCTGTTATGGTGCAATTTTCACATGTTTTAAAATAGAGTAACTTTGTTCTGTACCAATACCATTTTAGGTGGCAACTTGGTTGGGCAAAATCTAACCCAAACCGCTCAACTTGACCAACTCAATCTAACCCATTGGATTGTGTTGAAAAATAAAATTTGAGGTTAGGTTGGGTCCCGGGTTATGAATTAAAACACAACCCAACCCGATGAATTTAAAAAATTAATATCTAAAATGAAAACAAAAACGAATAGACACAATAGTGAAGATAAAGGGTGCTTATAATTTATAAACATCCATTTTTTTACATAGATTGGTTGACATGAATATTAAGCACAAATGCAAATTTATTTGGCGATAAAATAAAAATTAAGTACATAATGATGAAATGAATGAATTCCAAATAAATTTTAAAAATAAATTTTTTCATAATCTCAAAACTTATTTTTACATCATTTTTCAGAAGAAAAAGATTCATGTGTGAAATATAAAAAAATAAGTTTTCAAGTGAAGTTCAAATTTAAAAAGGAACAAAATTACATAAGTCCTTGGTTTAAAGTTGAACAATCTACATAACAAACTTATTAAAATATTCAAAAAATCATTTTTTTTTTTTTTTTTTTTTATATTAAAAAATAATATAATATACATTAATATGTATACCAATGCCACCCTACTACACCACCTTCCTTCCACCCACTACACCACATTCCATCCACCCCTTTCCATCGGAGACGGCCATATGCTCCAGCGACGTCTCCGGCAACATCTCCAACAAATTTCCGACAACTTCCAGTGAACTTCCGACCACTTTCCGGCGAACTTCCGACGAACTTCCGACCACTTCCGGCGAACTTCCGACGCCTTTTTCGGCGAACACTCCGGAGCGGCCACCTCCGACAAAATTCAATATTTCCAAAAAATTAAAAATGAATATTTTTATATAATTAATTTAATTACACCACCCCACCCCTACCTCCACGTTCTAAAAAAAAATTACGGAAAAATTTCAAGTCACTAAAATCAAATTGATGTCGATCTCATCTGTTACTAATGTGATCAAGTGTCATACTCAATGTAGAACTAACTGTGAACCAAATCGTGTTAAGTATGAACTATCTGTGACCAATTTGTTGTTAATTGTGACCGAAGTGTGTGACTTGAATATGTTCAAGTCACATTTGGTCACAACCAGCACAGTATACACATAGTTGGTCACAACGGTCACCACAAACATTTTTCCTTACACCACAGACCAACACGACAATCCACAACCAGAAAGAAAAATCATACCAAAAAAATCAATTTATGAATCCATTGCCTATCAAAAAATACTAATTTAAAACCAACGAATTTACATAACCAAAATTATTAATTCTATTCCAATAGCAAAGAAAATTACAATCAATCTTCAGATCAGCAGAATACTTGTAGCACCACCCTTGGTTTGCATTATTAGCTTTAAAGAAATCCAGAAACTTCCAAAAAAATTTCAGAATTTCAAGTCACAATCCGGTCACAATTGGTTACAACGAGTCACAATTAACCAGTCACAAACGGTTACGATCAGTCACAAACAGTTTTGTAAAGTAAGTAATCTAAGTGGTGGCGAATAAGAAAATATAATAAAAAAAAAAAAAAAAAAAAAAAACAAAAGAATGAAATTGATTTTGGGAATATGTATTAGTTCTCAAAAGTGATCCATATATGCTAGCAATCCAGCTTTGTTGGCAAAGACGGCATTTACATATTAAAAATAAAAATCTTTAGATTTGCCTTTAAAAAAGAAAAACTGTAAGCAAAAAAATTATAATTTTAGTAGATCTCCAAAATACACACAACAAAACAAATAGCGTCCACCAGATCGTGATTTCCCCTGACAGAAGAACCATCGAGTCGACGTATCCACCTGATTTCCCCTGACAGAAGAACCAGACTCGAACATTTGGTCTCGCGAAACTCCGATGAGAAAAGTGGTAGTTGGCCGAAATCTAGAGGGGGGGGGCGGGGAAGAACAGTCGCCGATCAGATTTTTGAGTAACATAGTGCTGATCTAATTTTTTGGGATGAGAGAGAGATAAGTAATTGGAAATAAATAAAAGATGAAAAAACCAAAAGTTCCAGAAAAGTACCTGGCTCATAGAAAGGCAGAGATCTCAATATAGCAGTAGGCGACTGATCTCGCGAAACTCCGGCGAGAGAAGTTGTAGGTGGTCGGAATCTAGACGGGGGTGGGCGGGGTGGGTCTCTGGTCACCTTTGCGGGGTTCGCGTGGTCTACAGGGTGCCGGCTCTCTGTCCGCGTGTTCTCCTGTCTTACGTTCCCCATGGGTGGGGTGGAAGTCGCCGATTTTATTTTTGGGTAAGAGAGTGTCAGTCTTTTTAGGGGGATAGAGAGAGAGATGTGAGACAGGTTTACAAATGAATCATAGGTAAAATAAGTCTTAGCGTGAAAGAATGGGTAGGTGTAATTAATACGTTGTTTTAATTAATTTAAAAATTAGTATTTATCACCTGATTATTTGAAATTTAATTTTCCCCTCCGTGTTTTTGAAATGTAATATAAAATTCTAAAAAAAAAAAAAAAAAAAAAAAAAAATCTAAATTTAAACAAAAACAAGAACGTGATCCCAACTTTAATTGGGCCGAAGCCCAAACCGACCATCCCAAATCAACTCAAACTTAATGGGTTTGGATTTGGTTGGGTTTAAACTAATAATTGAGTTTGGTTGATTTGATTTTATATCAAATCGATCATATTGGATTGTGTTTGGATTGGAGAAAAAAAACAACCGGACCTGACCCACGTCCACCCCTATTAAATGATAAATTCACTTAAATATAATATCACATTATTCATTTAATTGAATTTATCAAGTATGACTACTTAAATCTGTAATCTAGCACGATTGGTGCTAAATGGTGTTATTTTTTAGAAATGGAATTGGGCCTCTCAACTTGGTGCGATCTTAAGTTTTTAACTTTATAAAAGTGACGTATTGGATCTTTAACCTATTAAAATTTGTAAGTTGAAGTCTTAATTGATCAAAATAGTCAATATGGATGATAAAATTAAAACGAATTTCACGTGACTAAAAGTTAGTGGGCAAAATTATCAAATCACTAAACATTTCTAACATTTAACTTAAAGTCGCATGTGATTTTAACATGACCGTCATCAGGGGCGGACTCAGAAAATTGTTTCAATGTGGGCAGTATAAGTAAAAGTTAAAAATAAATAAATTATAACACAAACATTATATTAAAATGAAATACCTTACAATTGTACTTTACGAGTTTTCATACTTTGATATCTTTGTACGATAGTCTCATTATCAATTTGTAAGAATATATCTTTCTCTACATAAATAATAAGGTTGTCATTCATCCACTCATCTCCAATTCGATTGCGCAATCTATCCTTTACAGTGTTCATGGCTAAAAATACTCTCTCTATTGTAGCAGTAGCAACCGGAAGAATTATTGCCAAAGTCAAAAACTTGTATACCATTAGATATGATCTGCTCTTACTTGTCAAAACTAACTTCTATGCGAGAACACTGAGACCATTTAATTCTTCAAACTCTTTGCAAAAGAGAACATAAAAAATGTAATTATCAAGTTGAACGTGTGAAGAGATCTAGTTCTTTTATCTTAAAAAGAACTAAAATTTGCTCTTATGTTTCTTTTTGCAGACATAGTTAGTGAAGGCAATGGGGTAAGTTCGGGTCGGGGCAAGGGTGCCCCGCCCCATCCCGCCTTAGACGAGGCGCGGGCTTGTCCCGTTTTCTACCTTTTTTTTAAAATACAAATTCAAAATTTTAAAATCCAAAGCAAATAATGATTAAACTAATTACATCAATATCCAAAACAAGCACCGAAAACAAACAATGTCCAAAATTAAACATTTGCAATTAGAATTACATTGTAACTAAATTTCATTTCTTTATCCAAAATTAATATTTTTCCGTCTTCGGACATCGATTCTTCATAACTTCATTCATTAGCAGAGCTAGAGATGACACAAGATGGTTCCTAGAATATTCCCAATCAATTTCAATCATCAAGTCGGATTGATCTATAATTATTGTAGTAACTTTAATCAATATCCACGAGAAATCCATCCAGTATAAGGGATGTAGCAAAAAAAAAAATCTGCGATTCCGATGTAGAGTTTCTGAAAAACAGGTTGTGAATCCTCACTTTAGTCTCTCATTATCAACTTTGTACCATTGGCCATATAGTTACTCTTTTAACTGAACATTGAGTTATAGATAGTACATCTTCTCATTCCAGCAAATAATTGAACTATAGGCAAACGTCCATTTAATAGTCGAAAAAAAAACTCTTCTTCACAGTAAACAATATTTAGAAGCCGTTTTTTTTTTTTTTTTTTGCAAACTTAGTAACTTACCTTGGACTTTGGAGAGCTCACTTGATTTAGCCTTTGGAGTTTGGCAATGACACTTATGGAAGTCGGAAAGAAGAGAAAAAAGCTGGTTTGATAATTTTTTCGACGACAAATAGTCAACCCTAAAAATCCCTATGGCTGCGCTACAAGCTGTGCTTATGTTGTGCATTTTGATTTTTAAGTTGAGGTTTAATGAAGTATTTCCGGGTCCGGGTCGTGGGTTAGTATGTATGGTTACAGAAATGGATTTGGAATCTTGGATACTTTTTTTAAAAAAATTATTCACAGGTCGAGGCAGGGCATCTCCGCCTTACGCCAACTCGTCGGGATAGGTTAAATTGCCATCTCTAGCAGAGTCGGCGATTGTGGTTCCTTCTAACGGTGAGGAATAGGGTTTTTTAATTTGGAGCACTGATTCGACTCGTTCGCATAACTTACTGCTTTAGACTTGGTTTTAAATAGGCCTTACGATTGGGCTTGAACTTGTCGGCTTCACCTATATTGGGCTTAGATTGGGGTTGGGCTTCATATCTGGCTTCAAAAAATAGAAAAGAAAATTTTAGGCCATTCTATGGGCCAAGCTCCAAATCCAAATTGTTTTACTTTTCAAGTTCAGTTTTCCCCTAATTGAAAAAACTAGGGTTTCTCCCAATATCCACAGTTGATTTGTGTTCGACTTTACCAACATCTCTCCCTAGAAGAAATTTACATAGTAGAGATATAGACACACATTAGTGTGTATTTGGATGTACGCATACCTATATCAGCCTGTAATTATTCCAGTAAATTTTGTGGTTAATTTTTAATTTTTTGTTTATTGAGAATTTAGGATATTAATTATGGATGACATACTTTAAGTATGACATGGTGAAACCCTACTTATAAAGTTATCCATCGATGATGGTGAACAAAGCTGATCGGGCCCTCGATCGATTTGTCTCGAGACCATCTTCTAGCACCTTATCTTCGATGAGATACTCAATCAACGAATTCATCCAACATTTTTCATGCTCTATGTTCACAACGTTGATCGTGTGTTGAACGATGGACCGTCGTGGGACTTGCACGCTTGTTGTGTGAGGCAAATTCTTCGGGTTAGCATATGCAAGTCTGACCAATGTGTTTGCTCGCTCATTATCTTTCTGAGGGACCTTGGTTATTTTGAAATTTATAAATCCTCTTTGCAAGTCTTTTACTTTTATCAAATACACTGCCATTCTTCCGTTCTTCACTTTAAATTCCCCTGTCACCTATCCAACTATCAACTGAGGATCGCTACAAATCTCAACAGAGGACACCCCTAGTCTGGCTATTAAGCCGAGGCCTGTGATCACTACTCTTATTCGGCATCATTGCTTATAGCTAAGAAGTCGAAGAGTAATGAATATTCCAACTCTTAAATTCTGGTCCTAGCATTACAATCTCTACTCTAGATCCTTTGTCGTTCGAGAACCCATCCACAAAAGTTTTCAAATCCACCTTGTGTCCTGTACGTTGCTCAGGCAAGGTGGTAAGCTCGGCGATAAAGCCCGCTAGAGCCTCTGCCTTGATAGCTGTTCTTGGTTTGAATTCGATGTCGAACCCACTCAACTCAATTGCCTATTTAAGCAATCTTTTCGAGATTTTTGGTCGATGTAAAATCTACTTAATCGGCTGATCAGTCATCACATGTACTGTGTGAGGCAAGTATGGCCTCAATTTTCTGACCGCAATGACCAATGCCAGCACCAGTTGCCCTCGGGAATTCTTTTACTAAGATATCACTGCCTGCTTGTGGTGATATTGCAAGGAGAGATACAACAAATCCCCGGAGCACGGACTAGTTAAAATTGGTGGTTACTGTAATGTCTGCTTCAAAGACTCGAGCGACTCTTCGCATTCATAAGTCTACTCAAAGTTTGTAGAGCCACCAATCGCCTTAAAGAAATGGCAACATTTATCTACTGCTCGACTCATAATGCAATTCAGGGCTGCTACCCATCTCATCAGCCTTTGGACGTCTTTCTTACTAGTAGGGTTGTTCACCTCTAGAATTGCCCGAATCTTATCTAGATTTACTTCAATACTGATATGATCCGAAATGCGCCACCAATTATCAAGATTTTGATGATTGTTAGAGGGAGAGTAGAGCCAAGTTCGAGACTTCAAAGAGTTGATAAATCTGATCATTTACATGTTCGAGCAACGGAATCCATAATATTGAAGAAAACAAGCCAATGGTCAAGTAACATGTTGGGGACGGAAGGTGGAACAAGTTGGAAAGCACTCGAATTTTCAGTCTCTGTTGAGACTCGGTTTTGGTATAAAATACGTTCGAATTTGAAGATTTGTATCTCTAGAAGATCTGTAGCCCTTGAAGTACATTTTCCAACGCATTTTGAATCATCTCAATCGGATATCAGGAGAGGGAGATATGACCAAAATACTGAAAGTTGTCCAAGAAAACTATTTTGACGTGAATTTCCTTGTTAGACTAGAATTCTATTTTCATTTCAATTTTACTATATTTTGTAATCTAATTACATTTTTACTAGGTTTTCTAGCCATTAGTATAAATAGGACTTCATTATTCAATGTATAGACCCTTTGACAAATTGATTATTGAGAAATATTCGAGAGGCTATTATGCTTTTCAACTTCGTTCTTCTTAGAATAATATGAACTTATCAAGAGGATTCTTGTGGCGTTCAACACCGAGTGCGGATTAACGTATTGTGTAATCAAGAGGTCTTTCAAACTTTTATTTTTGTTTGGTTGTTTGGTTCAATAATTTGCGGGTCGAGATTCTACTGTCTACAACTTGAATTTGGGCTTTCCCCGGCGTTTTCAATTAATTCCACAATTTCCACGCTGATCACGTGCTCGGGTTCGCGTTATTTGGTATCAGAGCTTGGGCTCCAGATTCAGGTTCTATCTTTTCTTTTATTTTGAGTCTTTTATTTTTGTTCTTATGTCCAATAATTTGTTTTGAGTCTTTGATCCAAAAAAAATTCCAAAAAAAATTCAAAAGTTGTTTTTGTACTCAATTTGAGTCAAAATCAACTTCCGCATGTTTCGTTGTTATCGTAGTTGATTCTTGAGTAAAAAAAATTAAAAAACAAAACAAATTTTTTTTACTATTCATCCGTACCGTCCAAATTTTTATTTTTTGATTTCTTGGAAATTGTTCAATTTCATAATATTCATTCTAATTCCAAAAATCTATTTCTTTCATTCCAATCCCAACTCAAGATCCATTTTCTTGAATTTAAATATCATTCATCCAATTGTCTAATTCTTTTCTTGAGTCTTCTTGATTACACCTACTTAAATGATAGATTATGATTGGGGATTTATTTTTCAAACTCGATGTTTTGTGGGTAGTACGGTATGCAGTTTAGCTATTGATAAGAAGTACATATCTGATTTGGTTAGTATCACGATGGTGGAAAAATTGGGATTACCTTTGCAACAACACCCTAGGCCTTATAGGATGACTTGGTTGAAGGAATGTGGGAAGGTAGATGTGACCAAGCGGGTTTTATTGAATGTTACCATTGAGAAATATAGTGATGAAGTTTGGTGTGATGTGGTTCCATTAAAATCTTTTCATATCTTGTTTGGGAAGTCTTGGAAGTATGAAAGGAATGCTATTTATGATATGGAGAGAAACATGTATAGATTTCTTTAGGATGGGATAAAAATCACTCTAACTGGGTTGACCCTAGAACAATTCTTTGCAGTCCGATGAAAGTTAAGAGGTGAGGCAGAATGGGAAAAACAAAAGAGGGAGATGATCATACCTAAGGAGAACGCCGGAGTTGAATTGCGGGAGGAGTCCAAAAATAGGGAAGTTGAGATGGAGGATGATGGACTGAAAAATGCAGTTGATGTTGGGGAGAGTGAACCAATTAAAGAGGAACATGAGCAGGCTGTTAATGCAGTTGATATTGGGGAAAGTGAACCAATTAAAGAGGAGGAACATGAGCAGTCTGGTATAAAAATTGTAGAGATGGTTCAGCAAGAGAGTGAGAAAATAATAAAAGAATGTGTTAAGCAAATTGTTGAAATTGTAGGGAATGAAGAACAGAGTTCTGTTGTTAAGCATGATATGGTGGGGACGATACATTATGAGTACGAGGACCCATATCTCATTGAGAGGGAAGCTAAAATATTCAATTGTATTTTGCTTAATTCCTTCTTTCAAGTTGATCATTGTACGTGGGAGTTCATACAACAACATCTATGGCTGATTGTGTTTGTACTGCAATACATCCATATCTACAAAATGGATGGGTACCGTGTATTGATCATATGTCATGGAGAAATTTTTTTTCCATTTGATCAAGGTGGTACAGTGATTAAATTTGTAACAGGTTGGTTATCTCCTACGCAATCACAAGGCATGGATTCGAGGACGAATCCTCTTGAAGAGGGAGAGTATGATATGATCCGGAATACGCCACCAATTATCAAGATTTTGATGATTGTTAGAGGGAGAGTAGAGCCAAGTTCGAGGCTTCAAAGAGTTGATAAATCTAGTTATTTACATGTTCGAGCAACGGAGTCCATGATATTGAAGAAAACAAGCCAATGGTCAAGTAACATGTTGGGGACGGAAGGTGGAACGAGCTGGAAATCACTCGAATTTTCAGTCTCTATTGAGACTCATTTTTGGTATAGAATACGTTCGAATTTGAAGATTTGTATTTCTAGAAGATCTGTAGCCCTTGAAGTAAGTTTTCCAACGCATTTTGAATCTCTCAATCGGATATCGGGAGATGAAGATATGACCAAAATACTGAAAGCTGTCCAGGAAAACTATTTTGACCCGAATTTCCTTATTAGACTAGAATTCTATTTTTTTTCCAACTTTACAATATTTTGTAATCTAATTACGTTTTTACTAGATTTTCTGGCCATTAGTATAAATAGGACTTCATTATTCAATGTATAGACCCTTTAACAAATTGATTATTGAGAAATATTCGAGATGCTATTGTGCTTTTCAACTTCGTTCTTCTTAGAACAATCTGAACTTATCAAGAGGATTCTTGTGGTATTCAACACCGAGTGCGGATCAACGTATTGTGTAATCAAGAGGTCTTTCAAACACCATTTTTGATTGGTTGCTTGATTCATTTAATTCTTGGTTCAAACTCAAAATCGGGATTATCTTTTGGACTTTCTTGGGATCTTCAATCTCGTTGTGGGTTGCGTAATGTTCGTTGCTACGTGGTTCTCATCAAATACCCATTTGCGTTATCATGAAACCCATGATCTTTCCACCGGTGGTACCAAAAACACATTTCTCCAGGTTGAACTTCAACCTATTTTGTCGAGCGACGTCGAATACTATCTATAAACAAGTCACGTGGTTGTCAATATTGGTACTTTTGACCACCATGTCATCGATGTAGGCCTCTATAACATTTCCAATCAATCCATGGAAGATACTATTCACCATCCTCTGATAGTTTGCCCAATGTTTTTTAGTTCGAACGGCATGGTCATATAGCAATACGTCCAAAATGAGTGATTTTGATTATGACTAATTAAATTGACAACTAACTAAGCATAAAGCTATTAAACTACTAAGAAGGGTTTATGGAATCGAATAACAAAAAGAACCAAGACTACGAATACCATTATATTCTTTCGCTTCAATATCAATCTTATAATTTTGATAGCAGTTATTCAAAATTGAAGATCAATGTTCCTGATTTTTTAGCCCCTATTTGATGATCATCATTTGGCCAAAACGATGTGTGAATAGTGTTTTTAGGAGAAAGTGTGGTTGAGAAATAGAAAAAATGTTTGGATTTACGTGGAAGATATTTTGTGTGAATGTATGATTGAAAATGAGTAAGTAGGAAAAATAATTTTCCAATAATAGTTGTCAAATAAGGGCTTAATAATCTCTCTCGAGTAGATTTTAATTTATCTTATATATGATCCCACTATATTCTATGGAGGATGTTGCAAGTACATGAAGATATATTGAACCATATGAACATTCATAAGATCGTGCAAAGAATTGGCAAAATATTTATATCTCCTAACAAACTTTACAATGTTGTTATTATGTGCTATAATGTCTATTTATTTTCTCGAATGTCAAAAGAAATCAAAATCAATTCAAGCCTATGTTTGACACCCTTTTTGGGTTAAAAATTGGTTTTTAAATAGTGATTGATAGAAGAATGTGTGGTTAAAAAGTAACGAGAATTTTTGAGTTTATGTGTAATATTATTTTATTGATAGAATGTGTGGTTGAAATGAAAAAAGAGAATGAGAATGAGAAATAAAAATGGTGTCAAACATAGGCCAATTATCAGCTGCATAATTGAAAATGCATTAAAATCCTAACAACCATTCAAAACCAAAGTATGGAATCTAACACTAAAATATAATAATAGGAGGTTAATTGTTATCCCAACATTTATAAAACTACCCGAACATTATATGCAAAAACACAAATTAGATTGATAGTCCACACCCATAATTAAAGCGCAAAAAGAATGTGGAAGATAGTCTTTAAATCTTGAATCTCTTCAATAATTATCAAATAATTCTCTCGTATCTTTTTATAGTTCTTCATACTCCCAAGTATATAATTTATGTAAAAAAGTATGTGTTTTTGTATCTCTAAAACTTTTCTTGAATGAAATAAAAATGATTGTATTTATAAGCGAAGAGTTAGGTCAAAATTTGTTCCCTATTTTCATTTTAAGTAGAGGTTGAATTAAATTAAGAAACGAAAGAAATTTTGTCGGATATGCCTAGGTAATCACATTGCCTATATGGCTGGGATCACACAAGCAAGGTTTTAAGCTTTCTCGAAACGAAAGTCCCTTACTTGAGATGCATGGGCTTATACTTGCAATCACAAGGCACAAGTCTGCTTCCCTATTCATTTTGGTCCCAAAATTTCTTTTATTCAGCTCAAGTCCCTTTCTATTTGCATCTTGGATCATTCATCTTGGAATCTTTACAGTTTAATCCTCCACATTATACAATCATTGCATTATGATTAACAAATAAATATTCATATGGAATGGCGGTTGAGACGGTAGTTGTGACGGTGAAAAGGCCAAGAATATGAACATTGCCATGATCAAGATTGGGACCAAGAGAAGGACAACAGGGGCGGTGGAAGTGGTGGCAAAACCAATGGCAATACCAAGAGAGAAGCATTAAAATCATCCACCCAAAAAAAATTAATTCTTGGATAGCCCATCAATTGGGGAGCGGATTCGTAATATATAGCCTAGGATTTTCTTTTTTCAATATATATATATATATTCGGGAGTTATAGTTTACAGGTTGATCTTTTTCTTTTTCTCTCCTTTTTGTAGTTACATTCAGTCTTCTCAGAAAAAATAAATAAATTCATTAAGTGCCTTCTAAATTGGGTTTATTAACAATTTCAAGTGTTGCTATGAAAGTTAGTCTAATTATATATTAATTTTGTCATGTTACTAGAGTTTTAAAACTTTTCATTATCTTCATGAGGTCTATCAATTTAAAAGAATGTGAAAGTCACATAAGTTCAGTATTTTGAAAGGACCATTATCTCAATAAAGTAAATTTTCTCATTAATCATAATTGTTTCCCACTTTTAAGTAAGGCTAGTTATTGGCCGGTGCAATGCACGAGCAATGTTCTTTTTAAAGTAACATTAGCGTCTTGAATGCTATGAATGCTAAGATTATATGAGAAATTGTATTACAAAATTTCAACACATTTATATAGAAGAAGATAATGAATGAACTTTGGGGAAGAGATTTCTGATATGAGAAGAAATGGAAACTGCCATTAAAAACTCGGTTGCATTGGCAAATATATTTACAATATTAGTTATAAAGAATCTGAAGAGTTCGGTATCATCGGTGCAACGACGTGTTTGCTCTTCGCCACCCTAACAAAAAAATGTATTCTGATTTTGAACTTGGAATTGAGGGTAATACAGAGAGCTTGAAGAGACAAAGGTTTAAAATTCATAGTATTAACTTAATTGCTAGGGGATTGAGTTATATACCATGATACCTGGAACTGATGGATGCACTCTCTTTTTGAGTAGGGTGAGTGTATAGTTGTTAATGGTGTTTGGAGAATGCTTCTCTTTGTCCTCAGCACTTGGAGTTACCATGCTAGGTTTAAGTAGAATGTAGAATGCCTTCAAAGACAAAATTGTTCTCAGCTAAGTTGTAGAAAACCTATGACAACACATGTTGTGCCACTTCAAGTGTTCTCTCAATTGGGTGGTCTTGATCCAGAAGAATTTTAGGTTCCACAATAGGCACGAGACCATAATATCATCTGTAGGGAAAGCTTTACTGCAAATGATATTACATAATTTATAGGTAAGCTGAAACAAAAAACTTCATATGTGGTATACTTAATCTGAAGCAAATGGGCTTAGAATTTGGAATGAGGACATTGTTGAATTTGATTTAATTATATGATGTGCTGAGATTAAAATTTGCAAAATATCTTTGAAGATTCATGCATTTTTTTTTATCACAAACTATCCTAAAGACAATGAACGATGTTAGATAGAAGTGGAATGCACAGAAGAAAGGTGGGAGACTCATTTTCATTCAAAATTTTGACACATGTATAGTCTGAGTTCTGGTTTTCTATTCCAGATGGCTTTATACAGGCAACTCCATTATCTTTCAACGAAGAATATCGTTAAAATAGAAATTTTATATTCTTATGATTGCAATGTGTAATTTTTAAATAATTGGTGTAAAAATAAAAATCATATATCAAGTGTTTCCATCATATCATATTGAATAGATAACCCACAGGATATGGTCAAAACCATTTCAACTCATTGTTGGATTGCATGGCGTTGCTCTTCTTTTGAGTTAGATTAAGTAGGACAATGATAGCTAAAAAAAGAGTGATTTATGAACTCGGCCATTGACATTAGTCCCACGGCGAGTAGATTATAAAAGTAGTTATACCTAAGTCTCAAGTGAAGGAACCAATGAGATATTGTTCAATCGATTAGGCATCTAAAGATTTGGATCAGGAATTAACCTCCTTCTCACCTAGTCTTTTATATACACATCTCTAGAGTGAAAGTAAGGAAACGAGATGGAACCAAAAATGTCAAGTATAAAACAAGGATCCCATTGGAAACAAACAGCAAACAGTTGATGTGCAAACAATAGCAGCTTCAATGGTTTTGATTTTGGAGGTGGGTTGGTACCAAATCTAAGGCAAATGGAAAGGCCTAAGAACGTGTACAACAGAAGTAGTGACAACATTGGTGTGTCAGACTTGGTAATGAAGAAGAGAGTTATGGTGGTGGTGGATGTTAGAGAAATGTTGTTGGCACTCTCCGTGCACCACGGACGTGCACCACGGAGAGATGTCCGTGTCACAAGAATGGATATTGAAAGATGCATTTAAGAATGTGCAAACGCACACACTTTTTTTTTTTTTTTTTTTTTTTCCTTTTTAAGGTTTTTTTGAAACATTTATAGATTGACGGTACTCTATGCTCGACCTACCGGGGAAATGACGCATGAAATGAGGGTAAAACCAAATATAATAATTACATTTCACGATAAGAAGATGTGAAAGATATATGGGAATGGAGATATCCCATTCACATACCAGTTGAAGATACCTTAATAAAAGTTTGAATAAGAGAGGGCGTGCTCCAAAACAATATTCTAAGAAATAAAGTTACATTTGCAGAACATATATATCATCATATGGCCTGGCTGATAGCTCAATATTCACCAAGTGATCATCATCTAAATATTAATGTATAATATTCTTTATACATAACTTGCCTAGAGGGAAGAAACCTTGAAGTCCATCCCTCAAATTCCTGGACACGAATAACAAAGTGAGTGCTGATGACTTCACATTTGTCGAACCACAATTTTCCATGTCAACATAGTGACTATCAAGCGGATCCTGAGCATCAAGCGCCTCCAAAATGACAGCAAAAGCTTCAATGACTTTGACTAACTCCTTAGAAGAATCTTGGTCTACATTAAATTTGGGAAACGTTAGAAAATCAAGATAATAGAGAAACTTGAAGGGGGTTAGAGAATCCCATGTACTAAAAATTGATATTCGATATAAATTTGCTATCATACCTTATTTCTTATCCAACACAGTGGATTTCTCATTGATTCATGCCTCGTTCTATTTCTGTATTAATGAAAGGATTTCCTTGTAGACAACATTTGTAGTACATATTTTGTGTAAATTATCAACATTTATGGGTTTAAGTAGGGCTTTGATAGATTTGCTTATTTTTGCTCTTGATAATGCTACATAGAGTTTATCGTGACAGAAAACTGGTTGGGGAAGATACAAACCAACAAAATCAAGTGTTTGACCTTGTGTTTTGTTTGTCATCATTGCGAGACATGACCTAATTGAAAACTGAGTTCTTTTGAATTGAATTTTGATCGCTTTTTAGAGGTATAAAAGGGATCTTCGACAAGAAAACATATTTTTCACAATATTCACCAGTTGTGATTTTCGGCAGAATTACATTCTCCTCAAACTTTCGACAAGTAAGGCGTGTCCCGTTGCATAACCCTTCTGAAGGATTGATATTTCGTAATAACATCACATGACAATTTATCTTAAGCATCAATTCATGGCCATTTGAGGTTAGACTATTCAAAAAATCTTCTTGCAGGTTTTGTTCTGACTTATCAAGTGCTTCATCAAAACTACAGTATGTATAAATTTTACTAGAAATTTGTCCAAGTAAAATTCTGTTAATATGATCGACACATTCATTTGTAGGTGTAAGAATATCTCGGTTTGCCATCGCGTGGAGATTATTAGCATATGCTTCTATATCTGGAAAAACATGATTATCAAGTTCTTTAAAGATGTAATTTTATCTACAAATGGTAAAACTATATTATCTGGAAGTTTAATACATTTACAAGTATGTTCTTCCTCTATTCCATCTCCAATCCTCAACAAGTAACTACAGAAGGTAGGATCCAATTTTGCCCTCATATTTTTTATTAATGGTAGCTGTAAAAAGGAAGGATACAAGTCTGAGAAAACTAAGCTGGCTTTCATTATATCGTGTTTTTTCCCTTTTCGCACAATTGGTAAAATTTGTCGAAAATCTCCTCTAAGAACTACTACTTTCCCACCAAAGAGCAAATAACAATCAGTAATATCTCTAAGCATTTTATCTACAACTTCTACAGCAGAACGATTAACCATAGGTGCTTCATCCCAAATGATTAATCTAGACATTTTCAACAAATTTCCTAAAGCTGATTGCTTGCTAACAGAATAGCTTATTTCACCAAAAGTTTCTAAAGGAATTTTAAATCTTAAATGAGTTGTTCGACCTTCAAGTAAAAGAGACGCAAATACTCCAAATGATGTTGTTGCCAAAACAATTAAATTTTGTAACCTTACACCACTTATGAGTGCTTTATATAAAAATATTTTACATGTTCCACATGGACCATCTATGAAGAAAGCACCGTTTGATTCTAATTTAACTTTTTCCATGATTGTATCATATGCAAATTGTTGTTCTTTATTTAATGTTGTTGCGCAAGTAAGCCCCCCTTGAGTATCAAAATTAGTTGTCTTCTCTTCAATCATTCTTCTCAACCTTTTAATTTCATCTATATTTACATTGAATGACACTATTGCAAAATCATTTATGTTTTTACCTAATGACTCCAAAATAGAATTGATGTCTTCTAAAACTCGTAATTCAGCAACTCTTACAGATATATCTTGATGTATATAATCATCAATCATATAAACATTAAACTTATCCCACAAGAGCTTTGGATGATTAGGATTGCGAAGTGTAAAAATTGTAGCAAGAAGACGTCTTAAAGCAATAGGCATCTCGTACAAAATAGCTTTAGATATATATTCTTCACAGTGATTGTCTCCACTTAATAAACCATGTAGAAGTACTGCATCATGATATGTAGAAGCAGTTACACCGTTCAAAGTCCTTAAATGATTGAAGGATATTGGTCCTCTAATATGATTAAGAAGAATACGAAGAAAATACCGTTCTCCTTCAGATGGGTGAGCTGTGACAATTCGTCTTATAACAACATATTTTTTCCTAAGAGTCCAAACTTTGTTATTTGCATTCTAAACAAAATGTTTTGGAAAATCTCGATACAATAATGTACGAGCAAATTCATTTATTTCATTCATTCGAAAAAATTCAGTTAGAATAGTTCTCCTTGTATTCTCCTTTTGAATAACAATAAATAAATCATCATCATCATCGACATATGTTACTTGTTGATGATCCTCAATGTGAAGCTGTAAAGAGTAAACAGATGGATACATATCAGATAAATTGAAAGAAAAAATCCTCCACATAGCCTCAAGTGGAGATATCTATCTAGCATATTGATAAGTTGAAATTTCATCAATTTCTTTATTTGTTTCATTGGTATCAACACAGAAATTAATACGATCATGACCTTTGTACACATACTTGTAGAGATAGTTAACCGCTCTGATAGAAAAACATATTTCAACATTAATATGACAATCAAATTTAGCACTTAAATAATAATTGTATGGTACAACCCAACGATTGTATAACATTTGACCTCTAACTTTAACAAAAATATCATTATTACGCCGCATGTATAATGAGTATGTGTAACGACCCAGGTCCCACTTAACGGATTGTCCTAGCACTGTACCAATATAGGTCTTTTTAGCATACTTTGTCCTCACTCGTACGCTTCCCAAGAAAACTTCCCAAGGGGTCACCCATCATGGAATTGCTCCAAGTCAAGTACGCTTAACTGTGAAGTTTCTAACGATGGGCTTTCGGAAAAGAAGGTGCACCTTGTTGGTATGAGTAGTACCCATCAAATCTTTTTAAGCTTTCCTGGTTTGGGTATTACAATCACTGATAGGAATGTAAAATGTATATTTTTCCCTCCTTATTTTATGCGCTCGTATGTTTATTTTGTGCCAAAATGTACTCATTACGCTCATATTTTAATTTAGGTGGCAATTCTATGGATATGGCGTAATTTGGAAGAAATATGTGAAAAAAGACCAAAATGAAAGAAAGTGAAAGTTCAAGGACTAAAGTGCAAATATTCCAAACTCGTGTCTAATCTTGTGATGAAGATTCGAGAGTGTTAGAGATCAATTGGATGAAGAAAGGATTCAAAGGGATGAAATATGGCCAAGATATTTTCACATATCAACTTTCAAGTTGAAAAGTTTTGCATCGATTTTCAGCATCATATTGAGACCAATTTTTGACATGGTAAACAATCGAATTTGAAGATGGTCTCTGAATCAAAGTTTTAGCCATTTGAGTTAGCTTTACAACGCATCTTGAATCGCTTCAATCGGATATTAGAAGAAGATGTTATGGCCAAAATACTAAAAGCTGTCCGGAGGAAGTTTCGTAAAACCATGCGGCCGCAAGCCTTTAATTTCATGCGGCCGCATAGACCATTCCCGAGAGTTAAAGTGTTGATTTCACTTGTTCCTTGCGGCCGCAAGCCTCTAAACCATGCGGCCGCATGGTTCATTTCCGGGATGAAAATTTTGTTTTCCTAATTTCAATCAAACACTTATGGAAACAAATCTTTCTACACTTTATAAACCCTAGAACACAACCAGAACGGGGAGAACGCCTCCAAACTGAGATCTAAATGGTTTTTCTTAATTTAATTCATGTTTTTGAGTATTGAATATTTTTCTGCACTTATTTCTATGATTGTAATGTTTAATTGCTAGGAGGCCTACTAGTTTATTATTCGTTGCAATCTACCGCTAAGTTAAATATCAAATCCGTAATTGTTTGATCTCTTTAACTTGTGAAGCACTAGGATTTGATGATTTTCTGCGATATAGGTTATTGAATCTTAAGAAGAATGTTTAAATAGATTGAATGCAACCGCTGGTGTTTGTGTTATCTAGTTCATCGATTTCTCTATTGTGTAAAGCTGTTATTAAATTGAATCTTGAGCGCTGGTCTGGGGTTATTTAATAATTAGGGTTAATTAGAACGCTGGTTTCTAACTAACTAAAATTAAGGAGAAATAGGAAAACTATTCCAACGGTGAATATTCAAGATATGAATTGAATTATCCTTGCATCTATGATCAATTGTGGATTTTCGAAGGTGGATATTGATTTGGACCAAGGTTAGTCTTTTGATTATTTTCGTTAATTTAGTTTTCATTGTTATTAATTGCGTTATTTACAATTGTTTACATACAAAAACCCCCCAATCATTGTACGAAGCATAAACTATTGAATTACACACTCTTCGTGGGATCGACCCTTACTTCCACTACTACATTAGTTTTAGAGGTTTAAGGACTATTTTTGGATGCCTACGACAGTACACCAATCACCCCTCGTTAGACTCGCGACGTCCTCGTCGCGCTTGATCCATCTGATAATCTGTTTCCAGGTATTGGGATTCTAGAGGTGGCTCCTACGGGTTCAAGAGGTAGCTCCCGCCCTATGGCGTAGCACTTTGTCCCGCATAGCACTTAGTTCCCGATCTTCGGCTGGCAACCGGTCTCTAATACCATTTGTAATGACCCGGGTCCCACTTAACGGGCAGTTCCAGCCGTTAGATTGACGATGTACTGTCCCTACTGTACCAACATAGGTCTTTTTAGCATCCTTTATTCTCACTTGTACGCTCCCCGAGAAAACTTCCCAGTAGGTCACCCATCATGAAATTTCTCCAAGTCAAGCACGCTTAATTGTGGAGTTTCTAACGAAATGGGCTTCGTGTACCTTGTTGGTATGAGTAGTACCTATCAAATATTTTTAAATTTTCCTGGTCTGGGTATTACAGTATGAGTTATCACCAAATACAATATTGTTACAATAATCTTTCAGCTATTTATTTTTACAACATTTATTTTGTTTCATACATACATTCTTAGGATTTAGGTTTCCACAAGGGTCATGTATATTGTGTTTAACAATAATAGAATAAAGATAAGAGTATTTCTCTTTGTCAGGAATTTCACACGAAACTATCTTATCAACCTCTTCAGCACAACAAATTTTGTGGCCACAGTTGAAAATCAAAAATAGATGTGCATGAGGAATCCCTCTTTTTTGGAACTCAATCATATAAATATGAGCAATAATAGGGCATAGTATATTTTTCTTATATAAATCATTTTTTAACTCCTCTAATTTTGCTCGAAAGATACACGCAATTAGATCTAGTCGATTTTGAACATCATCATTATGTCTTAGTTTTTGCTTAATTTCTGGCCAGGGATTACATGTTACAGTTAAAAATACATCTGATTTTCCATAACGTTGTACAATAGACATGACATTCATATACCTCCTCAGCAAATTTCTAGGACCACATGTAAAAGATTGTGGTAAAACAAATTTCCTTCTTATTTTGTACCCCTTTGTCTCTCCATTTTCAACACTATTTACAATGTCTTGATAAAATTCAGCACATATTTTTTTCTAGTTATTACGAAAATAATCTAATCTAGTAGTTTCAATCTTAACATACATATCTACAACATATTGTTGGAATAGTCTACCAGTATGAAGTAACACAAACTTACTGGGAGACCTGATTTGCAATTTGTATGAATAGTATTCTCGACAAGAGACTTGAGATCGTTTCTTCGTTTCATTAAGCACTGCACCACATAACAATAACACCATCTGAGTATTCATAGTCATTTTAACAAATAAAATTGTAAACGGTCATTAAATTTACTACAAAATCTATGTACTAACCCGCATCTTCTTTTTCAAGAAGTTCAGTTGCAGAATTTCTTGTGCTAGGAAGAGCGATAGGGTAGGGCAAATGCGTAGGTGAGAAACATGTGTTTTTATATTTCTCAATACCTTCATGCCAACCAGGTTCTTCATATGGAAAGATCAAAGGATATTGTAAAGGATCATAACAACCATAGTAATAGTGAACTTTGTGCGATTCACCAGACCAAATATAGTAATATCACGAACACGAACATTTGCATTTTCATCATCTTCGACCCATACAACAGCTACTTGAGAAGTTGTAGGAGTATTAAAAACTCTTTGATCAACTCCTGGATCGCATCTTATTTGTATCCGATGGTGTTGAAAGTTAGGTATATTACTTAAAGACCTAAAGAATCTACTATATAGATTTACGTTTAGAATTTGCATTATGATTTTCAAAGTAGATTCAACAAAGTTTTCTGAAATTTTCATACGATTTTGAAGCTCATTATCTGTATCATAAAAATATAACTGCATATAAGAAGGTATATTATTCTCAAGTATAAGTTGGTTTACATAATGATACACTTGTCCCTGCACCCTAAATGTGTAAATACTTTTGTATGATTTAAAAAGTTTTTTATCATATTTTACACCAAACGAAGTGAATGCAAAGTGGTTATTATATCCCCTTACGATTTTTTTAAATTTCATACATATAGATTCTTTAGAAGTAAACAAGGTATACAGTTCAGTTGGTGTTTCAGGTATAAAAAGCTTAACTTTTCCTTCAGAACAACAGAAGCCTGTACTTTCCTTAAAAGATTTTCGTGCACCACAATATTTACAATCAATACATGTTGGTAATACATATGAAGTACTTGGTGCATTCCATATGTTTGAACTTTCTTCTAATTCAGAATTGAGACCATCAATTGTTTGGTTTGACGTTGAAGCTTCATAATCATGATGTATGGTAGATTCGTACATGTCAACAAGATGTAAGATATTCTCTCCATATGAAATACAGTTATTTATCCTCTTTCGAAGATCATTGAGCTCAATTACCAATCGATTGTATCGATCCCTTTCTCTTTGATTTGTTGTTGATGAATAAAGGCACGATATGATTCGTTGGTAGTTTGAGAGGTAACTTGAAGAGAAGTTAAATTAACATCTCCATCACCGATGATACAAAAATATCCATCACAACACTAACAATTTTTGTAGAATAGTTGAACTCCCAAGTGTAGCTATAGAAAGTAAAAGTTTTAGAAATAAATAATCTTACATATGTTAAAACATACATACAATAAAACTAAAGTTTAAAATATCAAAATTTGTGAACAATGACTAGAAATATACTTCAAAAGGAAAGAAAAGTAGTATGCACAAAGAAAGCTCAAGAACTAACAATTTATTACAAATTTTATAAGATACTATAAATAAATAAATAACCAAAATAAATGTACTACATAAATCTAGAAATGGAAACATGGATATTTCAATTGGAGGAACTTAACGAAGATAGAGTGCACTACTGTACTCAATTACAACTACTGGGGAATACAATTGGACACTATATAAAAGAACAATGAATACAAATTAGAGTCGACAATTTGTCAATAATAGTTGAATGGTAAATATTATAGTAGGAACTTTAGTGAAAAAAATACAAAGATTACCTACAAATTGAACTCTATAATAATTTTATAAAAGAATAATAAAAATGATAGCACAGTTCAATTGGTGTTGAAAATTTTAATATTTTTACTTTGAGAATGATATATTGCAATTTTTAAAAAAATGGAAAAAAAACTCAATATTTACAAAATTAGGAATGACTAAAAATATGACAAGTAAAGATAATCATAATAAGAATAAAAAATAGAATATATGAATTAAATTGAAGTAAGTTACATATTTTTTTTTACCAAATTGACAAGTGGCGCCTCTCGAGGGGCTCAGGTTTGGGGGCAACGCCCCCAAAGGGGATCGACCTGTCCTGTTAGGTCGATGGGGTCCAGGGGCAACGCCCTCGACGGGAATAGACCTACCCGGTCAGGTCGCGAGGCAGCGCCCCTTGTGGGGGCTCGAGAGCAATGCCCTCGAAAGGAAATTATAATTTTCGTGTATGTGTTAAAGAGTTTATTGTTGGAAAAAAAATTTTTTAGCAAATACCAAAGATGATGAGAGGAAAAAATAATATTTTTTAATGGTCGTTTAAAAAAAAAAAAAACTGCTCCATAGTGTACGAAGCAAATCTCTCTGTGGCTCATGGAGAGTTTAACAAATTTAAATTTTTTTTTGTTTTTTCATTAATTATATTATTACACATTTGTTAACAAATTCCAAAAAAACATTAAATAATATTCATAATCCATCTACCAAAGTTACAACTAAAACACATTAAATACGTTTCCCTTTGTCTCTAAACCTTTCTTTTTCTTTCTTCTTCTCTCTTGTCTAGATTTCTCTCTACTCTTCTTTCACTGCTCTTTGTAAATTTTTATCATCTCATGTATAAAATTTTAAGCCTACATAGTATAAGGCAAGAAAATAAATTTTAAGCTTACCTTTTAACAACACCATAGACAATAGAGAACAAAGCCCTACTGGAAAGATTTGTGTATAACTAACGCAACAGGGGAGGACGAAAGCATAAAACTAAACAAAAACGAAAAAATCGGAAGCAGGTTGCAAAAAAAAAAAAATGAAATGAAAAGGCAAAAATAAAACAACGAGTAAAAATCTACCTTTAATGTCAATAACGATAATCAGCAAATACGTCCAAGATAAAGAATTAATCACGGTAAGCAGCAAATACGTCGAAGACAAAGAAGAGCAAGAAGAAGGGATTTATAAGTGGGTTTCGTTTTCAATTTGTGGGTAGGTATGAGCTTTTGAAAACACACACACAGTAACAACGCGGTTTGAGTGTGAACACGAGGCCAGAAAAATGAATAGTGAAGGCAACGACATGATTCACTCTTTTATATGAAGGCAATGATATCTTCAATTATTTTTCAATTCAAATAATCTCTCCCAAACAAGCACCTCCTATGTTAAGCAAAGCACAGTTAGGCATAACCATAGACAAGTAACATACAAGTCCATGTCCTAAATTATATTAGTTATAATTTGATAAAAATTGATAAAATATATAATTGAAAAGTTGTCAGTTCTATAAAATTTGTGATTAAAATTAACTATTGACTTTAATTTTTAATAAAAATCTGAATTTTAATCCTTACCAAACCGAGACTTTAGTATATTAATCATTTCATTATCATGTAACTTTGAACAATGAATCATGCCACTACTATGTAGATTAACTGCTCATAGTACATTTTCATCAGGCACGTAAAAAAAATACCACAGAACAGGTTGATGTTTTTCCATTCACTATAATACTCGATTCTACAATTGATTGTCCTACAATAATAATGAATAATAATAATATTTTTAATTACCATAAACTATCTTCAAATAATCTTATTGTACACAAGTCAAAAATTCGACCATGGCTCCGTAACATTGTATGAAGACACATCCATCCTCTTCAAGTACTAGTCAAGTTCACTGACGCCCTCGCTCTCGTCCACTTCCTCTGCTTCTTCCTCTCCCACGAAACCCCCCTCCTGTATGAAGACACATCCATCCCTCTCCAAGTACTCTAGTCAAGTTCACTGACGCCCTCGCCATCGTCCTCTTCCTCTGCCTCTTCCTCTCCCACGAAACCCCCCTCCTCTTCCACGGCCTCGAAAACCAGACCCGTCTTTTAGATTCAATGATTGTACTCCCCTCTTCCCATGTCGCATTTCCTTATCCTCGTCGTCCTCCACGTATTTTTGGAGCTTCTAGGATTAAAAGAAATTTCCCGTGACCCCCCTCCAACTATCTTGACATCATGCTTTGAAGCATATGAAGCTCGTTGCTGCTCTTTTGCCACCCTCTCTCCCATAGGAAGAGAAAACTCTTCCACAAGAGATAAACCCTTGGAAAATGCTTCTGCATGTCGCCCATCCTTCATTTCATAGAATCTGCAAATATATTCAAAAGTAAAACCCTTAAATAGATTTTATACAAAACAAAAAAGATAATTAGAACAAGCGTGTCAAATTTTTTTCCCAATTTTTTCTGGAGACTCGTTAGATTTGTAAGACATGCAACCTTTTGGATGCGTAACTATAGTTTTAGTTATTTGTTTAAAAATAAATATCTATACATATATAGTTCTAGTTCTGGCACCCTCACTGTGTAATCACAAGCAAAAAAGGTGAACACAGTTCGTAATATTCATTACGAGTATATGCTACTATTTTGCATTCAACGATATGATTTATGCAGAAAGACTGATTGTAAGAAAAGCACCATGGATTTACTACAACTATTTAAATTTTGTTTTGGCGATGCAATAATTACACCATAAAATGGAAATCTTTCTTTACCTTTTCAATTCATGTATATATATATTGGGAGCACAAATGCAGTTACTGTATTATATTAACTGTATTCCGTTTCATTTTTTGATAGGTAAACTGTATTTCGTTTCATGAAGAATGAATGACAACAACTATACAATTGCTACACTTAAAAGGAGATAATATAAGTGTAAGTGTTATGCCCTAGGTCCAATCAACTTTGGACATAAGCACTTTTAATGTATATATAACCGATGCATATTTATGGCAAGATTTATTATTTAATTAATATTCTAATTAATTAAATAATAGAATCCGTAGATTCAAGTTTTGGTGATTTGTTAATCACAAAGAGTTGTGATTGTGAGATACAAATTACATATGACTGAATCTTAAATCGTCCGTGTTGTATGTAATAACGAGATACGGATATCGTTATTATGGATAGTCCATTTTCAGTGTGTTCATTTCTTACTTATGAATGTAAAGTAGTTTGATCTTACAGCCTAAAGTGTGGAGCACTTGAATAACAGTGAATGTTTTGTTATAGAACAAAAACATTGGAGACCCGCTGGGAGATTCCACATGGATAACTATCTGAGTGTCGTGGTTAATCTATAACGTTCGGTAGTGGAATTGGTCATTTGACTTGTGGTCATCATAGTGCCTTATATGAGGACAGTCATACTTTGGTGATATTGGATGTTACTCTGCCAAGGGTCGCTAATACAGCATCGTTCGAGTATGTCAAGAATCATATGAATGTTGTGAATGATCAATAGAGGATTCGTCACTCTTAGATAGTAAGAGATTATAATCTACTTTTTGATCCAGTTAAGTTGATAATGAAATCCTTGGCCAAAGTGAACTCATAAGTCAGAAAAGAGTTCGACTTACAATGACTTAACAGTAGGATAAAAGATATTATCGATAATTGAGATTGACACACTCCATATCTCGTAATTGATCGGATCATATTGACGAAGGGATTATAGTTTCACGGTAAACGAACAAATTTGGTTTTGTCACACCATGCGACATTTCTCGTCACGTGTATTGCCCGACACATTGCTAGATGTCAATCTGGGACGACGGATGTGAATTGATGATAAATTAAAATGGGTATTTTAATTTATCAATTTTGATTAGTGTAGCTCTGTCAAGGGTTGGCCTAATTTCGGCCATCCGATGTCGGGTATAGTAAGATCATTATGAATGTTAGTAGTGAAAAAAATAATAAATATAAAAAACGATCAATAGAGGATTCGTCACTCTTAGATAGTAAGAGATTATGATCTACATCTCATCCAGTTAAGTTGATAATGAAATCCTTGGCCAAGTTGAACTCATAAGTCGAAGACGCTTTCGACTATTACTTTGACTTAATAGTGGGATTAAAGATATGATCGATAATTGAGATTGACACACGTCTATATCTCGTAATTCAGATCGCGGATCATATTGATGAAGGAATTATAGTTTCACGATAAAAGAACAGTTTGACGTTTTAGTCATGTCACGCTAACATTTCCCTCTGTCACATGTATTGCCCGACACATTGCCTAGATGTCAATCTGCGACGACGAATATAGATTGAATGATAAATTAAAATGGACGTTTTGTACAATTTATCAGTTTTGATTAGACCAAAATAATAATTCAAGTCGTTAGATATCGTGATCGGGAAACTAATGGGTCACACAAAAGAGAATCGGAAGAATGAGATTTACCAATTAATTAATTGACAACTGTTGGATAATGAATTAATTGGGTTGCTTATTAATAGACCCGAATTAATCACTTCATGGATCAAATTTAATTAAAATAAAAATTTATTAATTTGAATAATTAAATGTTGGACCGGTTTAAGTTAAGAGATGGGCAAACCCGTTTGGACTCATATTAATAAGATGTTAGGGTTGAAAAACAGAATAGAATTTTCATTATTCTTGCTAGCACGAGAAAAGAACACCCTAGCCGTCATTCTTAGTCTCTGTGTGGATCACCATTGGAGGCTGGACAATTAGATAGCTTGGATTGTAGATCGTGATCATTGGAGTTCGAGAATCAGCAAAAGAGTTTGCAGAATTCATAAAAAGTATTATTTCTAAAACCACAGTTTCTTTCTAAACACAATGTAGATCTTGTTTGGGAATCGAAATTGCTTTACTTCCACTGCGCATGAATAAGTAGGTTTCCAACAGTGGTATCAGAGCCCCTACTGTGTGTTTGTTAGAAATTGTTTTTTGCTGTTTGAAAATGATCAAAAGTGATTGTTTATTTAACTAACAATCACAAAAAAAAATATTATATTTTTCACTTTTAAAAATCTGTTTGAACACTCAACTTAATTAAATAAATAAAAAAAAAAAAAAAAATTAAGAATAATAATTAAAAAAAAAATGAAGGCGGAAAGCTATGCCGGCAGCAATAACGCCGCCGGCAAGGCGGCAGGTGGCGACGGTCGCTGCTTCGCTGCACGTGGCGATGGTCGCCGCTACGCACAACGGCACCATCGCCGTTTTTCGTCCCGGGCGCTGCTGCTAATAGTAGCAGCAGCACCCGGCTGCTACGTTGCAACGCACGGTGCCGCACCGTACGCTGCAACATTCGGCGAGGGCCGTCGCTGTCTGAAGCGGCAGCACTCGCCAGTCCGACGCCCCTGTTGTGGCGTCGGTTTGCCGGCGGGGACCCGGCATTTAAATTCTAGGGTTTCAATCCAGTTGGGTGAGAAAGGTTTGGAGGCGGGGGCCTCTAATGCAATTTCTAAAATTGCAGGCCCTCGCCTGCAATTATGAGAAAACGGTTTAGTTGAAATTTTTAAATAAGGGATGTCAGCACTTTCGAAAATTGATGGCTGCTTTTAATTTTAAACGTGGGTCAGAATTGCATTTCAAAGAGTTTTGAATTTAATATTTAAAATGGTTTTAAATTGATTTTTTTTTTTTTGAGTTAAAATAAAAAAAGGATATTCGTTAAAATTTATTTTAAATTGACGACCTTTTATATTTTCGTTAAAATAGATTTTAACTTAAATATTAAATTTGACCCTAAATGAATTTTATTTTATTTCAGGAGTTTTATCCTAAATTAAAATGTTAAATAAAAAAAAAAAAAAAAAAAAAAATTGTATTTAAATTAAAATTCGATTTTAATTAAATTAATCTCACCCTAAATGTTCTTAGAAATTAGGGTTGAACTCTAATTTGACATTTAATTGAATATTGATTTAATTAAATTGTCGACACCCTATAATTTTTCTTAGCGTTAGAGTTGGACTCTAATTTGTATTTAATTAAAATTTGATGTTAATTAAATAAGCCACCTAGTGTGGTTTTAATTAAAAAAAAAAAAATAATTTTCTATTTAATTAAAATTTGATTGTAATTAAATTCTCGCCTTAAGTTTTTGGAATTAGAGTTTGGACTCTATTTGATATTTAATTTAGAATTCCCCCCCCCCCCCGATTTAATTAAATATTTTATTTTAAAACTTGAAATTAGAGTGACTTTAATTTGATATTTAATTAAAATTTGATTTGTAAATCAATAGTTCCGCCCTTTATTAATTAGTGGAATTAGAATGAGATTTCTAATTCTGGTATATAAAATTAAAATTTGATTTTAATAAATATACCCGCTAATTAAATTAATTAATTAGATTAATTAATTATCATTGTTCCGATCATTTGTCTAAATTAGTTTAGACGACTTTAATTGCTAGAAACTTGAAAACATGTTTGGCATATATTATTAGGTATTATATAGGCAATGCAGTTATATGATGAATGTTTATTAGTGGATGATTATAAACTCGACCATATGGATGTGTGGAATGGTTAGTTTTATTCTTGTGGTTAGGGCCTGCGAGGAGCTCTAATTTATTTTGTACCTGCGAGTCCGTTATTATTATGGGCATGCGCGTCCAATATTGTTTATGCCTGCGTGCCAATTAGTATAGGATACAAGTTGCAGCTGGACTAGTTGAAGATACAAGAAGAGGAGGAGACAATAGAGATGGAGCATTGTATGAATCAATGCAATACCCACTAGGAACTGACCAACTAGTCTTCCTTATGGCACGGGAAGACTAGATAGTATACGTCCATAAACGTCCACACTATTATATGTAGGTTTATTTGCATTGTCTAGATGTATATAAAATAATATAATTATTACGAGAGACCTTTGCATGCAAAACTACACCCTCGTAAAAATATTAAGCAGTGTTCTTATTCGCCTCCTCAGTATAGTGAAAAACTAGACATCCTTAAATCGACCAGCTTGTTGAGTACACTTAAGGCTAGTCTATTATGGATATGTTTGGCCACTCTGAATATTAGATATCAGAATGATGGGTTTGACTTAACTAAAATTATCTTTGTTGACACGCAACTCAAGGAGATGGAATTTTAGAGGCAGTTAAAATATTAAGTCATATTCATATTAGCCTTCCATCATTATGGTGAAAAACGAGAGTCCGAAATCGATCTCAGCTTGTTGAGTACAATCAAGGCTGGTCTATTGGGGATATGTTCGACACTATGAAAATATTAGATATTTCTGAATGATGGGTTTGTCTTAACTAAAATTTATCTTTTGTTGAGTACACTCAGGAATGAATTTGGAGGATGTCTAAGCTAACACATACGACCTGTGTGAAGACAAAGAGTTGTAAGCTTAATGATCTGGGAGTTGTATGGAAATACAATTGATAATAGTATCTACTCAAATGTTTTATTAAGATTTGTTGAGTATACTCAATGTTAATATAATAAATGGGATCCCAGCACACTGAGAATCAAGTAGGATTCCATAAATTATGTGAGAGGGTCATAAACTTGAGTTAAACAGTGAGAGGAGCGAAATTAATTTATAAAAGACCCATATTAAATTAATTGGATGCATTTATATATTATTCTTTTACTTTTAGTCGTTTACATTTATTGAATCTTGAGTAACCAAATGTATTGAGCTGCATATTGTATTCCAACAACCAAACCAAATTTTCTTATTGGCACCGCAATCTTTTGAGCATTGTTCTCATGCATGATAATTGATTATGTCTTTGAGTAGCCCTTTCCAGAGACACTAGTTGATGACCATAAAGGAAGAGGTGGCTGCTATAAAAAACACAGTGATGACGATAGTACTGCAACATGTGTTATGTTTGCGACTATGTCAACTGAGTTACAAAAGCAACATATGAGTATAGATGCTAACACATGATTTTCATTCTCAAGGTGTTGACATGATAAAACATGTATGGAAAGATATGAGATTTCCTAGCAAATATACCAGTGTATAATGGCAGAAGAGTCTCCTGCCAGTTCTGGTGTGTTGAAGACGTTGACTACTTTGAAAAGTTGTCTCAATTGAGTTCAATCATAAACAATGAACTAAGTATGACTTTGTTCTACATTCTTTGCCAGTAGGTTATTCACGCGCAACAACCTAGAAGTAACATGAATAAATACGAATGCACACTTATTGAGTTGATGAACGTGTTTAAGACTGTTTTGCCCAATATCTATGTTTGTAGTGGGCAAATCTTAGTAATAGATTCCTGTAGGGAAGTTTAAAGGATGTGTTGGAAAACAACCCAAGAGACTAAGGACAGTTAAAGAAAATAAGGACAATACCAACTCTAATGACCAATTAGATATTTTGGAATGATAGGTCATTCAAAAAGAAAAATTGCAAGGCTATATCTACTTCATTAGTTCGTGGGTATTTGATATAATCATGTCTCATCATATGTGTAATAAATAGTAGAAGAAACGAAACAGAAGTAGATCACTGCAAAAAGGGAAGAAGTTGACATGTACATTGAAGATGTGCAAATGTTGCTGCATTGCCTATATGAGCGACTTCTTACTTTTGCCTTTCTAGGCTAATATTAGAAAGGAGAAATATGTTTGTTCCTTGCCATTACCAGAGCATTAAATAAATCTCATGTTTGGACATGAATGATTTTTAATGTTAAGGTCAATTGTTGTTCATTTATCTTGATAAGATCTAAATGGTTATAATAAATTACAAAATGACATTATATTCAAACATTGAGTATTCTATAATGAGTATAGATACCGAAAGGCAATAAAAAATGATAGACCTGAATAACACCTATATCTGGCATTGCAGATTTGGTCACATAAATGTGAATGCAATTCCAAATTACATGGAGATGTACACATTTGGGTCAAATGATTTTGAATTATTTGAAAATACCAAAATATGTCTGTTAGCCATAATGACTCCTAATCTCCATTTTACTTGAAAATGAGAAAGATCTGCATAATACTGAGTCTAATACATAGTGATGTATATGGACACATATCAATCAAATGCTAGATTAAAAGGTTCTCTTATCTCATACATTTACTAAACGGCTATTTAGAACATGGCATGTATATTTAGATGAAATTCAAGTATTGAAACTTTTGAAATGTTCAAGGATTCAAACTAGAAATGAGAAACAAATAGTAAATAAATTCTCACCACTAGATCTTTATCGATGTGGAGAATATCTAAAATGTAGGAATCTATAGATTATCTAAAAGAGAATGGGATTCTCTCGCAGCGGATTCCTCCACATACACTACAACATAATGGTGTATTTGCAATGAGGAACCATGTACTATTGCATCTCCTATAGTGAATAAGGAAAGGCATGCAAATGCTTTCAAAATCGTTTTGAGAATATGCCACTGATTAGCCTACGTTGCCACGCACTAATCGGTCTCATTATAATCGGGTTAACAAAAACTCCATACGAGCTATGGAAAGACAGAATGCCCCACTTTTACCATATGAAAGATTGGGGCTGTGACACTTATGTGAAGCGCACTGAATCGGATAAGTTTGAAACTAAATTTCGATAATATATATTTGTAGGATATCCAAAAGACAATTGGATATCAATTCTATAATCTCATTGAGAAGAAGGAGTTCATCTCAAGATGTGTCATACTCCTAGAGAAAAATGTTTATTCTAGTCGAGGACAGTGTGAGTAGCTAGTAAAATCTTGAAAGATTTCAAGGATTCACAGATATAGTTAACCAAGTAGATAAACATGAGTCTGATCCCAAACCTGTTGAGAGACATACTCTTGATCAGATAGTTGAGACTCCTGAGGACACGACAGCTCCATGTAAATCTTGTAGGATCATTCGAACTTCTGGAAGGTAAGAATCCATGATTATTAATCTAGCATTACTAATAAATGATGATGAACCTACTAATAATGCACTTAAGCAAAGTCAAGTGTTGACTTGTTGACATGGTATAAAGCTATGATATCCGATATGAACTTAATGTTGCCAAGGTTTGGACCTTGGAAAAACTGCCTAATGGATTAGAACTCATAGATTGTAATGAGTTTACAAGAAAGTTCAATAGGATAAAATAAGCCTTTGGCTTAGCTGAAGTATTTCGACTTTGATTATAAAAGTCAAATATTTGATTTTATCAAAAATGAATTGTGTGTTTAAAAGAAGATAGTGGGAGCATTGTCGTATTTCCTAAATATTATATGTATGAGACATATTACTAACAGGAAACGAATCGTCTTTAGTATACTTTCAATTGTTTGAAATGATGGTGTTAAATAATTTTTTCACAATAGATATGTGAGAAATAGCTTGATCTAAAGAGATAGATCTATAAGAGTGCTTAACTCATCCAGATCTATAAGATAAAATACTTAAAGGATTTTATGTGGGGAAAATGAATTGGGAGTTCATTGATACATTGATGCTAACTTCTAGTCGGACTAGAATGACAGCATATTTCAATTAGGAGATTGGTTTACTCTTAAGCAATGTGTTGAAAAGGTTTCCAAATCGAAAATAATCGCTGATTCAATAATAGAAGCCTTATACATCATTGTTTTCAGAAAAGCACAACAAAAGTTGTTGTCTGAGTCAAAGGTTCATTAATGAACTTGGAGTGATTCCTAATATTGTTGATCACATGCTTCTGTATTGTTATAATAGTGGAGCCATCGTGCAAACGAAGGAACTAAGGTCTCATAAATGATCCAAACATGTGTTAAGGCAGTATTATTTATTGGAAAGGAATATAATGAAATGACGTAAACAAAGAACGAATCCCACAAGTTAATTAAATTGGAGATCCATGACAAAGACGTTGTCGCAGTCATAAAATGATTGCCTGCTAGGGAATCTTTGGTATAAGATACATAAGGGATTGGATATAGTGCAAGTGGGAGTTTGTAAGTGTTATGCCCGAGGTCCAATCAACTTTGTACATAAGCACTTTTAATGTATATATAACCGGTGCATATTTATGGCAAGAATTTATTATGGAATTAATATTCTAATTAATTAAATAATAGAAATCGTAGATTCATAGTTTTGGTGATTTGTTTATCACAAAGAGTTGTGATTGTGAGATACAAATTACATTATGACTGAATCTAAATCGTCCGTGGTTGTATGTAATAACGAGATACGGATCTCGTTATTATGGATAGACAATCACGTGTGTCATTTCTTACTTATGAAGTAAGTAGCTGATTCACAAGCTAAAGTGTGGAGACACTTGAATGAAACACTCGTGAATGTTTGTTATAGAACAAAACATTGGAGACCCGCTGAGAGATACCACATTGAAAACTATCTGAGTGTCAATGGTTAATCTATAACGTTCGGTAGTGGAATTGGTCCCTTGACTTGAGGTCATCATAGTGCTTATATGAGGACAGTCATACTTTGGTGATGTCGAATGTTGCTCTGTCAAGGGTCGCTAATAAGGCATCGTTCGGGTATGTAAAGAATCATATGAATGTTGTGAATGATCCAATAGATGATTCGTCACCTTTAGATAGTAAGAGATTATGATATGCATTTTTATCCAGTTAAGTTGCTAATGAAATCCTTTGCCAAGGTGAACTCATAAGTAGGACAAAGAGTTTCGACTTACATTGACTTAACAGTAGGATAAAAGATATGATCGATACACATATCCATATCTCGTAACTGATCGGATCATATTGGACGAAGGGATTATAGTTTCACGATAAACGAAACAAGTTGGTTTTTGTCATGTCGCGTGACATTTCCCGTCACATGTATTGACCGACACATTGCTAGAGTCAATTTGGGACAACGAATATAAATTGTATGATAAATTAAATGGGGTATTTTAATTTATCAGTTTGATTAGATAAAATAATAATTCACGTAGTTAGATATCGTGATCGGGAACCAAATGGGTCACACACAAAAGAGAATCAGAAGATGAGATTTACCAATTAATTCAATGACAAATGTTGGATAATTAATTAATGGGTTGCCTATTAATAGACCCGAATTAATTAATTGGATCAATTAATTCATGGAGGATTTAATTAATTTGATAATTAAATGTTGGCACCGGGTTAAGTTAAGAGATGGGCCAGCCCGTTTGGACTCATATTAATAAGCTGTTAAGGTTTGAAAAAAACCAGAATAGAATTTTCATATTTTTGCTAGCACAAGAAAAGAACCCTAGCCGTCATTCTTTATTCTCTGTGTGGATCGCCATTGGAGGCTGGACAATTGGACCGCTTGGATTGTAGATCGGGATCAATGCAAGCTCGTGAATCAGCAAAAGAGTTTGCAGAATTCATCAAGGTATTATATTCTAAACACAGTTTCCATGCTAACACAATGTAGATCCTTGTTAGGAATCGAAATTGCTACTACTTCCGCTGGCATGAGTAAGAGGTTCCCAAACAATAAGATAATAACAGATAGACAAAAGAATCGTTACGGCGTGTTGGGGGGGGGGGGGGGTAGAGAGAGTGAAACATTAGGTTGGAACTCGTGATTTCCTGGATGCAGTGTTGTCAATGGCATCCTCAGCTTCTGATGATTCACTCACATCAGAAGCACTGATACTTTGGTCCTCCTCTTCCATGACAGGGTCAAAATGCTGCTCGAGCAAAGACGGTTTATTTGTGGATATGTTAGGGTATAAAGCCAAATATTCTTGTGAGAATTCATCAATTTCAAAGTCCTGCAGGAGAAACAATATACAATCCTTAATTACCAGGGTGAAAAACCATATTTTTAAAAAACAAATTTGGAAAATGCATCTGATTTCGGAGGAAATGTAGGAAGCAATTCTTATGCATCAACCAACCCTATTTCATATTTCGTCTCGGAGGTAAACTCTTTTACTTGACAAAAGATATCAACCTAGTCATATATACATGTACAAAGATTGTCATTCTTCCGTTGTTTGTTGAATGGTTCTAAATTTTCAAATTTTAAAAAAAAAAAAAAAAAAATTTAACAAAAATTTCAAAAGGATGATTGGAATTCTAATCACCAAAGAACATCTGGCAAATAGAGCGACTATACTTGACCGTCGGAGTGAATATGGAACTGTCCTCCTAGTGATGTGCCACTAAACGGTTGATAGCCTTCCAGTCTAGAGAAGAAGAGAAAACACACTCGACACGTTACAATTCACCATTGCAGCCCTCCTAACTCAATGTGGATGCCATCGACGGAATTCAACATCTACACTACAGTGTTTCTACTTGTTCTTATATGACTAATATACTTTAATGAGGTTCTCTCCGCACATGACATTTTTTGTTCTTGAAGTTTAGCTGTGGAGTTTTAGTTGAGTTGAACGATAATTTCTGCTAAAAAATTATATGCAAATTTGCATATCCTTTTGGGAAGTACAACTTTTGAATTGGATTGCGTACAATTCTAGCTTATTCAGTAAAGCGAGTGTATACAGAGGAAGATGAATACTCATAGTTTGGTCTCATAGAAATACGTAGACGAGACAGCTAAGCCTTCTACATCGTACGTCCGCACCAATCTCTGTCTCTTGCCAGGTGACTCTACCCAACAAAACTCCAAATGGAATGACTTGGATTCTTGCACACTCTTCGCTACATCAGAAGGGCACCCCATGTACATGCCCCCTGGTAATAAAGTCAGCTGAAAGCCACCGTCGAATGTGACCAAGTTGTTGGACATGGATCCTGTCCAATATACGTTAGTGGTAACATTGCTTCCGTTTGATGTAGAAGTAATATCCTGTAAGCACCGAGAAAAACGAAAGAATTAGCTTAAATGGTCCGTTGAAAGGAGCAGGTAAGAATCCAACAGAGACGAGACCAAAACTCTCAAAAGCACAGTATAAAATCCATACGAAACAAAACTACAGTATGACTTAAACATAATGTCCACTAAGCATCCATCAAGTTGGAGCACAGAAACATGTACAGTCAAAATATGAGATAAACAACTACCTTGAATGAAAAAGAACACATATTTATAGATGTCAACTCTGTTATCATTGAGAAATTTCGCAGTAGAGAAAGATGGACATCTTCTCCTCAGTCTTTGACAATTGTAAAATAATTTCCTGGTTAACCTTTAAGTTTACCAAACGACTAAAAATGGGGATAGAAGTATTTGCGGGAAAATTAGTAAGCTGCCGAACATCTAGAAGCTTTTGACAGTAAAATATTGGAAAAAGACCAACGTGTGGAAATTTCTTTCTCATAAATAATGTTTCTTTAGTTATTGTAAACCTGTCACTTTCTTTTAATATTAATAGCTTATTAAATCATTATTACAAAAAACTTTTATATTGTTTTGAGAACTCTCAAATTTCGGAAGGAAAGAGAAACACAATTCTACAAGACTGACAAACCTGAATGAGCCGACCATCCTCATTGATTTTGAGTACAGCTACTGTATCTGCTTCAGCTATTGTAGCTCCGTAAACGCCACTGCGCTTCGTTCTAGAATGACCTTTCCATGTACCCAAAAAAGGACTAATCCTGTCCATTTCCTAGAACCAATAGCTTAGTATTAGGAAATGATTATTTGAGGATGCATGAGGTAGATAATATGGTTGATATTAAAATTACAATTTATGAGATGAGAGAACATTTATATAGATCTCTAGACGTACATTAGAATTGTCGAAGGAAGGATGAACAAGCACTTTGCTGCCTCTTTCTTCGAGGAATACGAGAAGCGTATCTAGAATGCCTCTTGGATCCATGATATGAAAAGCTCTTACTCGCATATCTTTCTCTAAGGAATAAAGACAGTTTTCACACACAAGAGAAGGCCGGCGAGAAGGTAGCTTTAAGTTTCTGTGAAAAGAAAAGCAACATCGAGAAAGATGAGATTGGTATTAAACAATGGAACCAACATAAGTAAGGGCCAGGAGGAATTGTAAAGACACAAGAACAATCAAGCATTCATGATATTACTGTGTAATATTTGTATAGAATATTAGTCCTTAACAATTTTAAAGGGAAAAACAAAGAAGCTATACTCTTGTCTATTGTATTATAGAGTCTTTTCCAGTAATACGTATTAAACACAGCTCTTAATGGTCACAGCAATCCGAATAGAGGATTGGATGCAAATAGAAAATCTAACACCAAAAAGTTGCCTTTGTTTCAAGAACAGATACCTGTTAAACTGCTAATTTTCAAAGGCATCATGCTCCGGACATAGTTTCACAACTAACAAAGCACTTACTTGGGTGATTCTTCTCCAATATCATCTTCACCTAGGACCCCTTGTCTTAACACAGTCTCCAACATTCCAGCTGTCTGATACCTCAAAGCAAAAGCCTTCTCTTTGGAAAAGAAACCTATCTGCAAACTAACATCAATGGATGCTGAAATAAAAGAACCAAAAAAAGGAATCCATATAATAAATTTATAACATGAAGATTAAAAATTTGCAATGAGGAACTAACAATGAGTGACCAATAATGCTTTCAAAATAAGAAGGCTCACCTGTTGATATTTGTCCACAGTGAACATGTTAGTTTCCTTAATTTTGTACTCAAACCACTCTGGCTCATAACCATCTTCAATTGGAGGTTGTTTGATGTATAACCTAAAATTTTTAAAACCAATTAAGTTCCTCAAACGGTTTCAAGCTAAATCAACATGGATAAGTTAAATTCAGCAGGTTGTCATTAAGAAATAAAACGCCAAAGGAAAACATTTTCCTTGATGTGGTGATAAGGAAAAAAAAAATTCCAATAAAAGAATGGAAGGGATAAACTAAGTATGTAATGCAAAAACGAAAGCTGGTTTGAGATTTACACAATTACGCTTTATTCTCTTTAATTTTGTAAGTACCAAATTAATACGATATATAGTACTTAAGTTTGCCTTTTCATAAGTGGAAAATAACACCATGAAGCAACACTTATATTATATACACTAACATAATAAATAAAATGAAAAGATTTTATTTTAGAGCATTATTCAATTAAACTACTTTTTAATGCAGCTCTTCTTAATTTGCGCGTAGAAATTGAACTTCATTCAAACCAGACTAATTAATCGGGATGTTGAGCATTTCTTGTTAACCTCCATTCTTATTAAGCCCAAATTTCAAACACAAACAGAAGTGGATATAGGCAACATTTGTTTATAATACGCGGGCATAAGAAATGAATGAATTTCCTGAAATAACCATCCAAACAAAATCAATCTAACCTCAAAAACACAGTGGAAACGTATAAATAATCTAATATAACAGAACCATAAGGAAAAGTAAACGCACGTTTGAATTAAACTGAGAAGTTCATCTTCACCATAAGAGCCCACCGCAAGCTTTGTACTAATTTTATGCAGCAAATTCCCATAACAATCAAATTGCTAGGAAGAAAAAAGGCAAGAGAAACACATTATATAATCCGTATAGTTTTCTTCAAATCGGCAAACTTCAAAAAATTGATACTGACATGGAAAGACCCAGTCCAGTTGCCCAAATTGAGATTAATAAAGCGTCGAAGAACATCAGTGCTCATTGCCTCTACGTTTTTTGGCCGTTCGTCTTCCGCCGTGGCCGCGGTGGTGTCATTGGAGGAACAGAGTGGTGATAGTGGCAGTTGAGTTTGAAAAGGCGGGATGATGAATCGAGAAAATCTCCTGGGGGCCCAGATAAAAGAAGGCTTGTAGGTTTTGAATGGAGTGAAGGAATTGCGGGGAGATTGCACTGAGGTAGAAGGAAAAGTTGTCGCCATTGGAGGGGAAAATGTGAGAGTTCTGTTAATGGCTCAAATATCTTATCCTAATTCTCGTCCCCTCCAAGTACTCCGAGAGAGATGTTTGGCTAAGGGTTAAATACTCGTGTGGCCACCCAACTTTAAATTTTGTGTCCACATGGCCACTTAACTTTATTTTGTTTCACCATGGCCACTCAATTTTATATTTAAGTCTCACAATGGCCACCCATGTTTAATTTTATTTCACCAAGGCCATCCAATTCCATATAACGTTTCACTATGACCACTCAATTTCATATAATATTTCATCATAGTCATTCAACTTCTTTTTATCATTTTCATTAATTTTAAAAGGGGTAAAACGGTAACTTTGCATTATATATATAATTTAAATAAAAACGTATTAAAAAAAACAAACTTAAAAGGCTTATTTTAAAATAAGTTTATTTTATTTTATTTTTTTAAAGAACATTTTTTTAAAATAACTTTTTTTTTTATTTTTCTAAGTAACTTTTTTTAAATAAGTTTTTATTTAATTGTAAAAACATTTTTTAAATAAGTTTTTATTTTAAATTATTTTTCTAAGTAACTTTTCTTAAAAATAAGTTTTTATTTTATTTTATTGTTTTAATTAACTTTTTTAAGATGATGTTTGGTAGAAATTAAAATTAGATTTTTAGTAGATTATGATAGAAATTTTTGAAATGTGTGGTTGAAAAGCTGTGGGACCCACGAAAGATGTGGTTAATATTGATTGTTTGATTTTGATTTAGATTAAAATTTGATTTTAATATGTACCAAACATGGCATAAATAAGTTTTTATTTTATTTTAAATAAGTTTTTATTTTAATTTTTTAAAATATATTTTGTATATATAATGCAAATTTGCTGTTTTATCTCTTCTAAAATTAATGAAAATAGTAAAAAGAAATTGAGTGGTCATGATGAAATGTTATATGAAATTGGGTGGCCATAATGAAACATTATATGAAATTGGATGGCTTTGGTGAAATAAAATAAGTTGGGTGGTCATGATGACACTAAATATAAAATTCAGTGGCCATAGGGAAACAAAATCAAGTTAAGTGGCCACGTGGAAACAAAATTTAAAGTAGAGTGGCCATTGGTGTATTTAACCCTTTGGCTAAGCTTACAAAATTTACTTATACGTAGTAAGTAAACTTAAACATGAGCACGTGTTTGCACCCCATCTTTATTTTTTTATTTTTTGTTAAGAATGCATTTTGAAATAGTAGATCATGAAGAGTATGTGACTAAAAAATAAGGAAAATTTTTTAATTTGAAAAATGTGTGATTAAAAGTGAGAGAGAGAAAAATATGTGGAAAAAGTTCAAGTACATGAATTTTTGACAGATTTGTTATTGAAGCTAACGCGGTAAAACGTGATTAGCCTATTTTTTTTCTTTTTTTTTTCATCTTCAAATGAATACATGCCAAGTGTTATTGTGAACATTTTCTGTCAAAATTATATGTATTTACACTATGATTAAAAATATATTTTGAAAATAATGAGAATCATACAATTTTTTTTTCGAAATTGACACATAGCAACCCTGCTCATTTCATGTTTTGCATAGTTATCCTTTCATTTTGGTGTAATACTCCTCAGATCAAGCAAACAATATTTTTTCATTCATTTTCTTCATTAAAGTCATGACGTTTTTTTATAAAAAATATTTAATTATATTCTCAAATTTTTCGAATGTACAAAATATTCTCAATTAAAATAATAATAATAATAATAATAAATTAAAAAGTAAAAATTAAAAAAAAAAATTCTTCTTGGCCCAACCATTACAGTCTGCAGAAATGGCTGAGGCTTTAGATATGCAAATGGGCGATTCGGGTTCTGCATCAAAAGATGGCCTAGTCAAGCAGGTTAGTTCATCTGATTTTAGCATTGATGATGATTTAGTTGTTGTAGTTAACAAGCGTGTTGTTGAGACCAAAACTATCGTGGAAGGTAGTTTTGAAAAGTTGGAATCTGATTTAGGTGTTGAGAAGGATATAAATCTGGATATTGATATGCCTGCTTCTGGTGGTAATTTAAGTCAATATGCTCAATGTCGCCACAGTATAAGGGGAATATGTTAATTTTCCCCACTTTAGAGGAGAATGACCTAGTGAATGGCTTAGGAAGGCTATGAAATACTTTCAGATACACCAAGTCCCTGACAAACTTAGAGTAGAAGTTGCAAAGATATATTTGGAAGGGAATGTTTATGTATGGTTTTATGGATTCATTGAAAGCCATCCTGATACAAATTGGGGGATGTTTTCTGAAGAGTTGTGTAAGAGGTTTGCTGAAAATATAGTGGAAGAAATGTGTATTAAGGATGAAGTTGAAGAAATTGCACCTAGCTCAGTTGGCGAATATACACTCGATGGAAAATATAGCTTCAAAACCATTGGGAATGACCATTATGAAATAGAGAATGATGCTCTAAGTAGCGTCCAAGAGAAAATGCAATTTGGGATCTCCTCAGTTTCATCATGGTATGAACAAGTTAGTGTTCAAAATTATGGAAATGAGGAAGTTACTTGTTTAGGGAAGGAAGTGAGTGTGCAAAATACACCTGAAGGCAGTTTGCTTACTTTGTCTGATCATAAGAGAAGCATTGTTACTGAACATTTTGTTGACGAGAGTTGCAAAAGAAAAAAAGAAATGCAACTTGCTCAAGAGACTCCAGTCAATATGAATTCTAGGGACTTTATCTTGAACGTAAGAATGGGAAATGACGTTCTCATTGTAGCCTCCGGTGGTCAATATGCCACCTTTGCTTAATCCAAGGATGGTGAAGAGGATAAGACAGCTGCTAACAACATACAAAGAAGACATCCCGATTTCGAACCTCGAGGACAGGGTTAATTTAAGGGGAATTGATGTTATGGTTCACCTCTTTCAATTGGACCATTTGATTTTATTTATCTAGTTGGGCATGTATAGTGGGATAGCCCAAGCTCTTTATTTTGTGGGTTGTTGTTTATCTATATAGGGTTGTTTTGAAGCATTGGAAGGGGTCGATGAATTGAACACTGTGGTGCCAAACCCTCTATCCCATGTTGTCCTCGTTCTTCTGGTGTTTCTTCTTCTTCTCTGTTTCTTCACGTGTTCCTTATCTATGTTTCTTCTTCTTTCCTTCTTCTACTGGAGTTTGGACTCCTGTTGCCTTCTTCGGCTGTGTCCATTCCCCTGCTGCCGTCTGAGTCTCCTGCTCCTTTCCCCTGCTTCTTCTCTGGTATCCTCCTTCTCCTGCTTCATCTTCCTCTCTGTTTCCTGCTGCTCATTTCTCTGGTATTCTTCTCTTCCTCTTCTTTCCTGTTTCTCATGTTTTCTGTCTGTCTTCTTTCTTAGCTGGTCCATAACTTCACTTTTATATTTGTCATTTTAATTGTAATAGAAGGTGTCAATCTATGAAATATTTGAGATTATGTTCTTCAATTTGAGTTATTACAATTTATATCCTGCATATTGAGTTTATAGTTGTTGGTTATTGATTGAGTTCTGCTGAAATTCGCCTCCAACCATAACAACACAGTGGAAAACGTATAAATAATCTAATATAACAGAACCATAAGGAAAAGTAAACGTACGTTTGAATTAAACTGAGAAGTTCATCTTCACCATAAGAGCCCACCGCAAGCTTTGTACTAATTTTATGCAGCAAATTCCCATAACAATGAAATTGCTAGGAAAAAAAGAGAGCAAGAGAACACATAATATAATCCGTATAGTTTTCTTCAAATCAACAAAATTCAAAAAATTGATACTGATATGGAAAGAGCCAGTCCAGTTGCCCAAATTGAGATTAATAAAGCATCGAAGAACATCAGTGCTCATTGCCTCTACGTTTTTTGGTCGTTCGTCTTCCGCCGTGGCCGCGATGGTGTCATTGGAGGAACATAGTGGTGATAGTGGCAGTTGAGTTTAAAATGGTGGGATGATGAATCGAGAAAATCTTCTAGGGGCCCAAATAAAAGAAGGCTTGTAGGGTTTGAAGGTAGTGAAAGAATTGCGAGGAGATTGCACTGAGGTAAAAGGAAAAGTTGTCGCCATTGGAGGGAAAAATGTGAGAGTTCTGTTAATGGCTCAAATATCTTATCCCAATTATCGTCCCCTCCAAGTACTCCGAAAGAGATGTTTGGCTAAGCTTACAAAATTAGCCCAAGGTGACCAATGAGCTATTTTCACAATGATTGAATGCAATTGTTTGGTTGTAATCGACATAGAGATATAGTAGGTTGAACTAATCAATTAGGGTTAATTTCACTCGAGAGAGATAATTAACTAAAATCGAAAGATCGGGTCTAACATCGAAATTATGTAATCGTTAATTGGCTTATAGTGAAATTAATTAGGCGACGATTAAACGAAACCACGAATCTCAACCTCGTTTTCCTCCAAAATTCACAAGTTTTTATGTTTTCTTATTTTGTAGATTTTTAGTTATTTTCCTTATTTTTTCAAAATCTAAGTGTTTAATTGTGTGTTTCTTTTGATTCTTACAATTAAATTGATTAAAGTCGTGTAATCTAAAGTATACATTCCTCAAGGGATCGACAATCCGGACTCTAAAGGTCTACTTTATTACTTGTATGCGACCCGTGCACTTGCGGTATACGATTTTTTAGCGAACACGTTTTTGGCCCTGTTGTCGGGAAATGTTTTTATTTTTGATTACCACTTTAGTTAATTTTAATTTTAACAATTGTTTTATTTGCATTTTTTGGCTAACCCCCACAATATTAATCTATCTTTTGTTTGTATTCTTTCCTCGTACTTTTCAGATATTTGCTTGATTCTAACTTTGGTAAATTAACAAAACTTTTGCAATGAAAAATCTCTACATGGACAGTCGAGATATGCTTGGAGGATATCCAAGCTATGAAAATTGCTACATGGTGCATTGTACTGAAAATTTCATGTTGTCGTACACTAGTCTACACACGCCGAAACTTTTGAGATTTCAGAAATATTTGATGTGTCGAAAACAAGCCTTTGGCAAAAACGATGAAAGGTACATGCTCGTGGGGTAATTTTGCACCTTACGATTGGGTCATGGGATGAAGACATTAAACTTATGGGAGATGGTCGTCCCCTACTGAACGAAAAGGTGCTTGCAAAGTACTTCAAAAAACCGGCCAAGTTCGGTGAAAGTGATATGCTCATGGGAGATTACATGTATTGGGAAAGATTTCAGCAATGAGGGTATTATCCACTTGAAGGAGTCGATGGGACCGATCTCTCATTGCCTGTAGAATCGGATTGCGGACCTGTCATTCAATTTGAAGATATATCAACTATGGACAAAGAGCTCAAAGAGAATGACAATTTAACCACAAAGGGACCGAATGAAAATGTAGCAAGCAATAAGGATGAAAACAATATTTGAAAAATGGTAAATTAGTCAAGGAAATACCCAAATTGAATAAACAACACCAAATCTCACTTTTCCTATATCTTCAAAAAAGAAGAAGCATCACTTTGAACACATTCCACTACCACCTTCCCATTGTCATTCTCACACCGACAACTGCAATGAAATGTTGCCAGTAAGTTTTAAATTAGGACTTTCGATGAACTTATGTCCTGACTATAGCTATGGTGTTTTTGTTTTGTTAATCGAACTTTTACTTTGTGAATTTTTAAAATTGAGTCATTTGTTCCCTCTAGTAAAATTTTGTTATCCTAATTGTATATTTAAGTTTAAGCGAAACTAATTTATTACACGACTTATATTTGGTTTTTTTTTTTTTTGCTAATAGCATTAGTTATTGAGATTTAATAAACATTTATTCACCATTAGTATGGTAAGTTTTGTATGTTTATTTACATGTTTTTAAATTGAGTGAACATGAAATGTTTATTTATCAGTTTAGTTAAATTTAGCATAATAATATTGTCTTTGTTGTTTGTGCTGGAATTTTATAGTATGATGCTTCAGATCAACCTCCAAATAACCATGCTAACATTGAATGTTGAAGGAAGTCTGATCCAATCAAAGAAGGATGTTATGTGCCTGATATTGAATGCAGAGATGAGCTAAACCAAGTAATACCAAGGCACCTTCAAGCAATGCTAGGGCACCAACAAGAAATGCAAGTAAGCGCATGAAGTGCGGACAAACAGATCACAACAAAAGAACCTGCAACACTTTGCCACAACCAAATGCTACTTGAGGATGTGGGGATACACAATATTTTTTTTTTTTTACTTTTGACTGCTGCAATCATTTTTTGTAGATCTTATGAATTTTTGTCTAATAGCCCAATGTAATATACATAGCAGACAGTTTAGCTTATCAGGAATATTGAAGAAAAATGCTAAAGGTACCCCGACGTTTACACGCCCGGGTACGTATAGCAAAGCCCAATATTGAAACCATGCTTGGTTGGTTAACAATGTAACTATCTATTGTGTAGCAATTTTTCCCCTTTTACTATGGTATTTTGTATATATTGTAGTAGGTTAATATTGAGAACTTATACTACATAGCTCATCAATGATTATTTGTGCTGAATGGTTAAAGGGTTAAGGATGATATTTGCTTACAACAATTTTAGTTGGGGTCTAAACTTGTAAATTACATCAAACCATAAGAATTATATTCACCTAAAATTTTAGGAGAAAAATATGGGAAGTCGACTAATTTACCCTTTTTCAAATATTATTGGCAAATTCCATTCGATTTTCTAACGGCCGATTTAACGAAAGTGGATGGAAGGACCAATTCTATAATAAACGTTTGAAATAAGAGTACAAATATCAAATTTAAAACAATAAGGACCATTTTAGCAATGAATGTAAACATTATGGACCATTTCTGCTAATTACCCTATAAAAATGACTATGCTATCAGTACATTATGGTGTCCATAAAAGTATCTATAATGGACACCCGGCACTCCCTATTGGAAGGAGTGCCTATAAATGGGACATTGCCTTTTTTTTTTTTATGAAAAATTATAAGTGTACATTATGGTGTCCATAAGGGACACCTGACACCCCTATTGGAGAGAGCAATGTACACGTAGAATTTCCCATAAAAAAAAGACAGTGTCCCAATTGTAGATTCAATCAATTCCCTTTTTGTCCTAGCCTATTTCAACAAAACAACGTCGTTAGTTTCTCTTTTAAGGATGTGGATAAGGAGGACGCAACGTGTCTTCTTCTCTCGACCACAACATTTTCTTCTTGTTTGCTTTTCTCTCACGAGTATCTAAGATATAAGTTTATCATATTCTTCAGACATATTATCTATATTTTTTAGTTGGGATTTTATATTTCCTATTTTTTCTAATATTCTTTCTAACAAATCGTCTAATCTTTTAACTGTATATCATGGCATGATTGAATACTATTATCATGAAAATTGTTATAATATTATAAAACAATAATATAAATATTATGGTAAACAATAATTCAAATATCATGAATAATCATAAACATTTATGATCCCTGCGATTCTCTAAAATCTTAAGAAAATTCTTTCAAAATTTAACAAGAAATAATAGTTCTACCTTAATTTTGATCTGGATATTTAATCTTAGAATCGAGTGACCTTCAGGCTCTGAATATGCAGACTGTTCCCTTCAACGACCTCTTGCCTTAACGGGATCCTTACTATTTCTTCTTCTTGCCTTCATTGTATCGTTTTCAAAGACAAATCCCTAGATTTGGATTAAAGAAAAATCGTCTTAGTTGTTAAAATAAGAAAAAAAAATTCTTCTTAGATCTATCAAGAATCTATGAGAATTAAAATTTAAAAACCCATTCTTCTATGAAAGAAATTGAAAATTATTGATATTCTGAAATTGGTACAAGAATTATATCAAAAGACGAAAGTGTTTTGGCTTTACAATCTGAGAGCTCAAGTATTTTTCCAATTCATTTTGCCTCTATCTTAGCCCAAAAGTTTCCATTTATACAACTACATGAAGCTCGATTATTGGCCTCTTACATCATCCATTATCTCATACTCCACTAAGGGAGTTCTATTATTACAACAGTATATTCACTACATAATTGTAGTTCTATTATTGCTTTCAGCTGTCCTCCTTTCTTTCAAATCTTCTTTTCCTCTATTGTCTTCATATGGAGTTGGCAAGATTCTTCAATAATGCTTGGCATAGTGGTGAGACATTTTATTTCTTTATATCTTTGTCTTCTTTTCATTTGGGTAGCATGCGGGGCATTCCCTTAATTGACATGATTCCTATATAGTTGATGGATTTTCATGAATCTGATGGATATCAAATTTTTGGATATACTTTTAAAATTGAAGATTTTTCTTTTCCATTATTTGTCATGAGCGTCCATCCTTCATATTAGTATAGGTATTTGAATTTTTTATCATATAAGTTTTTTCACATATTATAGAGAACTTTCATCCTTAGTACTCTTCGAGATCTCATCCATAATCTGTTAATATTTGGTAATGACTTTTTGCTTTGGCCTACTTCAATCTGAGAATTTTGGCCTACATATTCAACTGTAATAATATGTTCCGCAGGATAATATATCATTCCATCAATTTCTGGACTGATTGAATAAAATTTAAAATATATTGATCTTCTCTTGATAAATTTTGAAATTTCTTATCGGAAGATATCATCAAATTTCTCAATTTCTTTTAAATATTTTCCTGGATAAATTAGGTCCAAGAATCCATAGTCTGCTGCTATCTTGACAATGTTAGGGTCTCCATCATTTGTAATGATCATTCTTGGGTAGACATGTTCTCATGGGGAGATGAAATAAGATTCATCATCTTGTAATTCATAAACAATCTTTGCAAAATCTTTTTTAATTTTTCTTCTTTTGGCATTAAAGGGGTCTCATCATCTTCATCTTCATCTGCTCTGATTTTGATTACTCTTGTATGCTTATCATCATTTTTTATTGTCACCTTTCGGGGATTTTTCATGATCACATCTCTTTTTATTTGACTTGGTCAACTGCTGCTTCCTTGCTGTGTACCTGTTTGTATTTTTGGTATTCCCTGTTGGTATCATGAGATTGTGCTAAATCATCAATCTTTGTATTTTTGGTATTTGTAGACTCTAATTGTGCTTTTAGAGCATCAATTCGGTCTTTTATTTCATTGGTAACTTTGGTATGTGATTTACTGATTTCAAGTAATAATTTAACATTATAACTCAAGGTTTTAGCTAATGTCTCCATTCCAATTTTTATATCATTAGCTTCATCTTTGGCAAATGCTGCCGCAGATTTTATTTCTGATATAATCTGTTTGATATTATCCATTTCCAAACTTGATATTCTTGCTTAGAAAATCAACAAGATAATTGTTTATACCTTTAATATGAATAATATCAAAATTATAAAATGACAAATATGCTTGTCATCTGTGCAATCTCATATATTGAGACTCCATTTGTAACTTATTTTTAATTAATCATGTAGCATTAGAATTGTCAGTTTTAACAATAAACTTTTTAGATAATAAAAATAATGAAATCTTTTTTATTCCTCTAATAATTGCTAACAATTCTTTTTCATGAGTAGTATAATTTATTTCTGCTTGGTTTAAAGTTCCACTTGAATACCTACAAATTTCATTTAAATCTATTTTTAATATGGTTGTCCAATACTTATCAGAAGTATCAGTATTAACAACCAAATTATCATTTTCATCTGACAATTTAATTTTGATAAATTTTGCATTCTTCTTTTAATGATTTAAGTATTTCTATACGTTCTTCACTTTATCCTTTAGTATTTATTTTTCTAAGTAAAACTTGTATTTTATGTCTATTTTTTGAAAGATTTTCAATAGATCCTTCTGCGTAATTTAAATATTCTAAGAACTTTTGTATTTGTTCTTTTGATTCTAATTTATTTGGAAAACTTTCTATCTTTTTGGATATATGAGTTTGTGATTTTATTCCTCTTTTATCTATTGATAACCCAAGAAAATCAATTTCTTATTTTTCTATAATAGCTTTCTTTTTTAAAAGGACAATTCCTTCCTTTTTACATTCATTTATGAATTGCATCAAATGATTTCTACGTTCTTTTTTAGTATTAGAACATATTAATATATCATCATGTACAATTAAGAATTCATCAAACTTTCTAAATATATTATACATTTTCTTGATATATTTGTGCTGCATTTTTTAAACCAAAAGACATTACTAACCATTTATATTTACCTTGAGGTGATCAAATGTAGTATATTGTATACTATCTTCTTCCATCTTAACTTGCCAAAAGCCCGATTTACAATCAAACTTAGAATAATATTGTTTTTCTTTTGCAATGTTTATTAAGACTTCTTTATTTGGTAAAAAGTATCCATCAAATTTAGTGTATTTGTTTAATTCTTTATAATTGATTACTATTCTGACTTTTCCTCTAACCTGCTCAGAATGTTTTATAACCATAAAAGCTGGACAACTATGTGGTCCATTACTAGATCTAATAAATTTTTATTCTAGTAATTCTATTATTTGAATTTTGAATTCTTGTGTATCTTGTATAGTATATATCATTGGTCTAACTCTAATTGTAACATTTTCTGTTAGTTCTATTTTAGCTTTAGGATGATATGGTTTCCAAAATAATAATGAATTTTCTCCACGTGTCTTTTTTAATTGTTCTATGATTTTTTCTATTCTTATTTCTATTCCTGCTTTCAAGATTTTTTTGAATAAGATTTTTGTATTTATATCTCTATTTATAATTGGTTTTTTCTCTCATTTATCACAACGCTGAGCTAACTGAACTCTATAAGGTCTAAATTCTCTTGAAATATTTAGTAAGTGTGCATATGGTGTTTGTAACATTATCATATAATTATTTTGTTTATAATATTGAAATTGTTGTATAAAGTCATTTTCTAATAAGATATCACATTCTAATTTATTATAACTATATATCTTATTTATTATTACTTGTTTACTTCCAAGTATTATACTGACTTTATCGGCACTATTAATTATTTGTGTACTTTCTCTTGTTAATCCTGTTATCTTTATTTTACTATTTTCACTCCATGATTTTATTAAGAAATTTTTAAATATTATTATATCACTTCCTGTATCTAGTAAGGCACATGTTGTTATATTTGTTTCTACTATGGTAACTTGTATATATACAGCTAATGAAAATTTTATTTGGTTATTCATTTATCTTTTCCCACATAATATAGTTTGACCATTATGTGTTATATATAGTCCATCTTTTTTTGTACTATAATCTTCTAGTCCATTTAGAAAACTTATTCCTAATAATATATGATGATCTGTATTCATACTATTGTCTATATAACATGGTACTACCATCTTAATTCCTCATATTTTTATGATACATTAGCTTCTAATTCTGTAGTATGTATTCGTCCATCAAAATTTACATATTTATATAGTTCAACCTTATGAATCATTAATCATTTATTTCTAATTGAAACTATATGACATTCACTTGCTCATGTATCTATTAGTATATTTGGTCTTTCGATATGTTTTCTTCCATTATAATATTCTCCTTTTATCTTCATATTTCCAACATTTCTATAAAGTTTGATTTCTTTTATATTACTAGTTTTTTCTAACTGTTTTATAGGTAATTGAGGCTTGCTGATCTTTTAATTAATCTTTCATTTCTAAACATTATTTTATCAGAATAATCATCTTCTTTATCTTTTGTTATTTCAGGTTTATCCTTGATTATACTAAATTCATATTATTTAGGAATTAAACTTATTTGTTTGCTTGGTTCTATTATTTTACTAATATCCTTACATTCCTTATGAATTTCTATGTATGATTTTTTAGAGTATATATTTCCATAATTGGAGTTAGTAAATGTATACAAAGCTCTATATTCTATAGTCATAATCTTGTCTCCTGGTTCTATTATATCATCCCTACGTAGCTTAAAATGTAGTCTTAAGATTTCATTGAAGTTTTTGTCTATAATTGAGACAAAATATTTTGGGTAACAAGTAAATATTAATTTTTGGTATGCTAAGTTTCCTTCTATAGTTCTTAAATGACTATCTTTTAAATTTATTATTCTTCCATCGTGTAAACTTACTGTTAAAGGCGAATCTATTCATTCCCTAAATAATGATTTAAACATCATTTGCATTCCTGCTAAATAAACATATTGGATTTTTTTTCCTTATTTTTTATTAATTTTTGTTAACAATTCATCCACTGTATTTTTTGTTAACAGATTTAATTTATGTGTTCCTTGAGTTGCTTTAACATTTATAGTTTTTTCAATTTTATGATATTCATTTATTTATATTCTTTCTCTTTTCCAAATCCTATTTAAGGCTTCCCATTTTCCTATTTTTAAATCCAAAGATAATTTTCGCATTTTCTTGATTTTGTTTTTATCAAATGTTACTTTTAATCCACATCCTTCTATTCCTTTATATTCTTGTTTGTCTATGGTATCTCTTTCTATTTCTTCAATTTTTTTTTAGATTCTGATCCATTATTTTCTTTTGAATCTGTTTCACTTATATATATACTTCTTGATCATAATATTGTTCAATATCTGATATTTCACTTAGTTCATTTTCTATTTCTAAATATTCTTTTTGTAATATTTTAACCTTTTTCTTTTTGCAATCATGGCTTATATGTCATATTTCTCCATAATTTCAACATTTGCATTGACTTTTTCCTTTTTTATAAGGTCTGTTTTTCTGTTGTCTATTTGGATTATATTTCTTATAATATCTTCTTCTAGATTTTATATATTTTTTCTTAAAATTTCTAAATTTTTAAAAAAATTTATTTTTGAATTTTCTCTTAATATATATTCTCCATGATCCTGGTAACTTATTATAGTACATATCTTTATATACATCTTAATTTTCATTTCTATAAAATTGGATATAGTAATATTATTTAAACTCACACGTATATTATTTAATTTTACACATATCACATATCGTTAGGTTTATTAATTTATCCTAGCATTTTCTTTTTCTTTTATTGTTTTTTCATCAAAATTTCTTATCCAATCTTTTCCTAAAAATTCATCTGCAATATAGTTTACTAATCTATACCTTCTCAATCTGATTTTATTATTTCTGTTTGTACATTTCTTTTTATTAATGTCTTTGTATCATTATTTATTCCATCCCACCAGTTCCTAACATTTCCTTCAAAAGATGCTAATAAGAAGTCTATCCTTCTTTCAGTACTTTCTCATGCATCATCTTTATTATATAAAAAGAATAATATCATTGAATCTGCCCATGTTACTAAGACTTTTTTAATATCTATTTTACAATCTAAATCTAATTTTGCTCCTCCATAATTAACGAGCTTATTATAATTATTATTTGGTTCAAACTTATTACTATACTTGTTTCCTCTTGGTGGTTGCTTATTTCTTATCTTGTCATAATAGTCTATATGGTTTACTGTATATATGTGCATAACTTTCATTTAAGTCTAGTATTTCTTATTTGTTAGAGGATTTTGCTCTATTTGGTCCTCCTCGAGTAGTCATTAGAACTTGATATTCATCTAAATTTTCTAAACTTAATTGATCAAAATTCTCTATTAGTAAATTTAATTCTTTATTTATCTTTGTTTTCTATATTATCCTGATTTTCTTTAATTTCTAATTTTCCTAGTACTTTTTCTTTAGATTTTTTTCATTTTTTCATTTTCTCCTCTTCTTTTATTATTTTTGGTAAAATCCTTTTTCTAAATTCATTATCCATACTACATGTTTCTATTCTTATATTTTCTTGTTCAGTATGTTTTTTTTCTATTCTAGACATTTATTTTTATATAAGTTTTTTGTCTATTATCTTATCTTTTCCTTTATTATTTTCTTTTAATTTTCTTACTTCAAGTTTTAGAATATTAATATCGTTTCTTACTTTTTTATTTCATTACTTATGTTTTGAACATCTTCTATTAATATTTTTATTATAATTTTTAATTCTTCTATAAACTCTCTTATTGACATTTCTAATGATTTATTATCTTTTCTTTGATCGACATAAGTTATATGTTTTACATTCAATATCTTTACAATATTTTATTACTTTATCACATTTTTGTTTTATATATTTATTATTTGTTAATTCTTTTGATTTTTCATAATAGTTTGTTCTTTCTTTATATCTTTCTTGTTTTAATTTTAATATTTGTTTTTGTTGTGATCTTATTATTTCTCCAGGTTTTAAAAGTTCATCTTGTATTTGTAGATTTATTTCTCTTACTCTTGCTAATTTTTTTATCTAAGATTTCTTTTATTTTCATTAATTCCATTAATTATCTAAAAACTATTTTGTTTTATAAATCATTAAGGGTGATTCATATTTTTCTTTATAATATAAATTGATCTCTTCTTTTCAAAAGCTTCTATTATTTTCTCATATATATATCCTTCTTTTATTGATTTTATTATTAGTTTATGTAATATTTGTGCTTTAATTTCTTTAAGTAATTTTATAATTACTCTGACAGTTATTGTTTTTAACTTATTGAGTATATGTTCTAAAAATATATAATTTTCCCTCTATGTTTCTAATTTATAATAATTATCTATTTTTATAATCTTATGATTCATAGTTTTTGCAATATAACATAATTTCTTATTTTTCAAGTTTTATAATAATTTTTTCATATATATATATATTCATCTCTTAACGATCATAATATAACGTTATCTATAATTTGTTCTTTTACTTCTCGAGGTAATTCTTTAATTATCATTAATGTTATTATTTTTAGTTTCTTAGGAATATGTTCTAAAAATATATATAACTTCCTTTTTCTTCTTCTATTTTGTAATACCAATCTGTTTTTGTAATTGTAATGTCCATGATCTCTATGACTCTAATACCATTAAAAAGGGTGCTACTTAGAGAGAACAAAAATCAAATAATTCTAAAATCTAATTAATCTTTAAATAGTCGTATATTCTATGTATTCTTTTAATTTGTCAAGATCTAATCTATTATTGGTTATAGATATATAAAATCTTAAAGCCAGATTTAATTTTAATTTTTATGTTCTTGTGGTAATCTATCTGTGATAGGTCTTTTTATATATAAGTTTTTAATTAATTCTTCAAAATCTATTAATATTTGAGAGTTTATAATATCAAGATCTGTTATTATATCAATATTTGATTTAAAAGGTATATTATATTTTGAGATATTCTTTTTCCTTTTTTTTTTTAATTTATCTGTTATATCTTGTATATCTTTTATGATTATAGACCTAACAATTCATCTGAGAAAATTTTCTATTAAATTTTCTTTAAAACATCTTAATATTTCTTGAAATGCAAACAATTGTTCTTGGTGTCCTATCTTATCAATTTCATTTTTAAATTCAATTTCTTTTTTATTCTTTATAATTGTTTTAATTTGATGTGGACCTCTTTTAGTTCTAGGTCTTTTCATTTTATAATTATTATTAGTCATAGTTAAATTAATTTAAGAAAATATTATAACTTTGATATTAAAATAATTCTTTTAGGACTTAATTGTTATTTTATACTATGATTACTTTAATTGTAAATTCTATATTTTTGGGTATTTTTGATAGTTTACTTCATTTGAATAGTCAAAGCTATTTTGGAAAGGCCATACTCAAATTCTATTTTCAATAATTTCCCGAATTGCATTCGTGCTTCTCTGTCGTTAATTTCCTGTCGAAGGCTGCATTTATTTTTGTCTGTGATCGTTTGCTGAGCGAAGGGGAGATCCGCCTTAAGCAGGTCTTTCTGCTGTAAAGTTGCACCGACTGGTTTCTTCCTCCTTTACTGTGTTGTTACGGTCAAAATATAAGGCAAGCTTTTATTTTTTGTTTTCTTTTTTTCCTTCTGTAAAAATTGTTGAAATCTTAAAATTTGTGAAGGGTGTTTTCAATAACAAATTACTCGTTCAAGATTTAGGTTTCTCTTTTTTGGATGTACCGGTTTTTTTTATTGCTTAAAACAATCGACTATTTATGTTTGACTTGCGATACCTGTGCAAATCTGTATTTTGGTAAGATGATCTATGATGATTTGTGCTATTTTTTGTTTGTAAAAGGGGCGTCTCTATACTGTGATATGGATTCCTTTTTTAGTTAGTGTCATTGAATCTTTCAAGTTTAAAAAATTGTACAAGTGTCTCTTCAGAAAAATTTAGAGAAGTTATGGGTTTTCTTTTTCCAATAAAATCTTATTGATTTCAAACCCAGCATTTTATAGTTTCTTAAGGCCTGTACGTGCATGCAATTATGTTAGAACCCCCTTTTGTTATGCCTTGCCCTTTGGATATTTGTTGAAATATATAGACATTTTCTGGATGAACAAATTCTGGAGTTCTAAAGACATTTCCATATCCCTATCCCTACTATATTAAAAAAGGCAATGAGGAGTGCATTGTAGATGCAATGATCCAATCCTCTTCCATTTTTTTTCCTTTTCCCTGCGTTTTTTTCCCATTCTTCTGTTTTCCTTCTAGATTACAAAACGGAGACGTTTACATACATTCATAAAATTTCTTTTAAGTCCCAAAATTATTGGAGGAGTGTGTTCAATAACAAATTACTTGTTGAAGATTTGGGTTTCCCCCCTTTTTTGCTGCACTGTTTTTTTCTTACTGCTTAAAATGGTCTATTATTTCAGTTGATTTGTGATACTTGTGCAACTCTGTATTTTGGTGAGATGATCTATGATTTCTTCTCCTATACAAAGGGGTGTCTCAGTACTGGAATATGTGTTTCTTCTTTTAGTCAGCCTAATAAAAGTTATTGAAATATGAAAAAATGTGGAAGAGTCTCTTTAGAGAAATTTATTTGGTGGGTTGCTTATAATTGTCAAGTTGCAAATAGTTATTTACCAAGATCTGATTATGAGTTATTAAATGGTAAAATGAATAAAAATTCCAATGAAGTTTGTCTTCCCATGATAATCCACCCCTCCGCCGTTCCGTAAACAACTAGACCTAAGATTGAGGGGAGGGGGTAATTGCGAAAGGGAGAGCTAACACTTATTGCAACCCAGGAATAAAAAAACATTGTTTATAATATAACCATCAACCACGACCAAATGTGTGCCAATCACCAACGTGCCGCCCATTGCCACACTCGATAACTAACCCAATGTTCCCCAAGTCCAACAAGCTATAGATATACTGAATAAAACTTAAGAACGAACTATCACCAGACCACACATGCCTTCCCTTCCTACAATCCCACGACTACATTAACAACCCCCAACATTACGACCATTACGAAACAAAAAAACGTAATTTGATCATTAACTCACAGACTAAATAATAAATTTTCAGATTATAAACAGATAACGTGTCGTAACCTAACTATAGCAAAGCCACAAATTTTACACAATTTTTTTGGAAAAGGAAATTAATAAAAAATTAAATTAAATCTTGAAAGCAAACTCACAAATTAAGATCCAGAACAAATTATCATTAAATTTCATCGGATATTCAGAATTCCAGATCTTTTTACCACATATACATACTTGTATCCATTCAAATGAAATAAATCATTACAGTGAATGTAGAAGCAACTCACCCGATAATTGAACAAACAAATGTGACAAATCGATTGCAATAGCTTGTAACATTGACCTGTTTGTGAAATTGGATGAAGTTAATTGAAATTTCTCTCTTTATTCGCTGCAAGACTATATTGACGGCTGAGCTTGAATCCAAACAGTACTTATGGGCTAAATCCCAGTAAATTTGTTTGTTGCTCTGCCAATGTGTTAAAATAGAACAATGTTATTCAGCACCAACACCATTTTAGGTGGCAACTTCATGGTATTAAATAGGATTGGACAAAATTCAAATCAAACCGCTCATCCTAACCTATCCAATCCAACTCACTGGGTCGTGTTGAAAAATCAAATTGGAGGTTGGATTGGGTTGGTCTCAGGTTATGAATTAAAACCCTACCCAACCCAATGAATTTAAAAATCAATTTCTAAAATGAAAAAAAAAACATATAAAACACAATAACGAAGATAAGATGACTTATAATTTATGAACATTCATTTTTTTAACACATTGGTGGAGCAACAAACAAATTTACTGGGCTTAGCCCATGAGTACTGTTTGGATCCAAACCCAGTTGTTAATATAGTCTTGCAGCGAATAAATGGATAGAAAATTCAGTTAGCTTCATCTAATTTCACGAACAGGTCAAACTGTTACAAACTATTGCAATCGATTTGTAACATTTGTTTGTTCAATTATAGGGTGAGTTGCTTCTCCATTCACCGTAGTGATTTATTTCATTTGTATGGATATATGTGGTAGAAGGATCTGAAGTTCTGAATCTCGGGTGAAGTTGAAGGCTATGTGTGATTGCCATTTTTTCCATAGAAAACAACTTCCATTTTCCATGGAAATGGTTGTTTGATGGGTTTTGTTTGTCATGGAAAACTAATTCCACCCACCCCCACACGTGCACCAATTGAAGGAAATAAAGGAAACTATTTTCCCAATATTTAGGTGGGAAAATGGTTTCCAGGTTTTTTTTTTTTTGGACACAAATTTTATCACCAATTGTAAAATAAAGTTTCCCTTTAATGGACAATTTTCATAAAAAACAAAGTCAAACGAACACTAAAAGATCCAAAATTTAAATATTTTTCACATGAAAAATTATACCAATCAAATACAATTAATTGATATTTCCCAGGAGAACAATCTTAGTCAATTCAATTCCCTAGAATTCATTTTTTTTCCCACTCAAATTCCACTTACAATCAAACGAACCTTAATGGTAATTTGTTATGGATCTTAATTTGAGAGTTAGCTTTCAAGATTTAATTTTATTTTTTATTAATTTCGTTTTCCAGAAAATTGTATAGAATTTGTAACTTTGCTATAATTAGGTTACGTTATCTGTTAATAGTCTGAAAACTTATTATTCAGTCTGCAAGCTAATGATCAAATTATGTATTTTTGTTTCGTGATGGTCATAATGTTGGGGGTTGTTAATGTAGTCGTGGGGTTGTGTGAAGGGAAGGTGTTTGTGGCCTGGTGATATTTTGTTCTTAATTTTTATTCAGTAAATCTATAGCTTGTTGGACTTGGGGAACATTGGGTTAGTCACTAAGTATGGCAATGGGCGGCACATTGGTGGTTGGCGCACATTTGGTCGTGGCTGATGGTTATATTATAAACGGTGTTTTTTGGTTCCTGGGTTGCAATAAGTGTTAGCTCTCCCTTTCGCAATTACCCCCTCCCCTCATTCTTAGGTCTTGCTGTTTACGGAACGGAGGAGGGGGTGGATTGTTTGGGGCAGGGATGGGGGAAGTTTGTGAATTTATTCTTTAGAAAGATAAATATAACACTTATAAACCGACATAGAGGGTAGTTTTGTCCGAGCATTTTTATCATGGGGAAGACAAACTTCATGTGTAAAGAATTGGAAATTTTTATTCATTTTATCATTTAATACTTTATAATCAATCTTGGTAAATATTTATTTGCAACTTGACAATTTAAAATAGACATTTAAGTAATTAAATATTATGTAATGCATGAAAATGAGAAAATTTATAACCGTGATCTAGGCAGTAACATCATTTCAAAATCTAACGAGTAGTAAAAGTGTTGGTTATTGTTTGTTCCAAAATATGGATTCGATATCTGATCAATTCTATCAGGCATTCGCCATCTATTTTCATTGTTCAAATCTTTGACAACACATAGAATAGATTGATAGATAAGAATATTTGTCTGGAGTTTTTGCTTTCATATCACGGTTCAAGCATTAAAAATCGGTCAACATAACAACTGACACGTTTTTGGATGGATATTTCTAAAATCGCCTGAGATGGAGTGAGAAATTGAAAGATAGCCTTGTTCTACAATGGAGTTGGGACAAATTCCCAATGTCCACACTATCCTTCCATTGAGTAATTTATTGAAATAACGCCTCTATATTTTTGTGATTGCATAGATAGTACTAAACATCTATATTGCTTGCCCTTTTACTATTCATAACTTGGTTGATATCTCTACTTCTCCATTTGCTGAGATACATTGTAAATAATTTTATTTCCATCCTTGATAACTATATTGTTTCCCGATACACTTTCAAATGAGACTCTGAATCACGCTCTTGGATTTCGATTTAGCTAACTTACACTTTTCATCAAAAGCCTCTGCATTGTTTAGATTTTGGTCATTTCTGTAGCATCCTCATCTAGCCTTAATAGTCATTTGAACCTTCTCAATTTACACCAGTTGTCCTTATTGGATGGGCTTCGACTCTTAAACTCTCCTAACACCTGCTTCTTGAGGTTACACATGTAGCTACCCACCTCATTCCTCACCATGTTACTAGTTTAGTCTATATGCCATTTTCGTACTGCTGTCAAAACTCTTTCTGTTGCCTATATATTAAAGTTTATAAGCCACATTCGCTAATTTTTTGCCTTCTTGTGTACAAGGCAGACGGCATACAAAAATAGATCAAAAGGAAAATTCTGGGATACAGATTAGATGATATCTCAATGTTGAATATAGGTTAAAATATTAGTATTACTTTCTTGTGTTTTTAATTAATCTTTACTCTTCTTTTCTTTTTATGAAATGACTGTATAAAATTGCCGGAAAAATTCTTTTATGAGAATCTATGGTAATTTCTAAAGATGTGTTGTAAATTAAACAGTTTCTGTATTTGGGCTATCCAGTAAGTTAAAACAGAGAGCAAAATGTTATCAGCTCATGATATTAGCTCAACTGCAGATCCTTAGCACTAAGTCCTCTTGTTAAGCATACATGGGTATGTGTAACTTAAATATATTTACCTTAATTACATGAATGACTATACTTCATGGTTACGCCCAAAGAAAATTAGTGGAACAAAAATTGCTCAGACTGTGATCAGTTGTACTCAGTCTCATACCTCGCTTGCACTGAATCTAGTATCTTGATCTCACATTTTCACCTTTTTCTCTATGTAAATGTTTTGGGATAGTTTCGTATTGCCATTTAATTAAATCAGAGTCTTGTCATTTCGCTGTACTTCTCTGTTTTAAACATATTTATCTCTGCACGCACATGGGTTCCAATGTTTATCTCCTTGCATGCTGGAAATTATGTTCAAAATTCCCATGTAGTTTTCTTTGTTTGTCTTGGAAATTTCTAGATCTTAAATGTTTGAAATAGTTGAGAGTATTTAGACCTATAAATTATTATCTTGGGAAAGTTGTTGAAATGTTTTAAGATTTGAGGTTTATTTGTTAGGTTTTATTTAGTTATTCAACTTTGTGCAATTTTCTCGGCTTCAAGTTCATTGTCTTAAATCTCGTAAAATTTATTTTTAGCCTACTTATTTTTCATCACATCTTTTCTCTTTGATTTTGAAACTCTATGGGTCAATTCGAGTTGGAGTTGTTTGACACTTTCATAACCAGCAGTTACGTTGATCTTTATGGCATCTCGAAGAAATATTCACTACAGTCCTCTTGCTGATGATGAAGATGATTCTTATGATGGTAGCGGAGAAAGGCAAAAGGATCGTCGATTTGACTTTACACCTAAATCTTATGATAAAATTCCATGGAAATCCATCATCCTTGCACTTTTCCTGCTCTCCCTGGGATGCCTCCTACTCTTTCTTTCATTCTTCATTTTCACAGGTCACATGGGCGGAGACCGTTCCCAAGCATATGGCCTTTTAGGACTCGGAATTCTTACCTTCCTGCCAGGTATCTTAAAGCCATTCTTTGGAAGCATTTCTTATCGTTAAGATATTATGTTAGAAATATTGTTAGTCACTCAACTTATAATGAAATTTCATGCTAGTCACCGAACTTTATTTTGTTTTGTGAAGAATATTATAAATTGTATATAATAAACTTGTTTCTATTACAAAGTAAAAGACCCTATTTATAGGGTTACAAATAACTGTAAAATGAAATAAATATAAAAGGAAATATTATGCAATCTACTACTAAGGAAAGTAATCCTACATTAAAAGGAAATATTATAATTGCAATCTTTGACGATCTCTGGAATCTTATTCAATATCTTTGACATCCCCCCTCAAATTGATGCTGGTAAAATCATCAATTTGTAATCATGAATTGACGACGATGACAATACTTGTGCCCACGAAGAAGAAATCCAAATCAAAGCAATCAACGACGAAAAGTACTGACGACGAGAGGCCAAGGACAACAAAGAACCACTTCAAGAATACTCCAAAGAAACAACGAGAACCAAAAACAAACCAAATTTTCAATCCCATCAACTGGGTCAAACTGCAAACCAAATTTCCAAATGAACTAAACCAAATTCCAGATGAACTGGACATATACTAAACCAAATTTCAGATGAACTGGACCAAATTCCAGATGAACTGGACATACTAAACCAAATTCCAAATAAACTAGATCAAGTTCCAGATTACCAAAAGCTAAAAAAACTTCAAACAAACTGCAGATTACCGAAAGCTGAAGAAACTCCAAACAAACTGCAGAAACTGAGTTGTGGCCACCGAAATGTGATGCGACTTTGTAGTGATACATCCGAAAAGAAAATAAAAAAGAAAAACATTGGTAGCCGGACGAGCGGCTCAAAGCCGCTCGCCGGAAACGAAATTCAAAGGTTAATTTGTTTAGGATCGAAACTGCTCTGATACCATGTGAATAATATTATAAATTGTATATAATAAACTTGTTTCTATTACAAAGTAAAAGACCCTATTTATAGGGTTACAAATAACTGTAAAATGAAATAAATATAAAAGGAAATATTATGCAATCTACTACTAAGGAAAGTAATCCTACATTAAAAGGAAATATTATAATTGCAATCTTTGACGATCTCTGGAATCTTATTCAATATCTTTGACATGTTTCAAAGGGATCTCTAAAGTTTTCATTTTTATTTCAATTTGCTTGTTCAAACCGTCGTTGGTTCGCAATTGACATGCGAGCCGGCTCACCATAGGGGAGTGAAAATGTAATTTCAATTAAAAAAAAAAACACAAGCAGCTGGCTCACCTCACCAAGGGGCTAGTTGGTGTAGCAAGCCATACTGGGCTTTTTCGGTAACGAGCTAACACGTGCTTGGCTCGCCCCATATGAGAGCGTGACCTGACTCACGTGGTGGGCTTAGCCGAGCTGAGCCTGATGGTTGCGAGCTGAGCGGCATGGCTCGGTCCATTTAACATCCTTAGTTTTAATTTAGTGATTGACTTGAAATAGATAGAAATTTTAATTAAGAATTTGGAACAGAAAGAGTTCGGTGACTAACTTGAAATTTAACTATAAGTTGAGTGACGAATAGTACCCTTATCGCATATCGGTTTATTGGGTTGAATTTTTTTTTTTTTATCTTTGATATGTTTACTATCAAGTCATAGTTGATCCTGCTTCGTTTTCCTGCATATGTTGCTTTTGGAAAATTTAATATACATGCAGGCAAACACAAGCAATGCAATTTTATGAAGTCTCTAGCCATCTTTTTTTGTTCCCAGGATGCTTTAACATATCACATTGTTGTACTTCTGCTTCCTATTTATTGCTCGGGCAACTGTTCGATTTCTAAATTGACTCATCATGAAATCTCTGCAGGCTTCTATGAAACTCGAATTGCATATTATTCCTGGAGAGGTGCCCAAGGCTATCGCTTTGCTTCAATTCCCGATTATTAAAGTTTTCTGCTGTTTTATCCACCCTAGCATTGATGTTTCTAAACAAGTTTTTGTTTTGAGTAAATTACCTGTATTTTACCATGTGGAACTGTCAGCCTTCACATTTGGTTAGTTAATTACTTGAGTTGTACCAAACATGTAGTTACTGTAGTTGGCCTGAGCAGAAATCCTGTACCATATTCTTCAAGAATGGCTTTTGTAGAATTGTACTCGATAATGTCAAATTTTGTCTTGTACGCCTGTTCTTTAATTTTGTCTAGTCAAGTGTCTTGATACGAGTAATATATTTCCCCTAGTTTTTACTTTCTTCAAAATAAAATAGTCCGCCTTTGGTACGACATACAAGTATTACTCCGCATTGTGCATGCGGAGTATTGCACAAGACGCACTAGTCATTGTAAAAGAATAGTTGATTCTATGTCATCTAGACACAATACATCTGTTGCTGACCTCATGTCATTTGGACATAATAATTTCAATTCTGTGCGAATGCAACATTCTATAATGAATCATGATTTTTACGATCCTGACACTTCTACGTCAACCCAAGATACTCCTAATATTTGCATTTGTGTATTTGAAAGTAGTTTTAATATATTGAACATACCGAACACTTCATATGTATTACCTACATGCAATACGTGTAAACATTGTGGTGCAAGAAAATTTTACAGAGAAAGTAAAAGTTTCTGCTGCTCTGATGGAAAAGTTTATCTTTCTATGCCTGATTCATCTGTTGAACTGTACAATTTATTTACATTCAAAGAATAAAAAAATATAAAATTCAAAAGGCTTGCATGAAGATATAATAACTAAAGATGGCAAAAAAACCCGCCCTGCCCCGAATGGGGCGGAAAAAACCCGCCCCAATGGGTTGGCGGGGCGGGGCGAGGGTGCCCCGCCCCGCCCCGATTAGTTAAAAAAATAAATAAATAAAAAATTAAACGTTGTTTATTTAATTTTGGACATTGTGTTGTTTTCATTGTTTAGTTTAGATATTGATATAATTATTTTAAATATTATTTGCTTTGAATTATAAAATTTTGAATTGTATTTACTTGGAAATTTTTGATTTAAAAAAAAAAATACTAAATGGGACATTAAACCAGGCAAAAATCCATCCCACCCCGCCCCCGCCCCGCCCCGTCAAAGGCGGGGCGGGGCGGGGGAGGGGATTGGCGGGGCGAGGGTGCCCCGCCCCGAACCCGCCCCGTTGCCATCACTAATAATAATCATTTTGCTTTCATTTCATTTGTTGTTAAATACGACAAAAATCTCTTTGAAGCATACAAAGATATTTACACATTTAGGGTTCAAGGGCAAATCTACCATTACGTAAATAAATTTATTCCACATGACAATAAGTCTTCTTATATGTAGTTATATTTATATGATACGGATAATGAATTTAAAAATCGTATCAAACTTTTAGAAAACTTTGTTCAATATACGTTGACTGTTTTAATTGAAATTTTGAAGGTAAATCTATATAGTATATTCTTTTGATCTTTAGCTAATATATCTAACTTGCAAGACAATGAAATACACATAAGATGCGATCCAGGACTTGATCAACGCGTTGTAAATCCATATAGTAGATTCTTTTGATCTTTAGCTAATATGTCTAACTTGCAAGACCATGAAATACACATAAGATGCGATCCAAGACTTGATCAACAAGTTTTTAACATCTTTACAGTATCTCAAGTAGCTGTTGTATGAGTTAAGATGATGAGAATGCTAATGTTTGCGTTTGTGACATTATTATATATTGTGATTCTGATTATACACATAAAGTTCATTATTATTATGATTGCTATGATCCTTTACAGTATTTATTACTTTTTTCATACGGAGAATCTGGTTGGCATGAGGCATTATGAGATCCCAAAACGACTTATTTTCAACCTGCCACTCAATTTGTTGCTTCACCTTCAACAGTAACTTGTGCAGCTGAATTTATTGATCACGAAAATGAAAGTTTGTAAATAAATTGTTTCACAGTTCACTCATTTTTATTATGTAAATGTTATAAATGAATAACCAATTTCTTTTTGATAGTTCTTACTGAAACAAAGCACCGATCTCAGATTTCTTATCGAGAATATTATGTATATAAATTGCAAATAGATAAGTTTATTTATAACCATGTTCAAACCTACTTTCTTATCATTAGCAGCCCTAAGTAATATGAGTCCAGCTGACTTGCCCAGCTTTTTTGCTAGAGAAGTGCTAGAGTTACAGCACTTTTAAACAACTTTCCTAGCTCTTTTACATGGGATGGGTCACACACTTTTGTGGGCCATGTGGGGCCCACCCCATGTGAGGGCTGTGAAAGTTGCTGTGTAAAAGTGCTGTTACTCTTAGCATTTTTGTTTTTGCTAATAAATAAAATCAATATTGTTTTGTTTCTTAACTCTTGGATGAGCAAATGCAAGCAGCTCTCGCAAGAAAAAATCAAGTTCGAGTCTCTCGCGGGCATGACTTGCCTTTAGGATGAGTGGGGCAACTCACTGCACTTGATATCCTTATTGTTATCACCCCGTTCCCAATAGAGCAATGCTATTCATCCCCAGTGGAGATGTATCCCCAGTCTATGTGGCGTTAATGTAACATTAAATGATAGGTCAAATTAAATAAGTCATTTAATTTCACATATCATTTAACCAATCATTTATAGCCACATAGACTGGGAATGCATCACACTGGGGATGAATATCATTTTTCTTCCCAATAACCCAATAAAAATCAAAAGATTTAATCAAATAAAAAAAATTATATAAATAAGTTTTTCCTTCTTTTCGTAAAGGATTTGGTAAAATCATTCCAAGTTTCCGTCAATTGTGAGAAACTTTATTGGTTTGTGTGCAGAATATTTTATTATTTGAATGTGTGGTAGAGATTGATTACTGTTGAAAACAATGTTTTGAAAAATGGTAGACAAACATGGGCTAAATGACTTGTTTACTTTCACATTTCATTTAGTCAATCAATTAATGACACCTAGAATGGGGATGCAACCCCACTGGAGCCACATAGCATTATAGTATTTTGTTAGATTGTAGCTTGCTGTAAATGTTATTTTTGGCTTCGAAACTTTACTTCATTAATTTGGCAAATAGAGCGACTATACTTGACCGTCGGAGTGAATATGGAACTGTCCACCTACTGCTGTGCATACTAAACGGTTAATAGCCTTCCAGTCTGGAGAAGAAGAGAAAACACAATCGACACGTTACAATTCACCATTGCAGCCCTCCTAACTCAATGTGGATGCCATCAACGGATTTCAACATCTACACTACAGTCAGTGTTTCTACTTGTTCTTATATGACTAATATACTTTAATGAGGTTCTCTCTGCACGACATTTTTTGTTCTTGAGCTTTAGCCGTGGAGTTTTAGTTGAGTTGAACGATAATTTCTGCTAAAATTATATATGCAAATTTGCATATCCTTTTGTGAAGTACAACTTAGAATTGGATTGCGTACAATTATAGCTTATACCTTATTTAGTAAGGCGAGTGTACACAGAGGAAGATGAATGCTCATAGTTTGATCTCATAGAAATACGTAGACAAGACAGCTAAGCCTTCTACATCGTACGTCCGCACCAACCTATGAATACTCATAGTTTGGTCTCATAGAAATACGTAGATGAGACAGCTAAGCCTTCTACATCGTACGTCCACACCACTCTTGCCAGGTGACTCTACCCAACAAAACTCCAAATGGAATGACTTGGATTCTTGCACACTCTTCGCTACATCAGAAGGGCACCCCATGTACATGCCCCCTGGTAATAAAGTCAGCTGAAAGCCACCGTCGAATGTGACCAAGTTGTTGGACATGGATCTTGTCCAATGTACGTTAGTGGTAACATAATAACATTGCTTCCGTCTGATGTAGAAGTAATATCCTGTAAGCACCAAGAAAAATGAAAGAATTAGCTTAAATGGTCCGTTGAAAGGAGCAGGTAAGAATCCGACAGACACGAGACAAAAACTCTCGAAAGCACAGTATAAAATCCATACGAAAGAAAACTATAGTATGACTTAAACATAATGTCCACTAAGCATCCATCAAGTTGGAGCACGGAAACGTGTACAGTCAAAATATGAGATAAACAACTACAGTTAAACCTCGATAAAGTAATATCCTCAAGACCAGAAAAAAATATTCATTTAGCGAGGTTATTTATTTATCGATGAATGAATAAATTATTCATTTTTTGATAAATAAATATTTATTATTTTAGAGAGAGTTTTTCAATATAAAATATATACATTGTATATAGTAAGAAAAATCAAAAGACACTAATCAAAGTATTATTTGAATCTATGGAAGCTCAAAAGTTTTAGTGAAACTTAATATCTCTAAAAATTAAGTTCACATACATAGCAAATGAAAAAATTTAGTCTTTACCTATAAAAGTTAGATGTTTGGAAGACGTATTCCAAGCATATACAATATTTTGTTTCCCCTCCAATGTCTTCTCATCATTTGAAAGGAGTAAAAAAATCAACTTTAACCGATAAAATAAGGAGTGCAATATGTGAGCATAAAAAAAAAAGAGTTCAACTATTAGCCAAAAAGATATGCAAGCACGGGTGCAACAAAAGTTTGATTTGACTACTAGTCCATCTCGAACACTCTCAAAAGGGCGTCGAAATATTTGTCAAATGAGATGAAAATAGCGATGTTAAAAGGCACAAATCGGCAAAATACCCTGATTTAGAGAAAGTTTTGTATGAGTGGTTTCTTCAAAGGCAAGATAAAGTGAACATGTTTGGAGAAATTATCCAAGAAAAAGCAAAAGAGCTTTTGCAAAAAATGTATGGTGAAACTAATCCAGAATTCAGCTTTTCTAGTGGATGGTTAGAACGTTTCAAGGTAAGATATGGAATCAAATCTTACCGACGTTTTGGTGAAAGTGGTTCAGTTATCATGGAGAACATTGAAAATGCTTTACCTGGAATACGATCAAAACTAGACCAATTTCAGTTGAAAGATATTTACAATATGGATGAAATTGGATTATTTTACCGATTGGAAGCTGATCATTCACTTGCTACCAAGCAGCTCGAAGGACGCAAAAAAGATAAGGAGAGGATTACTGTTGTTTGTTGCAATGGTGATGGATCTGACAAAGTACCACTTTGAGTTATTGGTAAGTATGTAAATCCTAGATACTTTAAAAATGTGAACATGAACAATCTTAATTGCACGTATCGATCCAACAAGAAAGCTTGGATGACTGGCTTGCTTTTTCAAGAATTTGTTGATTGGTTTGATAAGAGAATGAATGGCAGGAAGGTTCTCTTAATAGTAGACAATTGCCCAGCTCATCCAAAGGTAGTTGAAGGCTTGAGAAATGTAAAGTTACTTTTCTTACCTCCTAACACAACGTCTAAGATTCAACCACGTGATGTTGAGATTATTCGAGCATTCAAAGCTCATTATCATCGTCGTTTTTATTCTAGCATCTTACAAGGCCTTGAGGTTGAAGCATCAAATCCTGAAAAAATTAATATTTTGAATGCTATTAATTTTGCTAACATGGCTTGGAATTTTAATGTGAAGACAACAACAATTGCAAAAAAATTTCGGCATTGCAAGATTCGGTTAGAACAAAACAATGATTCCGAACCAGAAGTTGGTGAATTAGATGAAGGTATCCAAGGATTAAATGATGTCATCTCTAATTTACGCTATAGAAATGTGATAGATATTGAACATCTTTTGAACTATCCTAGCAAGAATGATGCAGTTATGGAATTGTCTACAAACGAAGAAATTATTCAATTGGTAATGAACAGTAATGATTATGAGAATGATCCTGAACTAGATGATAGTAGCGTTGTCCCAAATGTGTCCTCAAAAGAGGCATTTCAAGCACTAGTCACCTTAAGCAACTACTTGCTACAACACGAGAAAAATATTCCGGAAGTTGTGTATGCTCTATAAAAATTAAGGATATGGTTCATTTTGGTTTAGGTGGGAAGAATAAACAATCAACTATAGATGCATATTTTCAAAAAGAATGATTATTGTACGGGTATTGTTGATTGATTGAAAGATTTAGGTCTATATATGGATTTAATTTTTTTATTACTTAATGCATTTAGCGAGGTTATTACTTTAGTCCATTAGCCCAAGTCGGGATCAAAAGAAATTATTATATAATCGAGGTTATTACTTTATCGAGGTTTATCTGTACCTTGAATGAAAAATAACACATATTTATAGATGTCAACTCTGTTTTCTTTGAGAAATTTCACAGTAGAGAAAGATGGACATCTTCTCTTCAGTCTTTGACAATTGTAAAATAATTTCCTGGTTATCCTTTAAGTTTACCAAACAACTAAAAAACGGGATAGAAATATTTGCGGGAAAATTAGTAAGCTGTCGAACATCTAGAAGCTTTCGACAGTAAAATCACTCCTCTATTAAAAGAGTCATCCTGAAATTCACTAGTCATTTTTGTCACACTCCTTTTCACACTTACCCTCTTCAGAATTGGATTTGCTACAGTAGCCTTCTTTGTTGATTATTGGGTTGATATTTTAAATATCTTCTTCTACCGCCTTTCAATTATTCTACTGTCTTTCAATTATTCTTCCTTAAATATCTCACATATTTTGGTGTTAGGTTTTCAAATTATTAATATTTTCAGTTTTCACCGTAAATTTCCTCTGGTAAGGTTGTATTTTTTTTTTAAATTTCTCGTGTTTAATATTTGTTCTTTTTGTAGTTGCAATTGTTTTTTTTTTCCATTGGAATAACTTTCTGGAAGTTCATCTGAAATTGTTTGATGTTGGGTTTTCAATTATTAATCTTTTCACCTCTCACTTTCATGATTTTATTACTTTATTAGATAGTTAATAAGTGAGGATGATAAACATGCATCACTAATGCAATTTTCCTATGTAACAGTATGATGAATTTAAGCGATTTGATATTTTATTTATTTTTTCCTGTGAGGAAAATCGAACATGGATGCAAATATTGTTTACAAGTGGAAAATTCTATTTTGATTGTACTAATGGAAATGACATATTGAAGATTACTGGAAAAAAAAAAAAAAAATTCGGACAGGAGGCATTATGCAGAGACCATGCTTTGGTTGTCTCCGCATAATGCGGAGCTCATGAATAGGTTGCTTTGCATTATGCGGAGCTCATGAACGGTTTCAAGCTAAATCAACATGGATATGTTAAATTCAGCAAGTTATCGTTAAGAAATAAAATACCAAAGGAAAACATTTTCCTTGATGTGGTGATAAGGAAAAAAAAAAAATCCAATAAAAGAATGAGATAAACTAAGTATGTAATGCAAAAATGAAAGCTAGTTTGAGATTTACACGATTACGCTTTATTCTCTTTAATTTCGTAAGTACCAAATTAGGGTGTGTTTGTCTCCTATTATTGGAAGAAGAATGATGTAATGAATAGTATTTTTTGGAGAATGTGTAGTTGATATTTAAAGTAACTTTATTGGTTTGTGTGTAGAATATTTTATTGGGTGAATGTGTGGTGGAGATTGTTTACTGTAGAAAATAATGTTTGATAAAATGATAGACAAACATGAGCTTAATACGATATATAGTACTTAAAGTTTGCCTTTTCATAAGTGGAAAATAACACCATGAAGCAACACTCATATGATATACACTAACATAATATATAAAATGAAAAGATTTTATTTTAGAGCATTATTCAATTAAAGTACTTTTTAATGCAGCTAAACCTCCATTCTTGTTAAGCCCAAATTTCAAACACAAAGAGAAGTGGAAATTGGCAACATTTGTTTATAATATGCAGCATAAGAAATGATTGATTTTTCTGAGATAACCATCCAAACAAAATCAATCTAACCTCAAAACACAGTGGAAAACGTATAAATAATCTAAAATAACAGAGCCATAAGGAAAAGTAAACGTACGTTTGAATTACACTGAGAAGTTCATCTTCACCATAAGAGCCCACCGCAAGCTTTGTACTAATTTTATGCAACAAATTCCCATAACAATCAAATTGCTAGAAAAAAAGAAGCCAGAGAACACAAAATATAATCCGTATAGTTTTCTTCAAATCAGTAAAATTCAAAAAATTGATACTGACATGGAAAGAGCCCGTCTAGTTGCCCAAATTGAGATTAATAAAGCGTCGAAGAACATCAGTGCTCATTGCCTCTATGTTTTTCGGCCGTTCGTCTTCCGCCGTGGCCGCGGTGGTGTCATTGGAGGAACAGAGTGGTGATAGTGGCAGTTGAGTTTGAAATGATGGGATGATGAATCGAGAAAATCTTTTGGGGGCCCAAATAAAAGAAGGCTTGTAGGGTTTGAATGGAGTGAAGGAATTGCGGGGAGATTGCACTGAGGTAGATGGAAAAGTTGTCGCCATTGGAGGGAAAATGTGAGTCGTGAGAGTTCTCTTAAACGAGTAAATTTAATGAATACTCATTCAACTTTAAACTTGTTACTACTTACTCACTTATCTTTAATGAGTTACCCAATGCTCACTCATATTTCCATATAATTACACATCCACCACTCACTTAACTTCCATCCCTCCAAATGGATGGAAAAATACACGTGGAAATCAGGAATCCTGCGTGGCGGGTTGATGGTATTAACTAGAATAATGCCGAGGTGACCGAAAATGGGTGACCGACCCTCACATGGTGTGTGGGTCTCAAGTGAATAAAATAATGTTCCAACCCCGAGGTGTGTGTATTAGGTCATACTATGTCCAAATCACCAAAATGCACCAAACAAACATGCCTTTGTCTTCCTCAATTGCTACTGCATTAACCCCACACCAAAATCTCCAAATCAAAACCCCAACCTCACAAATCAGAACCCTCAAACCCCCAAACCAGAAATTCCAATTAGCAAGATGTGGGTTCAAAACCCGATAATGTCTGGCTCGATAGCGCCCGACCAGCATTTTAAATGTTCTTGCAGCTAACTCTCATGAATAGTATTTGCTATTCTAAATTCTATATGAGGGAGGGAGAATCTCTATGATAACTCATAGGAACACAAAAGATTTGTCAATTAGTTTCCACAAGTTGAGACGTTCATAACCTGGAAAAATAAATTTGAAGATTGAATTTATAAGATAGCTACAAAAACTGAAGTAGCAAATGATTTATATCCTTGCTCATATTACAAACCATTTTAAAGATACTCAACCCATACTTGGTTCTTCACAAGATGAACATAGGATAAGTACTAAACCATTCATGTCATAATATAGAAGCAAACAATTAAAGAATCCTAAAACCACAAATAAATCCATATCAAGAAGAAAGCAAACCCAGAGAACCAATCTTTTATCGCAAAGATGGTGATCGGGGCTGCGGTTTTTCGACTCGAATAGTTACTTTCATGCCTCTACGGCAGAATCCTTTTCCGCTAATGAAATAGTAAGTTTTTGTAACATTGAGAGGAACAACGTCCCTTCCAGCACCGAAGGTCCAGTTGTGAAGGGGGTGATTAGAATTGCAGTTCATGTATTCATGTGGTGCCTATCATACACGAAGACTGAAACGAAAAAGGTTCGTTATTAAATGCTAAACACGATGTTCAGTCTACGTGCATGGAAAGAAAATAAGCTCAAAATTCTACACAATGTAAACTAGCAGGCATGGCAAAATGGGTCAAAACTCAAAATAGATTCAGAAAGATGTATAAGTAGTGCAAATGTAAAAATACATAAATATTTACATAAAGTGCAATAATGTTAAGGGATAGAATCCCACATCAAATAAAGATGAAATCATAGATCAATTTATAAGAGTTTGGACTACTCATCTTAATAAGGTTGACCTTTTAAGATGAAACTCCAAATCTTAACAAATGAGAAACATGTATTTCACTATAATTGTCGTTGGCGGTGTGGAGAGGAGTATTCCTACATAATATAAAGGATTTCTTTATAGGGATTTTTCCGTGTAGTGAAAACCTGCGGCGGTGAATGGATATAACTCTTACGTCTATGTCACTTTTTTTTTTTTTTTGCTAATAATTTCTTTAGTAATCAAGATTAGGACTTAATTTGTAACAACTAGCACACTTTTGGTCAATTTTGGCTAGTATTAACATTTTGCTCAACCAACATGTAATCAACCATGGATAGCCAAATGAAAGGTGAAACTCAGTAATTGAAGAACCAATGTGCATGAGTTTGATAATCATTATCAATTATTAAAAACAGAGGTTAAAACTAAAGTCCAAAAGAATGAACTTATGGCTCAATAAAATGTATTGAATTTAAAAGAGAGAGGTTAGGGAAGATGGGATGCCATTTTTTGTTTGTAAATTTCTTTTTATCAAAGTGAATTATTGCAGTGACGATGTAGTCTCACATTGAGGCAAACATCTACAAAATTTTATGTGTTCTGGTGTGTTTATTTTCTTTTTGGCGGTATAAAATTATGGTTTCTAACTCTCAATAGAAACTACTATTACATTTTCAAGTGTGAAAAATTAAACAATCCAAAACTCGGAGGCCACCTTTGCAATTCTTCATCTTCCCTCATTTACAAGCAACAAAAACTAAGCTGTTTACATTATGTATCAATTAACTGACACAAGATACACTGCTAAAATTTCATACTGTAAATCTTGTTAAATTTCATAGACAAGGCGTCTTTTTGACAAAACCAGCTGGAATAATCTTAAAAGAAAAGCTCAAGAGCATAGTTCTGAATATAAAAGCAAGAGAAGGAAAGAGCATACAGAGCCAATCGCCGAGATGGAAATGTTTGCCTTTAGTCCAAATGGCGTAGTTCACATTTGAAGTCCACCCCATGTTAGCTCCGACGATGAAACGTATTGCAGACGCTTCGGTCGGCATCATCACCAGCATCGTGCAAGTCAACACCAACGCCGCCGCAGGCCACCTTATGCTCCACCGCAGCCCCCCCATTTTTCCGCAGTCTTTTGTAATCTGCTCTGAAAAACTAATGTCTCTATAGAGCACATAAATGTAGTTGATTTTCATCACTTTTTTAATGCGTTATACATGTGTTGATCACTTACAGTGTTATATTTTTGTCATTTTCGTCCATATAGGCAAGGCTTGACACATGGGAGTGTAAACTTTGGCCGGTTGACCAGCAAAAATACTCGCTTGTCCAAGTCACGAAATTCCCCTTTCGCTGTGGGGGCGGAGGGACGGGAGACAGCTCCAGTGATTTTAATATTTTTTCTCAATTTACATGGGAATTTTTTAATGTACATATAACATATATTCTGAATATAGATCTGACTTTGTTCATCTTTGGGTGATCAAGTTGACAAATTTCCAAATCTTATCTTGATTGCTTCACAATTAAAGAATATTGTTATTTATAATGAGGATTACCAGTAATTGTTTTACGTGACATACATATAGTAGTTTTACATGAAAATTTCTTAATGTCATTTTTTTTTTTAAAAGTAGGACCTTTCCGTATTACTGAAAGAACCAGCCTATGAGTATAGGAAAAATGCATAGAAAATCAACAGAAAATACACTTGGCAAGTTTTCATTGGAAGAAAAAAAAAGAAGACAAATGAGCGAATATAGCACCATGTTTTTTTCTGGCCAAGAATCATGTACCTGCAGCTTTTTTCTTATCGAAAAGCACGAGAACATGAAAATGAAGAGCACTTGTCAGGTTCCTTTGAAATAATGTTCCCGATAAGTGATCTAAATGGCAATTAAGTGACTCTCACTTAATGACAACTAGATCGCTGACAATTGAAGTATAATGAATAGCACTTTGTGTGCTACCTCATAGCAAATCCAATAAGGTCCATTTTCACAATTTAAAAATATTATGGGCCAAAGCTTAAAAAGTTCATTAATTGAATAATACTAAGTAGATGGTATCATGGTAGATTAAGACGGATATTATTCTTTAAATTTTCATTCAGCAGCTTTGAGAGTCATTTGTACTATGAATAGTATAACATGCGTGGTTGGAGGCTGATTTAGGCCGGATAAAAAAGAGATAGCAAGTGAAATTCTTTTAAATTCAAATTCAAATATTATTATATATCTTTATCCAGCATAATACATCTACCTAATAATATTAATTATTACTAAAATTATTCGGTTTAATCTGGTGCACTAAGACCAAAATATTTTTTTCATTTATTTTTTAATTTTTTCTCCGTTCACCTTATTCAAGTATTTTTTTTTTTTGTCTTATCATTGATATACCAAAGGCATAAAATGCTCAAACTTGTAAATTTATTGCTACCACTTTATTTATTTATTGCCTTTTTGATGCAGCGGAAGCTTATAGGAAAGACAAAAATCTCACAAAAAGAATTTCAATTAAAAGAAATTCAATAAAATATTATTTCATTCAAAACTCCCTCTGTCTCAAATGGTTTACAACATTTAAATAGCGGAAAACCTAAGAAAATTCGGAAATATTACATAATAATGGAAAAATATTTTTTTTTTCCATAAATGGAAAAAATTGAGATTATGATATATCTTGATTCTCCTAATCACCAGGGTCGTCCCACAACAAACGGAATCGCAATCCGAATCTTATTGAATGAGATATTGCTAAATCCAATATTACCATAAACGGCAAAAAACGCTTCATTGATGGTCTAAACGACGGAATTTGTCCAAAATTTGACGTGCATTAATGCCAAAGGCCCTGAGTTGTGATCATCGGCCCCTTTCCAATTGAATTGGAATATCAATTCGCCAAAAACGGACAAACCGAAGTTCCATGAAATTATTATTTTGCCTTCATCATTCTCCCCGGGTTGAAAAAAATTCGTTCTCGAATTTGACGGGAAAGAAATCTCATTATCATCAAAATTATCACCACAAAATGGAAGCTCTGGTGGCAATCCATCTGGAGGCTTTTATGGAAAGTCCTCATGAAACTCCTCTAGCAATGGCTTAACCATGCAGGTGACCTCCCGCTCATTGTCAACTGACTTTTTCACAAACATGTACACTATCCCATATCCTTTCATATTTGTCTCGAACTTCACTTTGGTCAATAAATTGACGCCAACCCCAACTATTTTTACTGAGCCCTTATCTGGAAGCAACACACTTTTCTTTCCCTCAATAGTACACGTCGACTGGAAGATATTATTATGCAACCAGTCAGTGCTATTTTCCAAAGGAGTCTGAAAATTCTGCCTCACCACCAACGCTGGACTCACATCACCAACCACAAACTCCTCCCCCTCCTCTGATGTTTCTTCTACACCTTCATTTTCAAATACAGATAGACCGTCGTAATCGAACTTTTCCTCCCTTATTGCTTCTTCTACACCTTCACTGTCAAATACAGGCAGACCGTTATAATCGAACTCTTCCTCCTCTGTTGCTTTTTTAGGGTCTTCATTGTCAAATACAGACGAAACTTCATAATCAAACTATTTATCATCTATTGCTTTTTCAATGTCTTCAATCGTAATATCCTGAATCTTACAATCACGGTGTTGGACTTTCTCAATCGGAACCTGCCCACGACGACCACGACCTCCAGGCGTATGTTGCCGCGACATAAGTGCAGCGACTTGCTGTGTTAACCACTCCACTTGTTGACGCAGTCGTGCGATTTTATCACGTCTATGTACCTCCTCTACTAGGGCTTCACGAGTTTCTTGACGTCTCCTTGATGGCATGGTAAAGGAACGACTTCGTCTCTGATACCAACTGATGCAGCGAAAGCTTATAGGAAAGACAAAAATCTCACAAAAAAAAATTTAATCAAGATAAATTCAATAAAATTTTATTTCATTCAAAACTCCCTCTACCTCAAATGACTTAGAACATTTAAATAGCGGAAAACCTAAGAAAATTCGGAAATATTACATAATAATCGAAAAATATTATTTTTTTCCATAAATGGAAAAAATTGAGATTATGACAGATCTTGATTCTCCTAATCACCATGGTCGTCCCCCAACAAACGGAATTGCAATCCGAATCTTATTACTAAATTAAATATTACCATAAACGGCAAAAAAATTTAATTGATGGCTTAAACGACGGAATTTGTCCAAAATTTGACGTGCATCAGGGCTAAAGGCCCTGAGTTATGATCATCGGCCCCTTTTCAATCGAATTGGACTATCAATTCGCCAAAAAGGGACAAACCAAAGTTCCATAAAATTATTATTTTGCCTTCATCACTTTTGCTCAGCCAAAAAACGTTCATTGTTTAAGAGAACTAGTAAGACACGCGTGCAATGCACGTGCCATAGTACTGTTGGTTATATGATATCGTAAATATAAAAAAAATTATTTGCCTTAAGCATTAGCTACATTAAACTTAAAACACTTGAAATGATGATATGTGACAAATAATATTAAGAGATTTGATTCAAAACTTATTTTCTAGACTTTGTGTTTGAAGGTCTCTCTGTTCTTTTTTAAAAAAGATAAGTCATAGATGATTAGGTGTTGATGCATTGCTAAAGAGATGATGAAGTTCAACTTAGCCCTCATTTTTCTTCCTATTGAGGTAAGTCATTATGTCTCATTCATCTCATGTTCATAGAATATCCAATTATATGTATTAGTTGCACCAGTATTTAATTTCTTTATCAAGACCCTATGCAAGACGTATGTAGTCAAGACTAATTAATTAATGATAATACAATGCAGAATTTAGGACTAATTAAGGGTCTTTATCAGTATTGAAATCACAACACAATGAAAACTTTCATCATAGAGGCAAAAAGAATGACAATGATCACCTAACTTCATAAATTCTGTCGAATATCTTTTCAACATGTTCTAATGATACTGTACATTAAATCCATTTAAAAAACCAAAATAATCCACTTTATAGAAGATGTTTGTCTATCAACACTGCATGATGTATGAGAATTCTTCTAAAAATCATTGAGTTCCTTCAATATCCATTTTGACGTCATAAATTTACCATTTTTAACCGTAAAAATTAAAGAAAAATGAAATTGAGAAAAATTGATGCGAGTACGGGGGTTGAGGGTGAGGTAGAAAAGAAAAATTACGGATTATGATTTTACGTTTAATAATTTAAGATAATTTTTATATTTAAAATTAATCGACAATATATTTATTATTATCACATTTTAAAAAAAAATTAAATCGATCCAAATGGATATTCATATTGTTAAATATCGAATCAAATGAAAAATTGTAGAAAAATAAAATTCGAAAAAGGGACATTGGAATGGGGTTGGAATCGACAAAAAATATAAACAATCACGACTTTACATTTTACAATTAATGTAAAATTATTTTTGATATTTAAAATTTATCAATCATATATTTATCATGGTCGCACTTCAATATTTCCAACAAATTTTAAATCACTTAAAACAAATATTTATAACTTAAAATATCGAATCAAACGTAAATAATAATAAAAAAAAGGCTTAAACGAGCCGAGCCAAGAAAGCCATTTGGCTTTAAAAAAAACCAAAAATGGCTTAGATGGCTTAGTGGAGCCGAGCCAAAAAGCTATTCGGCTCGGCTCGGCTTATGAATAGTAACTCAAAACTCCATCTTTTATTTATGTAGGAAGGATAGGATAATGAGGAATTCTTGAGGTCAGGTTTGCATGAGGGCTAGCCCGCTAGTTTTAGGTCGAAATTATTTTTGGGCCATAAAAAGATGGGAAATTATAAAAAATCAGGGGTTTAAAGTTTAGAGTTCAAAAATCAGGGACCAAACTTTATTTTTCAAAACTCAGGTAATATATAAAATGTCTAAACCCTAATTTTTCACTTCCCCCCCCCCTTCCTTCTCTCTCTCTCCCTCCCTCCCTCCCTCTCTCCCCCTCCCCGTCCGGCAGCAGCCGCCTCTCTCTCGGCCCCTCCCCTCCCCCGGTCCGACAGCCGGCAGCGGCTGCAGCTGCTGCAACAGCAGCTTCAGCCGCTGCCGGCTGCAGCGGTAGCAGCAAGCTGCTGCAGCTGCAGCTGCCGGCAGCGGCAACTGCTTGCTGCCGGATGCTGCAGCGACAGCAGCTTGCTGCTCGCAGCAACAAGCTGCCGGCAGCAGCTTGCTGCCGGCAGCAACAGCAGCTTGCTGCTCGCAGCAACAAGCTGCCGCTGCTTGCTGCCGGCAGCGGCTGCTGCCGGCAGTAGAATCAATTTTATTTTTTTTTATTTTTTTGGTTGTTCTTGCGTGGAGCGGTGAGTGTGCGGTGGAGGTGGCAACGGATCTGCTGGTGGTTGGTTCGCTGTCTTTTTTTTTTTTTGTTATTGAGTGGTGTGTTGTGCGTTGGTGGATCTATGGTGGTTTGGGTGGCGATTTTGTGGCGGTGGCGATTTTGTGGCGGGGGCGGCGACGTTGGTGGTTATTGTTGGTGGTGTGTGACCAAGTGTTTGGTTATCTGTGACCAATATTTGGTTATCTGTGACCAAATATTTAATATGTGACTTAAAAATTTTGACAATATGTGACTCTGTGACTCTGTGACCAATATATGTGACTCAAAAATAATCCGTGACCAATTAATTTAAAAATCTGTGACCTCGAAATAATCTGAAATAAAAAAATTTGACGATACGTGACCAGTAAATAAATCTGTAACTTATAATTATGAATCTGTGACCATTAATCACAAACTGTGACTTTATTATCATTATTTAATAAATATTTTTAATTAATTAAATTTATACCTGATTTTTGAATTTTCAAACTATTTATCTTATTTTTGAATTGAGGTAAAGAAAACACCTTAAATATGAATTTTTCCCTAAAAAGATTGGCATCAAAAGTGATGGATTAGGCCCATGCATTTGTACACCGAAGGTCCAAGGCCGGCCCAATGGTGACAATGCGAATAGAAAATAAAAAATGAAAGCCACAATAACGAGAAAAAGAGTGCGAAAATCGTTTTTGAGTTTCTACATTAACAAATTTAAAATAATATTACGTAGCATTACTGTTGCTTAGCAACAATCTAAGTAACACTAAACCCCACATCCTATCATTGGGTAAATATGGAAAAAAAAAAAAAAAAAAAAAAGAATAAATCACAAATTATAGAATATGGGGTCCACTACCATCTAGAGGACCCGCGGTGCTAGGTAAAATTCACAAATTAATCAAGAAAGTGAACAATTGTTACTTACAACAATTAAAGTCCACCCAAATGATTTTATTCAATAGCCAACTTTATTGAAACTCGTTGTTCTTCTTATTTCATATTTTTGATCCCTTAGTTTAACATACATATATACACAAGGTACTAATCTTATTTATAGGACAAGTCCTTATAAATAAGATCCTACACATTATGGTCACTTGTATTTCTGTAACACTCTCCCTCAAACTGGAGTATAGATGTTTATCATACCCAACTTATTACAAAAATAATCAATTTGAACCTCATTTAGAGCTTTTGTGAAGATATCTTTCAACTATTCTCCTATTTTCACATATCTTGTAAAAATCAAACATTGCTGAATCTTCTCATGAACAAAATGACAATCAATCTCAATGTGTTTTGTTCGTTTATGAAAGATTGGATTAGATGCAATATGAAGTGCAGCTTGGTTATCACACCATAACTTAGCTGGCATTGAAGTCTTGGGGCCCACTTCGGTGATGAGCTGATGTATCCACATTATTTCACACACAGACTTAGTCATAGCCCTATATTTTGATTCTACACTCGAACGTGAAACCACACTTTACTTCTTACTTTTCCAAGAAACCAAATTTACTCCAACAAATACACAATAGTTGGATGTAGATCTTCGATCTTCCTTGGACCCTGCCTAGTCAGCATCTGAAAAACATTCGATCATGGTATGACCATGATTGCCATAAAGAATTCCCCTCCTAGACACTCCTTTTAAGTAACATAAAAGTTGTTCTATCGCCCTCCAATGATCAATAGTTGGGGAAGATATATACTGACTTACCACATTAACTGAATAGACAATATCTAGATGAGTCACAGTCACATAGTTGAACTTCCCAACCAATTCTTTATATTTCTCAGGATCTTTAAACAGTTCACCATCTTTTGTAAGCTGCAAATTAGGAGCCATTGGCGTGTCATATGGTTTAGCTCCCAATTTTCATGTTTCGGTCAACAAGTCAAGCATAGTGATGGCAACGGGGCGGGTTCGGGGCGGGGCGGATTTTTGCCCCGTTTAATGCTCCATTTATTTATTTATTTTTTTAAACCAAAAATTTTCAAGTAAATACAATTCAAAATCTTATAATCCAAAGCAAATAATATTTAAAATAATTACATCAATATCCAAACCAAACAATGAAAACAAACAATGTCCAAAATTAAATAAACAACGTTCAAAATTTTTTTTTTTTTAACAACTAAACGGGGCGGGGCGGGGCGGGGAGGGGCGCCCTCGCCCCGCCCCGCCCCGCCAATCGGGGCGGGTTTTTTTGCCATCCCTAGTCAAGCATATACTTTCTTTGAGATAGGAGAATCACTTTCTTGCTTCTCGTCACCTCAACACCCAAAAAATACTTTAGTGTTCCTAAATCATTTGTGTGAAATTGATTATGAAGAAAATATTTGAGAGATAAAATACTACCGGAATCACTCCCAGTAATAACAATGTCATCAACATAGACAACCAATAGGATGATACCAGCTACAGATTGCTTATAGAAAATAGAGTAATCAGACTTACTCTTCTTCAGGCCAAACTGTTCAATAGCATGACTAAACTTTCCAAACCAGGCCCCGAGACTTTGTTTCAAGCCATACAAGGATTTACGGAGATGACAAACTTTCTTATACTCCTCCTGAGCAACAAAGTCATGTGGTTGCTCCATATAAACTTCATCCTAAAGATTACCATGAAAGAATGCATTCTTAATGTCTAACTGATGCAGATGCCAATTATATGTGGCTGCCATAGAAATAAATAACCTGACTGACGTAAGTTTAGCAACAGGAGATAATGTATCAGAGTAATCAACCCCATATGTTTGAGCATATCCCTTAGTAACAAGCCGATCTTTTAATCTAGCAATAGTCCCATCAAGATTGACTTTAACTGCAAACACTCACTTCCATCTAAAAGCCTTTTTACCTGCAGGTAAGTGTAATAGGGTTCAAGTACCATTGTCATCTAAAGTATTCATCTCCTCAATCATAGCATTACGTTATCTAGGATGAGATAGGAGATCATGAACAGTCTTAGGAATGGTGATAAAATCAAGAGCTGCAACAAAGAAAATGAAGATGGGGGGTAAATGGTGATATGACACAAAAGAAGATACTGGATACGTATATTGATGTTTACCTTTGCGAAATGCAATAGGAAGATCATCACTCGAACTGGGAATTGGATCTGATGACGAGGAAACTGGTGCAGGAAATGAAGCAGGAAGTGGAGGAACAGGAGTCAGATCAGGAGCAGTAGGCTGTTGGCGACAGGATTAAACCTGTCTTATAGGAGGCTTAACAGGGGTAGAGGAAGGAAGATCAGAACCAGGGACTTAAAAGTATATATTAGTAAATCACCATCCTCCCACAAACTGATAGAACCTAAAGGTGAAGTAAATGGTGTTTGTTCTAGAAATGTAACATCAGCAGACACAAGATACCTGTTAAGATTAGGACAGTAACATCTATACCCTTTCTGCACACAAGAGTAGCCAAGAAAGATACACTTTAGAGATTTGTGATCAAGTTTTGTAATATGAGGTCAAACATCCTGAACAAAACAAGTACAACCAAATATCCTAGGTGCAATAGAAAATAAGGACCTATGAGGAAAAAAGGGCATGAAAGGGAGTCCCACCAGACAGAACGGAGGAAGGCATACGGTTAATCAGAAAACATGCAGTAGAGACGGCATCAGCCTAAAAATGTTTAAGGACCTGCATTTGAAATAACAAAGTTCTGACAATTTCAAGAAGATGTCTATTATTTTTTTCAGAAACTTCATTTTGAGATGATGTATCTACACAAGAATTTTGATGAATAATGCCGTGTTGAACCATATAGTTATGGAAGTATTCTGATAAGTATTCCTTAGCTATCACTTCTCAAAGTTTGTACATGAACATTAAAGTGAGTTTTGATTTCAGCACAAAAAGCGGTAAAATGAGAGAACAGTTCAGAATGATTTTTCATTAAAAATAACCATGTCATTTAAGAATAATCGTCAACAAATGTAACAACATATTTAAACCCAGTTTTGGACACAACAGGACACGAACCCCAAACATCGGAGTGAACTAACTCAAAAGGAGCACTAGCTCTTTTATTGACTCTAGGACTAGAGCTCAAACGATGATGTTTGACAAACTGACAAGACTCACAATCTAATGAAGATACACGACAAAACTGAGGATAAAGTTTCTTTAACACATACAACGAGGGATGACCGAGCCGATAATGTGTTTCAAATGGGTCACAACTCCAGAACATGCAATTGACTATGGTGTTTGTGTATCAAGAATGTAGATGTCTCCAGACTCATGTCTTTTACCAATAATTTTCTTCATCATAAGATCCTGAAACAAACAAAAATTAGGATAGAATGAGACACAACAGTTAAGAGAACGAGTGAATTTACTGATAGAGACTAAATTAAAAGACTAGTTAGGTAAACTTAGAACGGATTGTAAGAGAATTGAGGGTGTTGGAATAATTGTACCGGACCCTAGAGCATGAGATGTAGACCCATCTGCCAAAGTAATTATAGAACTAGAAGCATGTGACTGGAAAGAAGAGAATATACTAGAATTACCTGTCATATGATCTATGACACCAGAATCAATGACCCATTTGAAAAATGAAGAAACGAGGCATGTGTTCATTTTTACTTGAATCAGCGATGGCGGTGATAGGGGTAGATGAAGACTTTAGAGATTCTTGATATTGTGAGAACTTGGCATACTCATCTGCAGATAGTAGAATGGCTCAGAAGCATCATTAGTCGGGGCAACATAAGCTGACTGGTTCGACTAATTCTTATGCTGTAACTTTTTACAATATCTCTTCACATGTTTATGACAATAGTAACATATAACACCTTCCGAATCCTGTCTTCGAATATTAAGGTTTCGATCATAGTTACTTGAGTGTTCCACTTTATTGTCATTTCTAAATGACGGTCTCCCAGATTCAGAAGTGCGACTGACAAGAGCAATATTAGGTTGAGTAGAAGCTGAATATTCTGTGCGGAGTACCCTATTGAATGCTTCTTCCAAAGATGATATCTCAAGGCTAGAAAAAATGTGAGATTTAACAGTCTCAAACTCAGAAGGAAGACCAGCCAAGAAACTCATAACCGCTATCTTTTCCCTCTGAGCTTGCTGGACTTTCACATCAGTACTAAATGGAAGTAACATATTAAGCTCCTCATAAGTTTTCTTAAAATCCATAAAGTAATTAGTAAGGGATACTAAGCAATGATTAAAAAATGCAAGTTACTCATTGAACATAGAACTAGAGAATCTATTTCACTTTATTGATGTTGCATTGGAGTTCGTTTTCATCTGAACGGGATAAAATAGTCTCAATTTTTCACCTTTTTCCGCCCGATAAAAAACTTGGCACACCTCATAAGTGTGTTTAATATTTCCTTTGCTAGAGTACACAAATTCCAAATACTCCATCAATTCTTTCACAAATTCATAATGATTTATCAAGCCAACCACCTCATTATCAATAGAATTACGTATTTGTAAAAATAGATGAGCATCATCTCTTAGCCATGAAGTTTTCGAACCATCATTAGGTGGTTTATCAGTTAAGTGATTATCTATAACAATACTCCGCAAATACAATCTTAGAGTTTTACTCCAATCTAAATAGTTAGACATATTGAGTTTATGTTTGGTGATCTTTGACATCATAGGAATCACATCAAACACAACAAAAGAAGTCGTTTCCTCCATATTATCTTTAACTAATAATATTAGTTAAATAACAGAGTAAAAAACCACAACGAAGTCAAAGATACTTGAAAAACCCGAACTAGTCCGACTCAAACAGGTAGAGAACCAATCTTGGAATTGGACGCGAGCATAACGACACACACAGCACCAGATTCCAGAGCAAAATGGCACACTGGAAATTGTGTCGGAGCAGAACGGCGCACAAATGCAGGTGACGGGAGCAGAAATAGTCGAAAAATAGAGGGATGTTGTTGGAAATTGAAGCCCACGAGGAAAGCTGTCGGAAAAACGCCCATTACCTGGAAATCACTAGCCCATCGCCTAGAGATCACCAACCGCCGAGAATACTTCGGTGGAGAAGAGGTTGGAAGCCGAGGAGAACCTCCCATACGAAGAAACTGTAGTTGTCGGGAACACAAAACAACGAAATAGGCAGCAGAAGATGATAACCCTAGATCGACGACCTCTATACCAAGTCCAGAAGAGATCGCCAGCGTCTGGGTACCCAAGAAAGGCAGATATCAGTGCCGATTTAAGGTTTGGGTACTGTAGCGCTCTGATACCATCAAACCCGTTGTTCTTCTTATTTCATATTCTTGATCCCTTAGTTTAACATACATATATACACAAGGTACTAATCTTATTTATAGGACAAGTCCCTATAAATAAGATCCTACACATTATGGTCACTTATATTTCTGTAACATTTATAATTGAAGCTTCAAGTTGCATGATGTCAGTTGTCTCAATATCAATATACAGAGAAACAAACAAACAAACAAGAAGAAAGCTTTTATCATAATAATCAAACATCATACAAACCATCCTCCCATTATCACTATACGACAAATCAAGAGTCCCGTATATTTTCTAAATAATACCTTCCTGTAGTAGGAAGGATTGGATAACATCGAAGGTATTATGAAAGAGCAAAATAATTAATCTTCTTCGTCATATTGTCCAGTATTACTCAAGAAACATGCACTTCGGATTTATTCAATCAAGCCTTCTCAGTAAATACTGAACTTGCACTTCCTTTGTCAATGGCATGATCCAGTCCCCATATAGATCGGCAACTAGGATTGGATTAATTTTGTAAACTGGATCGGTTCCATCTACACCTACGCCTACAGTGAGGTCTTGCCCGTAAGTTCTGGTTTTCATTTCGACCCTTCTTTTGATTGCCTCTTCGACCGTTGGATATGTTAGCAAATCCATCAATTGGTCTTTGTCCTGAAGTATAACCATAAAGTAATCAGCATTGGTTTAAACTTGTTTTAGATAACAAGGCAAAATGCAAAGTGCATTTGGGCACATAGGACTCGATATGATTGGTCATTGGACCGTATAATTTAACAAAATGTTAGCTATTTTCTTGCTTAATACTCTCCATTACTATCCAATTCACCATGCGACACATGCTTAAAGAGAATAAAAATGGATTTCAATTAAACATATGCAGATCAAGAATAACTAAAATCACTTTACTTGTGCTTTAATGGCAGCATTATAGACATCTGGGGAGGCTCGGTATTTTGCTTCTGCCACAAATTTACCATAATGTATTCTTTTCGATAGAACCTGCATGCAGGAACTCAGCATCAATACAAAGCAAAGTTGCGAAATCTATTAATTTTAAACAAGATCACTATTACTGTCGGTCAAAGGTTTCAAGTTCAAAGAGATTTACATGAAACGTGATTATCTTGGAAACTACAGGGTTCTTAAGTTATGCTTGAGTTTATTAAGAAGAATGACATATACATTTGACGTTCAGGTAACAGATTAACCCGTAGAGTTAGTCAGAATGGTACCTGCAAGCAAATTGTGTCACAAGTTGCAGCTGATCCGCAGTTACCATCGTCACCTTCTTTAACTAATCTGGGGAGAAGATTCCGGAAGTACATATCCCATATTTTGACATTTATATTTATTGAATCTGAGGCTGGATGTAAAACCTGTATGAATATCAGAATTTATATGTTGAGGAACGTTAAGCCAGATAAACATAAAAATGCCAATAGATAGGAAAGCTCATAACAATGAAAAAATGCACATGCTCAAATCGACAGTATCAAGTAGTACCTACCCTCACTTTGCCTACAACAGTTTATGCGCGACTTGTAAGCATAAATACATAAAATAATAATCTTTAATGTAAATGGAACAAAATGTATTCCAAACTACCAGTCAATTGATCGCGGGTTCTGATATTTTAGAAAGCAAATAATCACGAATTACTCAGTTTTACCAGAGGATGGCTGATAAACAAGTACCAAAAAAAAAACTGAGGATACAGAGAACCAAAAGTGGTACACACATGATTAGGCCAAAGTTCTACAGCATGTAAATGTACTTGCCTAGTTGACAGGTTCTACATTTATTGTTACTATGCAACAATTTCCACAGGGAAATCTCACTATTGATTGATCCCTAGCTGCCCAAGAAGCAACTTGGTCGTCCAGTTTTTATTACAGTTGCACAGTTCCCAAAGACAAACTGTTCAAATATCTAACGCATTGTCACGAACTCCTCACATGTCCAACTTAGTGAAGCTAGGTTGTCTTTTTCAACTTGGGACCTAATGTATAACTATAATACAAGGTAGAGAGCCAATTTGCTAATGATGCAATTTTCCCTATGTACTTATTTTCCATGCAATGTTTGTAAAGTTCTGTTGGTTGCCATTTTGGAACAGGCATTTGATTACATTGTCTTTTGTTAGAGGGGAAAGTGATAGAATTACTGATATGGATCGCACATCTAATACTTTACCCGCGGGTATTTCAGAGGAGGCAACATTGGTTCAGGTAAATCATCAGGGAAGAAAGGATGCTCGTCCGGACTCTTGTATCTTCCAACCTGGGTTGAATATGCTTCAGAAAATGAATATGTTTTCACTTCTCGAAGGTTGAAATAAAGATTTATATACCTTAGCATGAAGTTTTTCAGTTTCTTTGACCATGTACTGAACCAAAGAACCATGGAATCCATCCATGGAAAAAGCATCAGGATTATATGTCTCTGCATTATGGCAATACTGGGCTCTCTCGACAAGGCTGAATATAATGCTATCCTCTTGCCGAATTAATGAGTTTCGTATACCATCAAGAGTATAGCTCTCAGTCTCGTCTACCCTATTTTTCGGTGTCAATCTGAAAGGAAACGCAAGTAACTTAAGAACAAAGATTTACAAGAGAATTTTAAAAGTTACAAGATCTTCAATAATGTCAGCAATGAAGGGGTCAAAGCTCTCAAAAATAGTGATAATGGCATATTCTATCAAGAAACTAGGCATCCAGCACAACAGAAGAAGATATCATTTTCATTATTCTATGCCTACAAAATATTAAGAAAACAAAGTAGTCCAATGTTTCATCTTATTGGTTGAAGCGTATGAATATCATCTGCAAGTTCGTGCTGCAATGAGCTCGTCTATGATTAACAAGAAAAATCAAATTATTTGGGGCTTTTGCTGGCATGAATCATAGTGTCAAATACTTGAGCAAATCCGAAGGTAATCAAATTTCTGCTAAATGTTTTGTGTTATGATGTAAAAGGAAATAGCTACATAGTAGGTGTTTCGAATCATGGCATCAAACTCTTGGTGCTTTCTTTTCAGTGTTTACAGTTTGATTCTTAAGAAAAGCAATCATTTTATGATAAATCAGAACCCCTCACTAAAATTCACAGAGAAAAAGGAAAAGTTCAATTGTATAGTCAGAGGAACAAAAGAAACTCAATAAAGAAACAAGCATAATAGGTATCCTCACATTACAAGGAACCTCGAAATTGAAATTCTACAAATTAAACAATAAAAACTAAAAAGCAATCGCGTGTCTACTCTAATTGCTTTTGAATAAAAACTATTTAGAAAATATAACTAAATCATGCTCATTTATTAATAATTAATAAAACCATCAGTAGTAAAAACAATAATCAGAATCAAAATTTATGTTATTCTACCATAAAATTATTTAAAATTAAGCATTTGTTAAGTTAATAATAAGCTAAAATCTTTTTTATTACCCTAGCACAAAACATGCACTAAGTTTCACAACTAAGGTGTCCACAGTTCCATTTGGTTTTAGTTCCAAGAGAACCAAACCGAACCATAAACCAATGATTTTTATTTTTTCTTACAATGAAACCAAGTGGTTTTTTCTAAGATATGGAGAACCAAACCGTTCGGTTCTGGTTTGACTCTAGTTTCATTTCTTAAATTCTAGACTTGCACCATTTTCATAAGTTAGTAATATATATCAATGAAAAAAACTAAAAAATCAACCATTCAGCAAGTTCAAATTATTAATCATCAAAATCACAAAAATCCAAACTAACAAACAAAATATAGTCATAACTTGAATACACATAAATTTTCATTCTCATACAAAGATTGTTTAATAAGTAATAGCAATGATTCACTAAATTAATTGCAGCAGTTTAATACTCCGTGAATGTTTATTGGATTTTCCTCTATTTGTGAAGATCATAAATAATTCATCAAATAATTAAGATAAAAAAATAGTTTAAAAGCTTTCTAAGTGGCTCATCAATTTCATTTTCAAATCTTGACGGAGTTTCCTCCACTAACGTGATAAAATGTGGTGACAGCATGCCGCGACGTTATATAAATTGAGGAGGAGTGAAGGGAAAATAATTCAAATGAATACAAAATTAGAGTATACATAATTAATGAGCTGTCTCTAATGATCCAAAACCGATTGAACCAAAATCATAATTTTTTTTTGTTAGAACCAAACTGAATCGCTCGATTTGGTTTTGTTGATTTGGTTTTGTTTGATTTGGTCTAGACGTTTTGTCCACCCCTAACATGTAGACAGGATCAATTTAAAATTCCACAGATCAGAGAGGACTAAAACTACCCAATAAGATTAAGAGCTAAATTCAAAATCTTTTTCATCACCATGGAACAAAATATGCACTAAGAATACAATTATGATAAAATATAACTAGACAGAATCAATTTGAAATTTCACAGAGCAGAGATGACTTCAACTACCCAATAAGACTAAAAGCTCAATTTGAAATTCAGAAAGGAAAAATAATACTGCACCCAACGGAAATTGCAGAGGCTTGAATTAACTTAACACCCTGCTTAGGAAATCTTGAATTTTGACTCCAAAAGCTGCTATTTTTGTGCCATATTTGGCGGACAAAAGGGGTACTTAATATTGAAATCTTGGAATTACTGGGGCTTACTACACCAGGAGAGGCGAATCCCAACAGCTTTGCCTCCATTTTTCAAGAAAGCAAAAGGATTACAAACCGAGAGGGGGATCTAAAAATAAAAGCCCAGAAAAGTGCACAGAAATGTGAGTTTGGTGAAGGCAAGAAAAGGGTTTGATAGGAAAAGGATTACCAGTATCAGGTCCATGTAAATCAAATTGTTGTGGGTTGGTGGCAAGGTTTAGTTGTTGAGGTTTGGTAGGTAGAAAATGAGAACAGGAATCCACAAACGACACACTTGTGCGCAGAAATGGATTGTGGGGAGAATGGTTTACGCCAAATATAAGTAACAATTTATATAATGACGTAATTATATTTAATTTGATCAAAATCACGTAAATCAAATTATTTATTCACTTACATTTTGAGGAATCATCATTGTGTAAAGTACGAGTAATGCTACAAGAACATAATGGTCTACATAATTACAAGTGACATTGATCAAAATCTTTAATTCAAAATCTGACACTCTCACATCAATGATAGAATGATTATTACATCACATTATGTTATTCATTATGTACATTTATTATGTACACTTAACATTTTTTGTAAAATATTATGTAAATAATTTTGTACAAGAAGCATTTTCAAATAGAATTAAGTACTTTGACAGAAGCAAACGCCAGATTGGATAACAGAAGCACTGGTGAATTGGTTGTATTGGCAGCCAAAAAAACAAAAGCCCTGGACTTACAGCACTTAAGACCACACTAATTAGAGAGTGCTGTAAATTTACAGTCCTCTAAATGCTGTACAAATGACTTTTTTGCCAAAAAAATGTTTTTGCCTTTTTCAGGGGCAAATCAATGCTTGACACCTCTGCTTTTGTTACACAATCTTTCAACTCCTTCCGTCAATGTAGAAAACCCCAGGTGGGGATTGGAATTTGATTGATTAAATATGGGTAATTTACAAAAATGTCAAATTACATGCTTATCAATTGAAATGTGTCCAACTCTGATAACCATTACAAAATGACCAAATTTGACATCTATATATCTATTATACCCAGAAGGAAAAAGCAAATAAAAAATATAAACGTGTCATGCATATCGAGGCAATGAGGTTTTTTTTCATGAGAAGCTAAAATAATGTGCAATTTATTACTCAATTATTTTTTACAGAATAATGATATGTGACTTCATTGGGGGTTGCAATATCATATTATGTGGCTCCAACGTGATATTAAATGATTAATTTAATTCCACATTTCATTTAGTCTATCATCTAACAAAAGTATTTTGGTCTAAATAATTATAAAATGAACCTAGAACAAATTTTGAATATTTTTACAAATAATCATACAAAAGTTTCCATTTCTTGCAATTTCCTCGTTAATAATTTAGGCCCCGTTTGATCCACATTATTTTTTCATTCTCATTTTCAACCATACATTTTTCAATAAAATATTATTTTCCATCACATCAATAATTGTTCCTTCTTTTTCAACCATATATTTCGCATCACATCAACCAAAAAAATACATTCTTTTGAAAATGATGTGCACCAGACAGGGGCTGAGTGATTTACCTAGTGTACCGTCTTGAGTGTGACGTGCAAAATTCCAGGGCATGAAATGACTTGTTATTCGAGTGCTTGTTATTATTGGATGGGAACATTGTTGGGAGTAGGTGGCCAAGGACTGTCATAAGATGTGTGAAGTGGACCCAATCATTTATCATGGTGAACAATGAATTGTTAATGTAAAAGATGAAAAGTGGAAATTATATACACCATGATTTTTAAGTTCCAATTTTAAAAATCTAGTTTATGATTTATTTAAAATCAAGTGATAATAATAATAATAATAATATAAATTAAGTTATATAATCACCCTATCCCATTCAAATCCTAAATCATTTTATTTCTCTTCTTCCTCTCACTTCTCCATTCTTTTCTCTCTTCATCTCCCATCTATCTACCCTATCCCTCTCAAAAGGACCATCGTTGCCATCGGAGACCACCTCTGAGCACTGTTGTACGGTGGGCTCTTTGTTGTGAGAGATGCTGCGCAGTGAAGCTACGTGCAACAACAATGACATCGCTACATGTGGCACTACACACGTCGATGCAAAGACAATCAACGGTGGTGGTGTTGGTTTTGTTGTTGTTGTTGGAGTGGTTGCGGCGATGGTGGTTCCCATGTTTTGTTGGTGTCGGAGTTTTGGGAGTGGTTTTTGTTGGTGATGTTGGCAGTGGCAGTCACAAATGATAGTGGTATTGAGGTAGTGTTCGATTGGGGTCGGTCGTGGAGTGGTAGGATGGGATAAAGAGTAATTGTGACTAATTTATTTGGGTGATTGTAACCAACAAAATGGTTAATTTGTAACCAACATATATGACCTTAAAAAAAATTGAGATTGAGATTAAATTTGTAATCGTAACTTACAATTTTTTAAGTTGTAATCAATTAATTTGATAATTTATTATGTAAAATAAGTTTGTGACTGTGAGTTTTGTGAGATGTGATCAAGAAATAATATATGATCAATTAATTTGATAATTGGTGACTGCAAAATAAGTTGTGACCTGTGAGTTTTGTCATCTGTGACCCATAAATAATACGTGACCAATTAATTTGATAATTTGTAACAAATAAAGAAATTGCGACATATAAAATTTGTAATATGTGACCGTGATGTTTGTATTTGTGACTAGTACGTAATTGCAATAAAAAATTGTATAATATTGTGATTCACAATCATCTTATATATGGACCACTTGACCTACCACGTCATATTAGGGCTCTTGTACAAGTTGATAGACATGGATTGCCCAGTATTAGAGTTTGAATTTCATTTAAATTTCAATATTTATTCTATGTTTTTTCTTTTACATTAGTTCTTATTGTAAGGGAAGTAGTACTTCATTGTTTACGGTTTTTTGTTGTTGTTGTCCGTCAATCATTTTAATTGTAAAGGAAGTAGTACTTCCTTTTCTATTGCTCTTCGTATTTTCATGTAACCACGGTATTCCTCCGCCACAAATGAGGACATATCAATAAAATCTCAGAGATACCGCCCTCCTTCAAAAAAAAAAAAAAAAAAAAAAGCTTAGGAAAAAAATAGGTTGGACTTGTATTAATCCATTGAATCTGAAAATACTTTTTCTCTCTCATAAACCCCTAAATTTCTGGTTATATTTTATATCCACAAAACTCCTACATAGAAACCTCTTCATCACACCTAATTCTTTGATGCTTACATTGAGTTAGAAAGTGAGTAATATGTTAAATTTCATTTTGTGAAATTAATTAGACGACTATTAAATTAAATCATGAATCCCAACACAATTTCAATTAGAGCATTTCAACAATTTACTTCGACTTGATTCTATTGTTTTTAATTGCCTTTTACTTCACTTATTAATTAAAAGGAACGAATCAATTTACATATTACTCGACACTTTAAAGAAACTAGAATCTAACCAATTAAGCACGAGTAAGTCAGTTCTCGTGGGATCTAATGATACATACTGAAATAAAATACGGTCCATTTGAGCCACGACAACCATGAAAAGGGTCCCATCGCGTGCTCAAGTGCCAATGTGCCATGGGAATGATATTTATGCATCGATAGCCGAGGCTTGTTAGTCCAAGAGTGTTTACAGATAAGTTTTCTTGCCATAAAAATATGTGCGAATTTATACGAACGCATACCAGTTTTGAGCTTTTCAGTTGATGAATCTTCGCCCATGTCACGAGCATTGAGCTAAATTCTGAATCAACTATAACTACCATATACTGGTTCAGGATCTATTTGGAATCTGGCTGTGAAAAAATTCCCACAACTTCAATTTTTGAGTTGTTGAAGTTCGAGGATTCATTGCCTTTAAGCTGTATGAATGATCTCGAATTCAATTTCAGTTTAAAGGCAATTGTTTCCAAAAATTTTACAGCAGTTTTCCCAAAATCAGTAGGAGCAACTGTCTTCACTGGTCCTTGAGAGGCTCATCCAATGTTGCTCTGAATGCTCCCAAATGCGTTCATAAAAAAGTTTATAACTTATGGCTTAATAGCTAAAAACTTCTTACACATTAGACGTTGTGCGGAAAACCTCATATCTATTAGAAATAGCAGAAAATGTCAATGTTTGAAATCTTTTGTGTGGAATACAACATTTTAGGTACGAAAACCTCATACCTTTTTATTCTTTTAGTTTAACCGTTAAAAAAGGAAAAATTAGAAAAACTAAAAAGGAAAAATTGTAGTTGTAGTCCCAGACTTTTTAGTTTTTTGCAAATTGTACCCAGATTTTTTACACGTCACGCCTATGATTCCAAACCTCTAAAGCTTTATTTTCCTTCCCACACCATTCCATCCACTTTTAAATCACTAACCACTACATACATGTATGTCACGTAAGGTAACTACGGTAGTAAACAACTGCAAATAACATTACTCTAACTTAAATAAATGAGTGGAAATAACTCCCAAAGGATTGTGAATAACGTAGCAACACATTTCCGTATAGGCTTTATAGCTCTTTTCTTTGTGATTAAGCCTTCTTCATCTACAATTATTAGTAATTTTCAAGAGGAATGAAATATGTAAATAATAAATGAATAGTAGTTATGAATGTGTGATTGTTTGAATTCGACTGAATAGAAAAATACAATATTACTTACTCCGTCTCCCAAAGATAAGGTTGTTTAAATTTCACACGGGTTAAGAAAACTTAATATTGTTGAAATTATAAATTTCACTTACGTTTTTCGTGATATACTCCAACATTGAATGATGATATTTTATATTTATTGATAGCAAGATGTATTGGCCATTATAAAGAGAAATTGGAAGAAAAATGATATTTCTGAATAGTGATTTTTTAAAAAATGTGTAGTTAAAATGTAGGAAAAAGTTTTGAGTTTACACGTGAAATATTTTATTTTATGAATGTGTGATTGAAAATGAGCATGATAAGTAAAGAATTTTAAGTTATAGAGAGCCAGACATGGCTAAATATGGACACATTAGAAATTAAGAAATTAATTATACTCTCGATAAAGAAAGAGATCTATAATTTGAAACAAATGAAAAAAGAAAAAAAAAATCTATTTTTTATGAGACTACCAGAATAGTAATGTTTTGAAAAACCTGAAGAAAGCATGAATAAACATAGAATATCTAATTTGTGCAAATCCCACAAAAGAAGGTGAGAATATAGATGAAAATGTTACTTCTCTTGTACAATTTCGCCAAAAAGTAAGGTATGTGACAATGAAATTAGTTGTAATACATTTTATTAAACAATATGAGAAAATTGTCAAACAACGGTTCTATGGTGTAGTGGTTAGCACTCTGGACTTTGAATCCAGCGACCTGGGTTCGACTCCCGGTAGGACCTTTTTTTGTTTTTGTACTAAGAATGCCAAAAATCATAAGAGCTTGTTTGGCTAAGGTTAAAAGGTTTCTGAATCTGAATAAATAAAACAAAAAAATTATTTTTATGATTTAAAATTGTAGCTTGATCCCAATAACTACAAATTTATAAAAAAGACAATGACGTGGAATATAAAAAATGAAAATAACAATAATATAAAGCTAGTTAATCCATCCCCATCATTCTTCCTAGATTGATGAACATTTTTCCTCGAATCTTATTAGAAAAATACCCTTGTTAGTAAGTTTATTAGAAAAATGTCTATAAACTTAATAGCTTGTGCTAGTTCGACCTCTAAATGAATCGTTTTGACTTGACATTTGATAAATGCTTCATATATTCAAAAAACGAATTTAGAATCGCAGTATAAAAACTCATATTTTGATCACATTCATAATCTTTAGTTTCATATTCAGTTTCTATATCTACATTTACTGTCACTTCATAAGTAACTATTATTATCAAACTTCTTATTTTTTAAAAAAAATTATAAAAATCTTTTTATAAGCAATAACAATTATGCTCTAGTTTGATGGGGATTAAAATCAAAATTTTAATCTAAATCAAAGTTAACAATTAATTTTATTCAAATTTTTCATTGAACCTACAACTTTTTAATTACACGTTTTTTTCAAAATTTAATTTTAATCCTTAACAAGTAAGAGGAATGTAAAAGATTAACGTGTAAGGGTATCTAATATTAAGTTCTTAAGAGGCAATATATAAATTCAAATTGGTTGGGAGGAGAATGTTAAAAGGATTATTATATCTGTACAGAAAATCTGTATAGACAGAATTACAGATGGCATGCATGTGTGTATTCATCTGAATTTCAAAAATTTAATGAACAGAGTCACAGACAGATGCATGCCACGCGTGCATCTGTCATTCTACCTATACAAATTTTCCGTACAAGTGGCAAAGTCTATGTTAAATTGGATAAGAAGTGAGAATAAAATAAGAGCAATATACTAAAATTCACAATGTCCAAAATGATCAACAATTATAAATAAGATGACATTATGCTTATTTATCATATCTCAATTACTTGTTTGGAGCTCATTCTTCAACTCTAAAGTAGAAAAAAAATGACCGTTTGTAGAGAAAGTGGGACCCACATGTGATACACTTTGTCGCATGATATTATTCAATTGGACGATTTAAATTTTTTTTTAATCTAATTATTTGTTGACAACAATACAAATGTCAACAAGAATGTAATAAATGAATGTACAGATGACATAATCCTAGATCAATTTTGACTTTAGTACCAAACTATTTGTACCCGAAACTCCCAAGTTTGCCCTAAGGTTAGATAGGGTTGGGGTAACTTTAAAAATGGTCTAATCAAATGCCTATAATTGCTTTTTGACTTTTTCACAAGTGAATAACTTCAAAATGGCCTAATGGTGTTTAAAAGACAAAAATGCCCTTAAGTGAATAATACAATTACAAAATATGATTTTGTTAAAAAGATAACACTGCCCTTTTAGTTAACAAATAAAAATGAAACACTCCCTACATAACATTACAAAATCAGCTCAAACACATATAAAAATTCTCTCATCTTCTACACTCTGAAAATCTCAAAAATATCGATAGCTGAAAAAAAAATTTCTCGGTCAATTACTTCGAATCAGTAAGTTTATTTACGTATGTTTAATTTCGTTTTCGTTAAATATGTGTATGTTTTTACTTGATAAATTAAGATTCGACATAGGAGTTGGCATATGCATAATTTTTTTTAAGCATAATGGGAAAAGAATTTATCTGCATAACTTTTCGATTGGTTTGCCTTAACGACTGTTACAAAAAATGACGAAAAGTAACAGCCAAAAAAATGGCTGTTAACAGCCTAAAAATCGACTAACACAAACAACCAACATTTAGGCTGTTAACAGTCTAAAAATCGGCTGGTAACAGTCAAAATGTTGGCTGATTAGACTGTTAGGTGTTATTTTGTTTTTTAATAAGTTTCTGTTTGATTGAATATTTACAAATTCGATTTTGTCATGCCACACAAATATGAGGATTATACATTCAGTTTGTTATTTTGGTGATTTTGAATTGGATGAAAATAATTGATGAACCTGGAAATGGACAAGTGACGAACAAAGTAATATGCCAACACATATAACAGAGATTACATCGTACGACGAACTGTACCATGATATACAAAACAAACTGAATGTCGATTTATCTCTATACAATATGGTACTGGGCTATTAATTCCAAGAGCATTTGCCATTTTCAATTCCACCTGCAAAGGTTACATCTAATATTGACGTGAGTTATCTGTTTGATTTGAACAAAACGCAAATGACACCAATTTGCGTGACTTTAGTGATGAAGGACGACGTAGAACGTAGAAATGAACATTCGGATGGAGCTGATGACAATGTAAATAATTTTTAGGATACAGTGGAGATAGTTCGCAAGGATGACACTAATATTCCTGTGACAATTGTTCATCATCGTGACATCACTAAGACGCACATAATTCAATTGGTAGTTCAAGACAGCGAGAATTTAAATGAATTTACAAATGAAAATTTAATTGTTTTATCCCGTCAGAGACATGAGCGGGGTGGGAGCTCAGGGGCCGGAACGAGCGGACCTTCATCTAATTCTTCACGTGTGGTTCCCGATGATGAATATTTGTATGTTGAGCAACTGTTTGAAACGAAGAAAGCTTTGCAGAAAGCTGTGCACCTGCTAGCATTAAAATTCAATTTTGAGTTCAAGATAAAGAAATCAAATAAATCATTGTTGACACTTGTTTGCGTTGACGAGAGTTGCCGTTGGTAGTTGCGAGAGACTAAGATGGATACGAATGAGAATTTTGTAGTTCACAAGTATATACGGGAGCATACTTATGAATTGGGGATTCTTCAAAACGATCACAGACAAGCTCGATCATGGTTTATTGGACGACAGATAATACACAAGTATTAGAACCCACGAACGATCTACAGACCTTCAGACATCATTAACGACGTTCGACGAGAGTACGGAGTGGTCATGAGCTACCAGAAGGCCAAAGAATGTGCGTTGGAGGATTTAATGGGCTCGGTCGAGGAGAGTTATGTTAAATTGGCCGGATACTGCCATAATTTGGGGACAACTAATCACGGTTCCACTTTTTTCATTGAGACGAAGGGCGAGAATTGTTTTAAGTATTTATTCATGGCTCTTGGACAATGCATCAGAGGATTTACAAATGCGATGTGACCAGTAATTTTAGTCAACGGTAAAACTCTGAAATCGAAATACAGGGACAAGTTGATTATTTCTACATGTCAAGATCCCAACATCCAGATTTACCCACTTGCATTCGGCATAGTCGACAACGAGAATGATCTGTCAATGAGTTGGTTCTTTGCGAAGCTCAGGGAAGTGATCGGGGAAGTCCCTCATCTTGCATTCGTAACTAATCAGGGTCAGTCTCTAATAAATGCTATCGCTGAAGTTTTCCCCGCGGCACATCATAGGTACTGCATGTACCATATACAAGGTAATCTAAAGACCAGATACCGGGGCCAAGATATCGTTTCATTGTTCAGGAGGGCGGTCGAAGCTTACAGTGTCGAGGAATGTAATAAGTTTTTGGTCGAGATAGGAAATAAGTCAATATCGGCATGAGATTATCTTACAAAAATGGGGATAGAACATTGGGCGCGATCACATTTTTCAGGACGTCGGTACAACTTGATGACGTCAAATAATGTGGAGTCTCTGAATGTATTGTTCAAGAAGGATCGAAAGTTGCCAATTCTCGCATTGATTGAGAACATCCGTACGAAACTGCAGCAGTGGTTTCACGACCGACGTGTGGAATTGCAGAACTGCTCGAGCTGGCTAGCCCCGGCTCAAGATGATAAATTGTTCAAGGTCGTAGAGGTTGCGAGGAGGTTGAATGTGGAACCACTGGATGAATCGCGCTTCTCTGTACAATGTACACGTCATCTGGTATACATTGTGGACCTGAATGAACACACATGCACTTGTACTCGATTTCAGTTGAAGAGTTTTCCATGTGAGCATGCAGTCGCGGTAACTATGAACAGAGGCTTTGCAGGGAGAACATTATGCTCTCATTATTACACGGCTGAGTATTGGAGAACTACGTATGCTGAGACTATATTTCCCTTACCGAACGAATCTGATTGGGAAGTTCCTGACCATATTTTCTCACTTAATAGTTTGTCGTCACCAGTAACTGAACCGCGTGGCCCTGGGCGTCCACAAACTTCTAGAATACCCTCTACTGGAGAGTTTTCTCGACCGCATCGGTGCGGCAGATGTAGAGCAGTTGGCCATACTCGTCAAACTTGTACGAGTCAAATTCCCCTAGATGACAATTAGTCGAGTATGTAATTGTATTGCTGTTAAATGAACAATAGTTAATTATATAAATTTAATTTACTAATTTGATTAAGTATACAATAGTAACAGTTAAATGAACAATATTTAATTATATAAATTTAATTTGCTAATTTGATTAAGTATACAATAGTAACAGTTATTTCATACATAAATAAAAGAGTTACTCAATTCAATGTACTATATTTTTACAATATTTACAAGTATTAAATAAATGAATCAACAATTATATGTATAACGTTTACGGATCACACTCGAATTCGTACAAATCGCACGCTAATTTATTCCTCCAAATTTGTATCCATGCTTGGTTAATTCCATCAACCTTATGCCCTATACTAAAAAATACTGCAATCACCCCTACAATTGAATAATAATGTTGGTGCGATTTGTGTCAGATAAAAAATTAAGTTTGCAAGTACAAAACAAAATATAAATACTTACGATTTCGACTGTCTCGCCGTCGTCGGCGATGATGCCTATGAGGGCGATGAGGCCCCTTGCGGTGGCGGCGGTGAAGCCCTCTGAGGCGGCGGTGAAGCCCTTGGATCACCCCCTACACGGATTGGAACATAAAAAATTATTGTATTTAATGAAAATCGATTAACACATGTAAATCGATTATATTCAATTCACGTACCTCATCCCGGTCGGCTTCATTGTGCGGAGCGGCCAATTCACGCACATATCAACGACCCTCCTCCTCCATCGACGGCATCAACTGCGTTATGACTCGAATCTGGCATAACAACATTTCGACTAGTTAATGATCACATCATCATATTTTGGAGCTACACACAATATAAATCGCAAATGTATTATCTAACCTGAGAGTCGTCGAGGAGAGCTGATAGTTTTTTGCTAGTCGGACATCCCTCTGCTCGGGATGCTCGCCATGATGCATCCGAGGGCAGCGTGTCTCCACTCGCTTCGCAAACTGGGTACCTAGGAGGGGGATCGTCTCGTACGCCCAGATCTGTAACACATACTATTATTATAATCATATTTATTGTAAACAATATTATCATAAAGTATGTCAAACATTTACTTGCACGGCAAGGGGTAATCCGTATGTATCGTATTTACGCATGGTCCCCTTCGGCCTCGAGTGTGATCTGGTGAAGACGTGCACCGTGTCCTCAAAACATCTCCGGTCCCACGGATATGTGTTGAAGACATCAAGATCGTCGACGATCTGCAGATGGAATAGGTCAATCCCAGTCCTCCGATGGTGACATCGCAATACACTCTCAAGGATGTAGACCAGGCCGAGCTTCAGTCTATCCAACATATGGTCACACCTCGTGATCACGTCCATCAGAGCCGACGCAACACCGTCCCATGTCCCTCAAAGTAAGTGTCGTGCAGTCTGCCTCTCTGAGTATCAGTACGAGCTGCATCATCACCCGTAATCCCCAGTCCTGTGATGAGAGCAAAATCAAACATGGAAAAACTCACAACGTTGCCCCCAAGGTCGAAGTGGAGGGCATCGCCGTCGACTGAACTAAGCAACCGACACAGTAGTGCATCGAGGATCTGCCCGGAGAACTGTACATCTCTCAACTCGTATAGGGGTCAAAGAAATGAACGTCGAAGCATATCTGCATGATGCTCATCCAGCAGCTCCAACGCAACAGTGTAACTGCCAAAGTTACCGTTCCAGGTAGCCTTACCCGGAATCTGTCTCAATGTCAAGTCCAAGTGATACTCCATACTGCAAAATCTTTTTAAAAAATGTAACGTCAGCACTTCGAACATAAAATAATGAAATACAGTATAATCTCATAAAATGAAGTGAAACGAATTGTAACAATTATACAAAAGAAATAATTAAATTAAAAAATGAAAGGAAAAAATAATTTGCTAAAAGGAAAATAGAATTTTATGTCATTACGTAAAATTTTTCAGTAAGTAAATATTATTCAATTACGTAAACTAATTTGTTCAAATATAATATTTAACCGTTACAATTATTTATTTAATTATATTATTAATTATCAAATTAAAATTAATTATTTGATTATAAAAATTTTTATAGGCTACGTAAAATATTTAATTCTATAAATATGTATTTAATATTCGAGTTATTAAATTACGTAAAATATAAAATTATATAAATTTTTATTTAATATTTAATTTATTCAATTATTTATTAAATATATAAATTGTAATGACATGTGTAAAATATTTAATTATATAACTTTTATTTAATATTTGATTTATTAAATTATTAAAAAAATTAAAGGAAAAAATAAGAAGTTGCTAATTTGTTAAAATATAATATTTAACAGTTACAATTATTTATTTAATTATATTATTAATTATCAAATTAAAATTAATAATTAATAATAAAAATTTAATTATAAGCCTTTTTTATATTATGTAAAATATTTATTTAATATACATTTATTAAATTATATATATATAAAAATTAAGCGATCAGACTTAACAGCCGACACACTTTGTTAATGGCATCAACCGGCCCAAAAGATAGTCGGCCCAGATTATTTAATTGAGATCGGCTGTTAAAAGTCGGTTCGACTTCTGAACCGGCTTTTAACAGTCGATCTAATCGGTTGTTAAAAGTCAATTCGACTTCTGAACCGGCTTTTAACAGTCGATCTGACCGGCTGTTAAAAGCTAGTTCAGAAGTCAAACTGACTTTTAACAGCCAATTTAACACGGCGGTTAACAGTCGGTTCGACTTCTGAACCTATTTAAGAACTGGCTGTAAACCGTCGTTATCGTGTCCGACTGTAAAACAGACGGATTTTATCGTCGGAAATGGCTGAAAATCGCCATTTCTGGCGATGTAAAGCTCAAAAAATGAGGCAAACACACCCTAAAATACCAAACATTCACCCCTATGACTAAAACTCAAGTAGATATACGCGTATATAATTCAATAAATACAAAAAAAGTGAAAATAATTGAAAACCGTATATGTGAAAAAAAATGTTGTGAAATCCAAAACTAACCTTAGTTGACAATCAGTGGGTAGCGGCGTGAGTAATGTTCTTTGTCAGTGGGTGGCTGGATTATTTTTTGAAAGTGGTCAATTTTTATGAATAATGGTCGGTTTTTAGGAGTTTTTTGGACGATTTTCACGTTTGGACAGTTTTCAAAGTGGCCGATTTTTCTTCTCCTTCTAATGAGGGGTATTTTTGCCTTTTAGATTTTAAAATTAGGTTTTGATTTTTTTTTTAATGTTATTTATTGATCAAATGTCAAAGTGGAATTATGACATTTTCAATAATTCAGTCACACGTATATCCTCGGTTAGATAGCTTTTGCTAGCGACACTTGCCAAAATAAGGTTCTAATCAATCAAGGTTGAGAGGAAAAAATCATTACAAACCACGAATAGAAATAAATTATTCAAGGAAGCCAACTCGATAAGCTAGCGACACCTGGTTGCCTTCTGTCTTTACTTGCACTGTATCCCCAGTAATTGGATTAATCGTCCACACCTGGTAATCACTATTTTTCTCCTTTTTCATTCACCACAATTATATTTTAAATTTTCTTCTTCCAGGTATGAATCGTCAAACCACTTTCTTAACCCCCAGAGTTTTGCAGATTCTGAGACTATAACTTCTTTTCTGGCAAAAATCAACCCTTTAATAAGTCAGTATTTGTTGCATGTATTCAGGTAATTTTTCCAATTTCATTTGACCTATTATCGGACTTTTCCCCGCGAATCCCTGAAATCTTTTTTCTTTAGGTGGGTTTCTTAGCTATGATTACTGGGCTGATGCTGAAAGTACTGAATTTGAGCTGAGGTTAGAATTTGGGGGCTAATTTCCAGATTATTCCGATCTGGCCCAGTTCATGCTTGTTTATTTTGAAGTTAAACTGTATGTTTTCTTTTAATCAGAAATTGATCTTATTGGGTCCTTGAAAAATCTATTCTGAGTGGAAATTTATGCTTGTCCTGTGTAATTATGAGGAAATTGAAGTGGGGTTTTTGATCTAATACAACATGGTCTTGGGTTTTTGTTTTAATCACGAATGCAGGTTCACTTGACTATATGACTTTAGTTGGATTTTAAACTTGTGGCTTTAAAAATTTTGGAAATTGGGTGGTATTTGTGTCAGATGCTTCGTGGATATGTAACCAATTTTTATTCCGTTTCTTATAAATTTTTGTTTTTATTTTCTGTACTATGATGTGGCATGAGTGATTTAATCACCTTTTGGGTTTTACTACTTGTACACCGGAGTTGACAGGCCTCACAAAGGAGGGCTCACGATTTTTTTATTGGGTGTGTCCCCCCCCCCCCCCCCCCACCACCCCACACTTGTGAGGGGGCTGTACTCCGGGGTGTCAACCCCGGTGTACAATTAGCAAAACCCTTCGTTATTTTTTTTATTTATTATTATTTTTTTAATGTTGGTTTTTCCGGTGGCACTAAGTATGATCTGGTTTTATTGTTTGTAACGAGTCTACTCTAGAAATCAACAATTTAAAGAAGTTATACTAGATGTGATTCTTTTAGTTACACAGTAGATGAATGACTATCAATTTCTTCCTTTTTTTCTATTTCTCTTTGGAGGGGATAAATGATGACCACTGGTGAGTAAGAAACTCATAACTAAATATTGAAAATGTCAAATGTTTCAACAATCACAAGGTTTGCATATTGGTCCATGACTTGCTAACTTTTTGTGGAAGCTTTGTAGTTCTTTCTTACACAACTTGGAGATTAGCATACCGGAACAACTGGCATCCATTGCAGAAATAAGCTCCACCTTAAGTGCCCCCTAACATAAATAAAGAAGCAAGAAACCATAGTTAAAAAGTATGTCACTTAACGAGTCGAAGTGGAATGTCCACTCTAAAACTTCGGTGAAAATCACAAGTGTTGAGCTCTATTGACTAAACTATATCTTCTCAAGTCAAGTGGATCATGCATGAAGTAGTCAAACCCATCTACTGCTTATACAATAAGCTACACATTAAAAGAACTACTCCTACAAATGAAAACGTGTTAGATATTATCATTTCCTTCTCCAAGTAAGATTCAAATCTACAACCAATCAGTTAATAGCTAACTGCTCAATCTAAGTTATTAAAGAAGAATTGGATATTAGATCTCATCTCAATTTTAGCATTCTAGATTCCAGATAATACAAGTTGATAAGGCTGTTACTAGTCCTTGCGAGGGACTGTCTATTTATTTTTAGAATATCCTAAGTCTTAACCTTGAAAGTAGAACAAGTCACAAACTAATCACAGCAATTAGAATGTCTACTGCTGCAAGATATATTAATTCTTAATTCTCTAGGGTTTGGACCACTATATACTAACTGAAACAAAAGTTGTCAATGATGTATGTTCCTTGCAATGGAAGTACAGTGCAATATTTAAGCAACTAATACATTTTTTAGATTTTGGCCTTGAGATTGGGCAAGCTGTCATTTTTCTTGTTGCTGTTTATTATTAAGTCCTTCCATTAGAGTTGTAATAAACCATTTATGATGATATCACTTGTTCGATTGTGGCTGATATTGAATTTCAGAATGAAAGGTACTTATTTATTCCTGTTGCTATTAGAAGGTGAAGACTATGATTCTCACGAAGCAATACCGCTGCATACACTCGGCAAGTTGTCTGTGCACTAAAGGGCATCTTAGTGAAGAAGTCATTTTCCTAGTTTTTTATCACTTAAATTGGAACCCTGTGTTGATTGCAACGCTTTCTTGTGCATGCAAATGGTTCGATGATCTTGCTAAGCGGGTCCTGTGGAAGGAGTTTTGTAGGACACGAGCTCCTAAGATGATGCTTGATTTGCAATCTAGTGGGAGTCATAGTATTGATGGGAACTGGAGGGCACTCGGGAAACTGCTAATATATTGTTCTGGATGTAGCAAGGGTGGCTTGTTCAATAACATTAACATTCCCGGCCACTTTGTCCATAGGACACGATTCTCAAGGACGTCCGGGAAAAGCTTTCTTTTACCACAATGCAGAACAGATGTTTTGTATGTGTCTGATCCGTGTGAACATCTTGACCAAGGGGATGAAGGGGACATTGGATTCTTTCGTGGAATATTTAAATGCTTTGCAATGTCAAAGGTAAGGAAAATACTGATTAACAGAGGCGCTCCACTTCATCCTACAGAGGTGTGTCCCTATTGCAAGGCAAAGTTGTGGAACATGCTACAAGCAAAGATGATACCATTGAGTGCCAGCTGCCGGTTAGGTGCTTATGAAGACTGCATTGAGTATTATGTGTGCCTTAATGGGCATGTGCTTGGTACTTGTACCCTCTTGCCCTTGTCTGATACAGAAGAAGCGTCTGAAGAGTGACATTTTGGGGAATTCAGGTACCTTTTTTTTTTCTTTTTAAATTTTTGTTCAATTTTGACATTCAGAGCATGTTTGATAAGCGGTACTAGACATGGACAATGCTACAAACAAGATTTTCTCTTTTCATTGACAGTCATGTAAAAAGTAGCACTTATATTTGGAATACTAATTTGATGTCACTTTGACACTCTTAGTACTTGTATTTAACGATTTGGCATGGTATTACTATTCCATTATTGCCCCTCACCAATGATGTTGGATTCTACCCAATTAATTTGCTTTTCTTCTACATCTTATCTGATAAATGACAACTTTATTTACCAGTTTGTGAAATGTCAGTATATCGATGCACCTATCTTGTGGGAACTTGGTGGATGAGAAGTAGGTATGCATCACATGGTGTTCAGCAGAATTCCTCTTTCAAAGTTGAATTCCAATGTACTCAAGTGTATCTTTTCCTTCCAATTGACAGGTTGCCAGAATGCTATTAATAACCAGTTTGTTTCCTTCATTGATAGTTACAAAGGTTGTTCTATAAACTATGTTGTCCACATGTACATTGTATGACCTCCAAAATGTATCAGAAATTTGAACAACGATCTGTAACATTCAACACAATAGGCAGCTAAGCTGTTGATGAGTTTCAACTTCTCAGAATTAATATTTGCCCATCGACCATCCTCACTATAGTTCAAGTCATCCTCGTGTTTTATTTTCTTTTTCTTGTTTACTTCATTGTAAGCATGTATGGCCAGTTGTGCATCGAGTCTGGCCTATAGTTAAGAGGCATGAATTCCCGATAACGGAGTGCTATTCTTGATAACGGAGCTGTATTTTTTTTCTTGAACAGTTGGATTCCTATGTTTCCAGACACTTGCGATGGAAAATCCAAGTTTTTAACTGGCTGTTGATTGTCAAATAAAGCCTGCTGCTATTATTTTGAAATTGCATCAAGTTTAGATCATAATTCAAGCCCAACCCTAGAATTAGTTTGTCTTAAATATAACCTCTTCCAGCTAAGAAGTCGACTGCACGACTCTCTTGTTACAAGTGACTTGCATGTTTGGTGAAGTGAATCGAACACGATTAATAAAGAAGAAGAAATTATGTCCATTGTACTTTGATGTCCGGTCTCTTTATGCCCACAAAGTTCATTACATGTGCGATCTTGCTTCTTAAAAATACTACCGACAATCTGTTTGTATCTCATTTGGTGGTTTGTATGATAAAATCAAGTTGGTACGATCAACATGTCGGACAAAAAACACTGATTGTAGATGGTAAGTTCTACGATTGAGAAAATCGGATTGATTAGGCCACCAGCAATCCCACAAAACTCAAGAAAAGTAGAATATGAAAGAAGGATCGTTAAAGATCTTAAGAGGACACCGATGTGGTGCCAGTTGAAGACCCTTTGGCGGTCATGTCAGTAAAGTTCGTTGAAAATTTTATCATTGCTATATGGAAAGTAAGAAATAATTTAGAATACAATATATTAGGATACATGAATGTTTGACTGGCCATAGAATTTATAGGAGTAAGATAACCGTCTAGACGAGATTGGCGATGATTCCTCAAGATTTTCTGGTTGGCTGGAGTAGAATTTGATCAAATTTATTTGGTTGAGATAACAAGACTGTTTATAGATAACTCATGTATGATTTAATTAAGTGATAGAATTGACTCGTGGGTCTTGGACCATGATTCGGGTTGATTGGCATAGTGTGCTAGACCAAAGGTGACGTGTTTGTTAAGTTGGCCACTCGTGGGCCTTGTTTAATGACTTGGGCTATTAGAATAATTTTGGGAGGAAATTACACCTAGACCTAGTTTTAGAATACCATTTTCATAAATCATGAATCAAGTTTTACATCGCAAAAATCAGGTTTTAATTAATAATTTAAAAACATTTTTTTAATTTTAATTTTAATTTTATATCTATATATACAATATAAATTAATTTATATACACTCTCCTACCTTATCTAACCGAACCAAACCCAAAAATACCCATCTCCTCTCCACTCTCATCTCTTCTCCCGTATTCAACGTCGCCGCCCGCCGCTTCAACCTTCACCACTCATCTCTCCCACTCTCAGACCTTCGCCGCCACCGTCCGTCTATACACAGTTAAACCAGGTAAACCCTAAAATAACAATTTTATCTCCACTCTCTCCGCCTCTCCACAGATACAGCATCAACCGCCACCCGCCGCCTCAACCTCCACCGCTCGTCTCTCCACTCTCAAACCTCTGTCGCCACCGTCCGCCTCTACACTGGCAAACCGGTAGACTGAGAAGCCCCAAAATCAATTGTCTGATTCTCTCTTCGACGCTGCTTCATCCCTGTCCTTTTTTGTTTTGATTTTTGAGAGGTGCAGTGTTTGTGTTGCTGTAGGTACGGTTGGGTGCATGTGAGTGTGCGCGGAGGCAGTTCCGGTGGCTGTGATTGCGTGGGTGCGGCGACGATGGAGGTACGGCAGAATGGTCGTAATCGGTTCGACGCCGTGGTGTACGCGGTGGATCGGGGCGTTGCGGATTGGTGGTCGTAGTTATTTTGTGCATGCGTGAGGTGGGGTATCGGGTTTTGTTGTGCGTGCAGTTGGCAGTGGGTGTGGTCGTGTTGGCGGTGGTGGTTTTGGAGGTTGTGGTGTTGGTTTGTATGAGATGATGTTGGTATTGAGCGGCGACGATGGTGGAGACAGTGCCGATGTGGTGCAGTGTGGGTGTGGAGGTGATTTTGGTTGATTGTGACGAATGAAATAGATAAAATTGTGACCAAAACATGATGTGTGATCTAAAAGGTATTAACTTGTGATTGATAATTTGATAAATTGTGACCTAAATAGTAAATATAATTTTTGATTAATTAATTTGATGTTTTGTGACCATAAAATAAGTTGTGTTTGTGACCATAAAATAAGTAATGTGACTTGTAATTTTTGTGATTTTTGATCGATGAACAAATCGTGACTTTAAAATTTTTAATTTGTGACCGATGAACAAATTGTGATCTTTGAAATTTTTGAATTGAGACCTAAATTTTTTTGAATTGTGACCAAATTGCATAAATCTGTGACCTTAATATATTAATATCGACGGAGTTGGAATACTTGCAGGAATCAGATCAGTCACCGGAATAAAGTGGCGGCGGAACGATAATTGAAATAGTCGTCGGAATCGGAGCAGTCGCCGGAACGGTCATCAGAATAGTTGTTGGAGATGAATGGCCGCCGAAAAGGTCACCGGAATAGTCATCGGAGCTATAGGGGTGGTGGAGGTGGACGTGGGTTAATTATATTATATTAGAATTAAATATTTAATAATAAATTGATTTAATAATTATTAATAAATTGATTTAATAATTATTATTACATAAATAAAAATTTAAAAAAACCTGATTTTTGAAATTTGAAACTTGTTTTTGTATTTTTGAAATGGGTGAAAGTAAATACCTTATTTATGTATTGTTCCCTAAGTTTGTCACTACAATTTGTCTCCCACTTTTTTATATGAGTTCTACTTGAATGAAAAAATAATTCGGGCTCAGGGCTGATTAGATCCTTGGTTGAGAGCGCGCTTTAATCATAGGATGGACCATTTGATCATATAGTTTGGAGGTGTCAAAATATGGGAAGCAAAACCAGCCCACGCAGCAAGCCATGCCAGCAGGATCATCTACTCAGCAATGCCATTAGAAGAATCCAGAAGAAGATGAGCTGGAGAAAGTAGCACGTGCTTTTCTGTTATGTGGTTTTAAATTTGTTGTAAATATTGTTGTAAAGATTCCTTTCTTGTTATATATAGTGGCTAGTATACTCCATTGTAAAAAAGAGGAAATTACAGATAATTAATAGAATTACTTTCTTGCATTTGCAAATCAATTCTGATCTCATTCAGTTTTCCTCTCCAGCTTCATTTCCCTGAAGTTGATTTTAGTTGCTACATTTATTTTTCTTATATGGTATCAGAGCCATAATGGCACAAATTGAACCTTCAAATATCGATGATAATCAAGACCAATCCCAGAACGAAAATTATCAAAATCAAACTCTGAACATATCAGCAGAACCTGTTGATCCATCTCAGCCAAACAGCCCATTCTTCATTGAGGCCAATGAAAACTTTGGTGTTCTACTTGTGACTCAGATGTTGGATTCAAGTAATTATCACTCCTGGGCTAGATCAATGAAGAGGGCCCTTCGAATCAAAAATAAGTTGGGGTTCATTGATGGAAGCATTTGTGAACCAGTTGATCCAAACAGCTCCTTGATGGACCATTGGCTGCGATGTAATGACATCGTTATCACATGGCTGCAAAACACTATGTCTGTTGACATCAAGGCTAGCACCCTCTATGCAGAAACAGCACATCAACTATGGCTTGAACTGGAGCAGCGTCTAGCACAACAGAATGCTCCCAGAATTTATGAAGTAAAGCAAGGAATTACAGCCTTAATGCAAAATGAAGACAGTGTAAGTGTATATTTCTCAAAATTGAAAACTCTCCTTGATGAACTGATGAATTATGAATTCATCCCTAATTGCACCTGTGGAGGGTTAAAACCTGTTGTACTCAACCAACAGAGGGATTGGGTGATGAAATTTCTTATGGGTTTAAATGATTCTTTCAAGGGAATCAAGGCTCAAATACTTTTGATCAAGCCTTTCCCAAATCTGAATGAAGTATACTCAATTATTCAGCAAGAAGAAAAGAGAAGACAGATATCTACTGAGGCCCCTAACATCGAGTATATGGCTCTAATGGGAAGGTTTACTCCCAGAGATGGAGGTAGACATAACACAGGAACTCAGAAGAGGAACTTCTGTAACTTTTGCAAAATACCAGGACATTCGATTGATAGATGTTTTAAGGCTAATCCTGAAAAGCCATTTTGCTCACACTGTCAAATACCTGGTCACTCAGTAGACAAATGATTTAAGATCCATGGATATCCACCTGGCCATAAATTTTATGGAAGGCAAAGAGGTGTTGCATCTTCTGCAAATCAGGTTACAACTCTTCTAGCTACTGGACAGGAACAAGGAAGTGACAGCAGCCGAGTATCTCTAACTCAGGGGCAGTATAATCAACTCATGGCATTACTCAAGTTCCAGGGCACCCAGTCTCACATATCATCAGCCAACCAAGTGCAAACTCACTTCATCTCCCTCAAATGAATCTGAAATGCCAAAGATCTCTGGTATTTCTTTCTGTTCATCTACCTTCATCACCAAGCCTCAAAAGGCTTCTAATACTCCATGGATTTTGGACACTGGAGCCACAGATCACATGATCTGCTCTCCATCCCTTTTCACTACCATCAAAGGAAAAGTCACTCACTCTGTTGTTCTTCCAAATGGGAATATAGTCCCTGTTACTCATATAGGGACTGTTAAAATGACAGACTCAATAATTCTAGATGAAGTTTTATGTGTTCCATCCTTCTCTTTTAATCTTATATCAGCCAAGAAATTGGCACAAACATTGAATTGTTGTCTCATTTTCTCTCCCAAATCTTGTTTTGTACAGGACCTTTTAACTTGGAAGACGATTGGAGTGGCTAAAGTGAGGCAGGGGCTGTACCACTTGTTGCAAGAAGAAGTCTCTCCTACAGCATTGATAGACCATTTACCCATCTTTATTAAGAAAGCTTCTGTCTCAGCATCTGTCACCACCAATTCTGAAGAATTCAACCTATGGCACTATAGATTAGGACATCCCTCAGACTCTAGAATAACTCTATTAAACCTTGATCACACATCCAAACATTCAAATGCCAACAAACCATGTTCTATCTGCCCTTTGGCTAAGTTGCATAAGCAGCCTTTCAATACTAGTCAACATATATCTAAGCATTGTTTTGAATTAATTCATTGTGATTTGTGGGGACCGTGTAATGAAACTGCTTATGATGGATCAAAGTACTTTCTCACCATTGTTGATGATTTCAGCAGGTGCACTTGGGTTTATATGCTTAAACTTAAGTCTGAAACCTCTAACACTTTACAAAGTTTTTGCAATATGATAGAAACCCAATTTGAAGTTAGAATTAAAGTGATCAGAAGTGACAATGGAGGGGAGTTTGACATGAAAGAATTCTACACAAATAAGGGAATCATACATCAAAAGACATGTGTTGAAACACCTCAACAAAACGCCATAGTTGAAAGAAAGCACCAACACATCCTAAATGTGGCTAGAGCCCTAAAATTCCAAAGTAATATCCCTATGAGGTATTGGAATGACTGTGTTTTGACTGCAGTCTACCTCATTAACAGAACACCCACTCCTCTACTAGACAACAAAACACCTTTTGAACTTCTATTCAAAACCATACCTACATACTCTCACCTTAGAGTTTTTGGTTGTCTAGCTTTTGCCTCTACTCTCACACATAATAGGCATAAATTCGATCCAAGGGCAAGAAGGTGTGTTCTCTTAGGATACCCCTATGGGATCAAGGGTTACAAGTTGTTGGATCTTAAATCAAATAAAATATTTATTTCTAGAAATGTTATCTTTTATGAAAACAATTTTTCTTACAAAATTCAGAGTACAAAATCTGATCAGATGCTAGGACTTGAAAATAATCTTCCAAGCCCCAATGATCTGGTCTATTCTCATCCAACAAATATTAATTTGAACTATCCTGAAAATCAAATTTCTCAATCCATAACAGAATCTGCTGAAAGTATGCAACAGGAGGATGAAATCCTCAGTCCAAATAGCTCAACTGAACAATCTGATTCCTTCCAAAACACCTGCAGAACTCCCACAACTTCTTACCAGCCTCGCATGTCTACCAGAGCCAGGAGAGCTCCTTCATATTTGCAGGACTTTGTGTGCCAGCAAGCTGCCTCACTGCCCCATTCACAAGAATCGAACGAGGATAAAGGTTCTGTCTTACCAGGTGCCCCTTTCCCTTTATGTGCTACTTTATCATATCAAAAAATATCAGAACCACACAAAGCATTTATCACATCCATCTCTGCACACACAGAACCTAACACATATCATGAGGCTGAAAAGTGTTCTGAGTGGAAGGATGCCATGAATGCTGAAATAAAGGCCCTAGAGTTGAATGACACTTGGGCTGTGACAGACTTGCCTCCTGGGAAAGTAGCTATAGGTTGTAAATGGGTCTACAAAATTAAATTCAAGGCAGATGGGACAGTGGAAAGGAAGAAAGCTAGACTAGTAGCAAAGGGATATACCCAAGTTGAAGGACTCGATTACCATGAAACCTTTTCACCTGTAGCAAAGATGGTGACTGTGAGAACTCTAATTGCAGTGGCAGCAATCAAGGGATGGCATTTGCATCAATTAGATGTTAACAATGCATTTTTACATGGGGAGTTAAATGAAGAAGTTTATATGGAACTTCCTCCAGGCTATTCTACAGGTGATCAGACAAAGGTATGCAAACTCAACAAAAGTTTGTATGGATTAAAGCAGGCCTCTCGACAATGGTACTCAAAATTATCATCTTTCATTTTTCAACAAGGATTCCAACAGTCCAAGTCAGATTACAGCTTGTTTACAAGAAGCACGAAGGATTCCTTTATAGCTGTATTAGTCTATGTTGATGATGTTATAGTTGCAGGCAACAATATGGAAATTATTCATTCTCTCAAAAATTCCCTTGATGAAAAATTCAAAATCAAGGACTTGGGTGCTCTAAGGTATTTTCTTGGCATAGAAGTGGCAAGATCACAAGAGGGAATCCACATTTGCCAAAGAAAATATGCACTAGATATCCTGACTGATTCTGGAATGATTGGTGCAGTGCCAGTTAAAATACCGTTGGATCAGAACATCAAGCTTTCTAAAGATCATGGAGAACTCCTACCAGACCCTTCTGTCTATAGAAGACTTATAGGAAGATTGCTGTATCTAACTGTCACAAGACCTGATTTGGCATACTCAGTTCAGTTACTCAGTCAGTATATGCAAAGATCAGAGAGATTTTCAGTTCCTTCTATCTTTGGAGGTCCTCTCTTCTAGTAGTTTGTGAGATTATAATCTGTGGAACCAAGATGTATTCCTTTTTCCTCAAGTTATAAGATCCCTATTATAATGGCAAAGAGAGGTATGGAAATTCTTGGTAATGATCTAGCTTTATTCGGTCCACTTAATTTGACTGATTGTAAGATTGTAGATTGAATCATGTCAGGGTGATGGGATCTTTACTTGACACTTTGGAGAGGAAAAAGACGAAGGAAAAATCTAAGAAGTTTTCCCCTTTTATGGTGTTAGCTGATGATTCGGTCCCATTATTGATAGATGATGATTCGATTGTACTCACTTTTCCTTCTGATTCTTTTGTGTTTTCTAACTCAGGTGTGGTAGCACTTGATGAAGGTCTTCTATTTCTTAAAGATCGGATACGTTATGAGTAGCTTTGTCAAGTGAAGGCCGACAAAAATACTATAGCTCAGATTTTTCAGGTTTAATATTTTCCGTGCACTTCATTACGGATACCCTAATGGATTGGACCTAACTTGTTTTTATTTTCTCCTGGTATTGCAATGGGCCATTTTTCAGAAGAACCAAACCATTAAATAGGCCAGAAAGGTACGCTCACCGCAAGATGCGAATACCTCATTACTTGGAGAAGTTGAAAATGTGAAGGCAGGGAAGAAAAGTGACAACTTGGTTGCTGGAGATGGTTAGTAAAAATCTGGCTTTGGAGGAGTAGTTTGCGAACTTGAAAGAATCTTAGGGGCTCATATTGCTTCTATGGAGGATCGTCTGGAAAATTGTTAGCTAGAAATTAAGATAGCCACTAGAGCTTTCCTTATGAGAGATTACAAAACAGGCAAATATACTAGTTGTGATACAGATAAATGATTGTTGAGTATGCCGAATTGTATCAAATACTTGGTATGTCGAATGAGTTGGAAAAGTAGTTCAAATACGGGGTTGTGTTCGGCGAGAGGGTTGAGGGAGCCATCCTAGTGATGTTGATGGTGGTCAGGTTTAAGTTTATGGTAGCACAATTTCGAGATTATGTAATATATGGATTTATTATGGTTGTGTTAGATTGCCTAAGAACTCTTGATCAAATGTTGAACTTAAAACTCTATGTGGATTACAATGAAATTATGGATAATTTTATTGACGTGACGTGTGGACAAAAATCGAGCTTATTGAGACACTTCTAAATTTGTCCTTGAGAAATAGAGTATACTTACAAACATATTTTAACAAAGGATTCGATTAGTCTAGTCCATCCAATGTGGTGGGTAATGTCATTGGTTAGCTACTGTTTGAAGGCAACTGAGTCTTCATATAGATTCGTTTGATGATGACGTGGGAATTTTCGTTCGGATAGCTTGATGGCAACCGTGTGGTCATCTACTTCCAGATGGTTTCATGGGAGTTTGTGGGGATCTTCATCTAGATGGCTTGATGGAAGCTGTGTGATTATCTACATAGATAGCGATCATGTGGTCATAGTCTTGTGGTAATCTTCATCCGGATGTCTTGATGGAAGCCGTGTAAATATCTATGTAGATTAGTGACCTTGCGGTCATCTTTATCCCCCAAAGTTCAGGGCTTTCCAAATTTTGGCAAATGAGATAAGTCTTGACAATGGCAAGTGATATGTTTTGTCCCATCTGGTAAATCTCTCGAGAGCAATGAAAAGTTAGGGTCGCCGATGGCACAATTCTCTGTTGCTTAAGTCAGTATTGATCCTGGACACGGTAAAAAATTTCAAAAAAAGTAAGGAAATAACCGTGATGAAGGGATGACATGCTCAGTTCGATTTCATTTGGACTGTTCGAAACATTGTTATCAATTCTCCTGAAAGCAGAGAGAGGTTAAGACCACCGATGACATTTCTGCTATCGATTCTCCAATGCCTAAGTCAGTATGAGTTTTGAATGAAAATGAAAATACAAGAATTGAAAAGAGTTTAGAATACTTATAAATGATATTTGTGAAGATGGATGGTGTTCTAGCTGTTGTTGATATCTATGTCTTTCAAGGTGTGTACATTGTAGACTCTTTGTCCAACGACTTTCATGATTAGGTATGGTCCTTTCCAATTTGCTACAAGCTTTTTACTCATGCTTCTTTGGTGTTCTGGAATATTCTTTGTAGTACCCACTCGCCTTTTTTTTGAAGGTTCTGGTTCTTGTTTGATGAAGTGTTGGGCAATTTTTTGTTGATATATGGCCGTACGAATCAATGCTCTCTCTTTTCCTTCGACTTTATGCCTAATCTATCTCAACTTGATTTTACTCATTGGTTGTCCATTCATCTAAAATGTTGGTGTGCCTATTTCCACTGGTATGATTGCTTCCATACCGTAATGAGCAGGGGGTTTCACAGGCACGTGTTCGAACGGTGGTGCGATAAGACCAAAGGACTCTATGGAGCTCATCTGCCCATTTTCCCTTGGCTTTAAATAGTCTTTTCTTTAATGTATTAATGATAATTTTGTTGGAAGATTCAACCAATCCGTTGGCTTAGGGATACTGTAGAGTGGAAAAGTTCAACTTGATGTTCCACTCTTTGCAAAAAAATTTGAAATCCAATGCTTATAAATTGTGACCAATTGTCGGTGACTATTTCTTTCGGAACCCCCAACCTACATATTACATTTTTCAGATAAATTGGATAAGTTCATGGTCACGTACCTATGAGAATGTTATCGATAAAGTTAAGACGATGTCGAGGCTTGCGCAATTGACGTTGCTCGACCAATCCACCTGAAGCATCCACGTGCCTATAATCAGTCTATCTGTTAAGCAAATAAATTTCCTTTGGGCTAGGACCTGAGAGTTAAGAGTGGAATCAATGATGAAATTTGCATATGCAAGAGATTTTATGGCAATACAGGGTACAAAAGAAATATCATATTCACTTAGTTCGACTGCCCATTTGGTTAGTCGTCTCGACAACTCAGTTTTGTGGAGTATATGCTTCAGTGGGAATGAGGTTAGGACAACTAGTAAATGGCTATGGAGGTAAGGTCTCAACTTTCGAGTTGCACCAATGAGTGACAAAGCTAGTTTCTCCATTTGGTTGTAGCGGGTCTCTACGTCTAGTAATGCTTTGTTGATGTAGTAAATGGGGACTTGCTTTCGTTCTTCTTCACGAACCAAAGTTGTACTAATAGTCGTCTCTGATATTGCCAAGTAAATGTAGAGTTGTTCTTCATCCATGGTTTTGACAGGAGCGAAGGTGAATTTAAGTATTGTTTACTGAGGCTCTTCTTCACATGTTGAAGTTCGTTCGAATGTTTTGCTTTTCTTTAATATGTCGTAGAATTTCTGGCATTTCTCGAAAGATCGAGAGATAAGTTTTTTAAGAGCTACAAGTCTTTTAGTAAAGCTTAGAAATTTCTTGATGCAAGTTGGAGATGGAATATTAATGATTGATTGGATTTGTTTTGAGTTTGCTTCAATTATTCGTTCTAAGAACTTACCAGAAGATACTCCGAGTGAACACTTGGATAGATTCAGTTTTATGTTGTGCTTATTTAGAACCTCGAAGGATTGAATGAGATGTTCTATGATTTGCTCCGCAATCAAAGACTTTACCAGCACGTCATCAACGTAGACTTCTATAGATTTCTCAGGCTGATCATCAAATATGTGGTTCACTAGCCATTGATATTTTTCTCGGCATTCTCAAGTCTGAACGACATTACCTTGTAGCAAAATGTACCTTGCTTCGTTATGAAAAAAGTTTTTCTCTTGGTCACTTGGGTGCATTAGAATCTAGTTTTAACCGGAAAAGGCGTCCATCCATCATGTCGATATGTGGAAGACGAAAGTTATAATTCAGGCAGACTTTGTTTAAATCTATAAAGTCTATGCAGACTCTTCATTTACCATTCTTCTTTTTTTCACTATGACGACATTAGTGTGCCATTCTGGGTAGTAGACTTCTCGTATGGAGCCAACTTCTATAAGTTTTTGCACTTCTTCATTAATGATATGGTTTCTTTCGGGAACTAATCTTCTTTACTTCTGTTTTATCGGAACACATTGGGGATCAACATTTAATTCGTGCATCATTATCTGTGGGTCAACACCGATCATGTCCGTATGAGACCAAGCGAAGTAGTCATGGTGTTCTATGAGAAACTTGATGGGGCATTACCTGAGTTCTGGTTCTAGCTTTTCCCCCAACTTGAGTTTTGTGTTCTGGAAAGTCAGGATGAATCTGCATTTCATCTAGCTCTTCCATATCTAGACGGTTTAGGATGGTGGGTTGGGGTTGCTATAATGGTTATAATGGACATCGATCAAAGCGAATTGAATCATAGTAGCAATCTCAAGAATCCATTGGTCACCAAGAATCTCTCTTATTCCCGATACAGTAGAAAAACAGAGTACTGATGAAACGTCGATGCTACAACCTTTATTTCATAGATCCAAGGCCTTCCCAAGATAACATTATATGCTGATGGGCTATCCATCATTAGGAATCAGGTGTGTAGGTTAACTCCTTCTACATAAAGAAATAGCACGATTTTACCTAAAGAGTTATTTTGTTCACTAATGAAGTCGATTACACTGTTGTCAGGCTGTAATGTTTTCTTCTGAAATTCCCATAGCCTTAACAATTTTCAAAAAAATTATGTTTGCACTGCTGCCATTGTCTATCAAGATACGCTTGACCAAATAACTGGCAATGTTCAAAGATAAGACCAAAGTATCATGGTGTGGATTGAGTAGATGCGTAGCCTCATAGGTTGTAAAGCTGGTGATCTGTTGTGAGTCTAGATCTTTCGATTGGTTTAGATTTTGGTCTGAATGAGTTGCTCGATGCACATGTCTTTGTGCTGCTGCCCTTAATATCCTGCTGACTTCTGACCCACTGGTGATGAAGTTAATAGTTCTATCATGAGTCGACGGGACCGTTGGAACGTAGCTTTGCTTACCATGAGGCTGTTGTTGTCATCGATGATGTTTTCTTTTCCTTTTCGATTAGATCTATGAGATGTCCTTATTTCAATAGCTCTGTCACTTCAACCCGAGGGTAATGCAATCACCTGTTCGATAGTCATGGTCTGCATGAAACTCATACCACTTACTCTTGTCAAGTTGGTTACTAGAGCAGTAGAGCTTTTCATATTTTGGGCCAATTTACTGTACTACCAATCCCCTTTAGCATCACAATTAGTTATGCTGTCCTGTAAAGAGGTTACCCAATAGAAAGGTTGTATTCAGGGATTCCAACTTTTGTCTTTATGGAAAGGCAATCAAATGGTCTATGTAGCTCTCTGCGCTTGGTGTTCCTCCCGTTTGGAAGAGAATAAATACTTGTGAGCCATTTCTCCATCCTATTTTGTTGTCACAATTTTTCTTTGGAGGGTTGTTTTCTGGTAAAATTGAGGTTAACACCATCTTCTTCCCATTTAATCTAGGCCCAATCTTTAGCTAAGATATCATCTATTGTATAGCATGGATACTTGGTCAATTCCTTATACAGATCAGTGTTTGGGAGGAACCCCTTTCGAAAAGTAGGAACATAAGTTTGTTGGTTGCAGCTAGGAATGGAAACTTTCTCATGGTTGAACCGTTCGACAATTCACGAAGTGATTCGCTTCCCATAAGCACTATATGATAAAGATTGCTGAATCGCTTCTCAAGTTTTTTGCTACTTGCAAACTATTCAGCAAAAGTATCAGTTGTGTGAATGATGATATAGAATTATTAGAAAGGTTCGTATACAAATATGGGCCACCCCACAAGATTGGAGCCAAACCCCTTACTCATGTAGACCTCTCGAAGGTCTCTCGATATAACATTGGTAAACATTCTTTGTCTATATTGAGCTATGTGATCATCCAGATCGATCTTCCCATTATAAAGTCTCATGTTAGGAAAGCTAAACTTTTTAAGCATTTCCACCGGAGCACTTTCGTCAACAAAATGAGGGTCGGCGAAACAACTGGTTGCGCTCTTTTTGATTGGTGCAAACATGTTGGGGATACATTGAACCATGGATTCAATTGTCGCAAGATTTCATGCAAACTCTGGATCGTGCTATGAAGACTCGTTTTTGTTACGGCTCTGGTGGGTTTCCTTAACCAAATTACTGCCTATGAGTCACCGACTCATTCTTCAACAGGCACGCGGTTAAAGACCTAGCTCCTCCCACTGCTTGAGAGCTTACAATTTCATGTTCTATTTCACTTCCCGATGGGGTTCTTTTCGCCCTTCCCTCATGGTACTACTTCGCTATCGATCACCCGTTTGTAGGTTGTGGTTGTGCATCTTCCGACCTTCCGTTTAACAATGTGGCAATTTGGACGTTTGACCCAATGGTCTTAAGTTCATTTTAGTTCAGTGAAGGCATCGTCCTGAATGGAGTTTGGGAATGGGATGGACGTACCAAAGTCGGATCGAACGCCAATGATTCCACTTTCTTGGAGATCTTGATTCTACACACGGATGGCAACGTTTTATGTTTCTAGCCTCTCCAATGTTTGTGAATTCTGCTTTGTCAACTCAATGAGTTGGGCTAGATGTGTAATTGCTTCGCTAGACTAAACATTAGGTTGAGAGTGCGTGGAGGCAGGATGAACGATACTTAACTAAACAGTGGCTGGTTGGACTGGCTGGATCGGGTAGGCCGGCTAGATAGTTGTTAGCATAATAGTTGGTGCATGGATGGGACTCTAGTGATTGGAAAACAGTAGTATGGCTTTAGTCTTCTCCTTATTGCCTTACTGCTTCTACCTCCTAACGGATCATCTATTCTGCTTCTTGACAAGGCGCTTCATCCAGAGCATAATCAGCAAAGCCACCCATAAGGTGGATTTCAGAGGTTCTAGACATGGTAATAGTGGTGATTTATGAATAATAGTGCTGAGAGCATATCCAAGAAGCTCTCTATTTTTAAAGAGTATATTCTATCATTTGGAGAGCATCTATAAATTTAAAGAGTTAAAATTTTAAAATACTCCTACAACCTTTTTATATCTAACACTTAATTTTACTACTCCTAACAAATATTTATTATTTTCCTATTATCTTTTATTTTAACTAGCTTTTCTTTATATTATTTTATTGATTCCCTACATTGAAAATTAAAACTTTTTGAATGCATTTAATTATAGAGAGTTGGTTTGGCTCTCCAAATTTAGAAAGCCAAACTCACTCTCTAAATTCAAATGTTAATTTAAAGAGTCTCTTGAAGTATGATTTTAAATGTTGACTCTTTAAAATAGAGAGTATTTCATGTTTAGAGAGTCTCTTGTAGATGTTATGAGAGTTACATTCATAAGAATGATTGCTAGGGCCCCACGGTGGGCTAGAAAATCGGATTCATTAGGCCACCAACAATCCTACAGAACTACAAAAAAGTTGGGGCGCCAAATTGTAGATGGTAGATTTTACAATTGAGAAAATCGGATTCATAAGGCTACCGGCAATCTTACAGAACTCAAAAAAAGTAGAACGAGAAAGAATGATCATTAAAGATCTTAAGAGGACAATGGTGTGTTGCCGACCAAAGACCCTCCGAAGGTCAAGTTAGTAAAGCTTGTCGAAAATCATACGAGTGCTAAATGGAAAGTAAGCAGAAATAATTCAGAGTGGAACAAATTAGGACACTTGAATGTTTGACTGACCATGAAATTTATAGGAGTAAATAACCATCTAGAAGAGATCCCTGGTTTTTTGGTTGGTTGAAGCAAAATATGATCGTATTTATTTGGTTGAGATATCAAGATTGTTTATAGATAACTCCTTTATGATTTAGTCAAGTAATAAGATAATTTATCTTAAAGATAATTATTGGAGGTTTCGAATTGACCCATAGGTCTTGGACCATGATTCGGGTCAATTGGCATAGTGTGTGAGACCACAGGTGATGCGTTTGTTAAGTGGGCCACTTGTGGGCCTCATTCATGACTTGGGCCAATTGGGCTATTAGAATAATTTATCCACTACACTGACAAAAGAGAAAATTACTTCAAAACCTACATTTAAAGATTACATTTCAAAAAATAGGGGATTAAGTTTTATTTTTACAAATCAGGTGGTAAATAAGATTAGTTAAAATAATAAATTAAATCACCACCTAATCGATAACTAAAATCACGCACCCCACCCCACACCACCCCCAATCCAAAATCCCCAAATCGTTTCTCGATTTCTCTCTTCTCCAATCTCTCTCTCTCCATCCATCATCTCATTCTCTCCTCATTTTCCACCGGCGGCCACCGTAGAGCAGCGCCGTCGGGATCATGTCGTCGCAACCACAACTGCAACGATTTGGCCACAGGTGGGTGAGTTCGCTGCAGACCCACCACCTCAATGCCCCGACGACGACTTTGCAAACACCATTTTCGGCGTTGATGAACAGAGGAGCATCGCTTGGCTTCGTCGCTACTGCTGGCAGCGTCGTCGCTGCAGCGACGAGCTACTACTGGCAGAGTCGTCACTGCTTGCTTCACTATTAGGGCTGGGTGGAATGTAACATTCAATTTTTAATTCTTGAAAACATTTTGTGACGACTATGCAAACACCATTTGCGGCGTTGATGAACAGAGGAGCATCGCCTGGCTTCGTCGCTGCAGCGGGGAGCTGCTGCTGGCAGAGTCGTCACTGCTTGCTTCACTATTAGGGTTGGGTGGAATGTAACATTCAATTTTTAATTCTTGAAAACATTTTGTGATGATTCAGAAAAATATTCGAACTTCGCTAAGGGAGCTTGAGGAACGGGATGAAAACTCATATCTCGTGCTTTCAGGGCCAATTGAGATGGCATTAGGCTAGCCATTTGGGTTTCACTTGAAGGTAGAACTGTGACGATAGGGGTTGTGTGTTATGTTTGGTTGGTTGTGTGTTTGAGTTTGGGTTTGATCTATAAGTGGAATGGTGAGGGTGTTAGTAGTGGAGGAGGGGCTGGCGGCTTTCCCAATTGTTTGAGTTTCAGTAGTAGTTAGAGTTGTGGGGATTGTGTTGGTGGTAAGGTTAATTGCCTTCTCAGTCGTTTGATTGTGACCAATTGTGACTGATTTTTGTGTTGATTGTGACCGATTGTGACTTGAGATTGACCCGGACACAGACAGTCACACTCAACACAAATTTGGTCACATTTAGTCACATTGAATACAAATTTGGTCACAATTAGTCACAGATAATCACACTGCACAATTTTTTTTTCGGTAATTTTTTAGGAAGTGGAGGTAGTGATGGGGAGATGGTAGGTGGATTCATGGGGTGGGCGTGATTTCAAATTTTTAAATTTCTGGAAATTTTTCAGTCTCCGGAACAGTCGTCGAGCGACTGCCGGACCGTCGCCGGAGCAGTCGCCGGACCGACGTTGGAGTGGTGCCGGAATTGTTTGAGAGATGGAGGGAAAGGGGTGTAGTGGGGTGATGGGGTGGGTGAGGTGTCTAGGGTGTAAATAATTAATATATATTATATTATAATTTAATATTTAATAAATCTATTTATCACCTGATTTTTGAAATAATTAGACAAATTTGTTAGTTTTGAAAAGTAATTATTATATATAAGATTTGTGTATTGTTCCCCTGACAAATTAGGTTCAACTGGGATTTACGCACAAACGTCTTGACATGATTGTTAGCTAGAGGTGTAAAATGGACATAGCACGGCCGCATCTTTGTTAGGATGGGCTGGATCTTTCTATAGTAAACGAGGGCTAGACTCAAGACGAGCGGAGCAATGCTTTTGTTAGATTTCTATACAAGTACAAATCAAGATGGCCCTTTGCCATTGAAACTCCATGTCACATGAATAGTATTTTGTACAGCGTCGTCACTGGAAATCCAAAGCTACAAATAGTGAAAGTCGGGGATTCAAAAAATGGGATTTCGGCTTCTTAATAAAATATGAAATTAGGATTGTGGATACATTTTTCCTTTCAATTTGGAATTTGTGCTTAGCATGGAGTCGTGCCAAATTGAACAATGTGACAGTGATCCTATTATCACATAGACGAGTGCTAAGTACTAGTGGAGTTAAATAACATTGTTCTATTAATCTTTGATTCCATTGTTTCCAAGCAATTCCTCAAAGATAAACAAAATCACACTATAATATCCTGGGGCATTGTATAGTTCTCAATTCTCATCAATACTGCAGCCAAAGGAAATTCAACATTGTTTTGCATATAGATAAGCCCTTACATAATTATTGTCACTTAAAAACTCAATAGTTGGACTTTCTGTCATAGCTATAAGCTGCCTAGTATAAAAAATGAAGGCGAGGATCTCTCTTTCCCATCTCAGCAATACTTTCAACCACCACATATAATTATTTACATGACCAACATAAAAGATTTGACAAGATCAATTATATAAAAGAATTATTTGCACACCTTCAATGTTTTATGAATACTACTGAACAAAATGCTTGATATATGATCTATGCTCTATATGGTTCCCTAACTCAATCATTTCCTGTAAAAACCTCCACTGCAAATTTAATTAAGTCGTCTCAGACATGAACTCCGCAAAAACTCGATATTATCAAGGATAAGAGGAAAGGGAGAAAAACCATTTCTATGGTCAATGGGGAAAAAGCGCAGGAGCATCACAAAGAACTGCATCCTAGCTCCATTCTTCCGTGCATCAACTAGTACGATCGTTGGCAATGGAAAAGATTTTCTGCCAAGCCCTTAAAGCATTATTTACTTCTAAGCACTAGCACATAGCTGCGTCCACGAAGGAGGTCAAAAATAATGTCGGTCCAACCAAAAACTAGATGCCGAGTAGCTACTAAAGAGGCTTGAACAATTAATCTCATGCACAGGCTATCAACACAAGTTCTCTTCTTTGGAAGTTGGGGACCAGCAGTGACTCAAAATACGTATCAATATTTTAACCAGGTTTTTAGTTTCTCTGTGCCATCTTGAAATGCATTTGACAAAGTTATCTGCCCACTGAAGACTTCTAGCACAATCGATGATACTTCCATTTTCTGCCCATCACTTCCTTGGTGCAGAATTTATTTGTTGATTACTACTCCAAGATGTGGCAATTCCTAATAAACTCATTAGAGTAATTAACATACTTGTTCCAAAATGGCCGGAGATGCTCAAAGCCAATCTCCAACCATGGTTTTGACTGGCCGTTGTAGTGAATTACAGCCGCCTTTTTCACGTATTCAATGTTTGTTTTGCTCTGATAGCCCAATCCAAGCATGTGCCAGGAAGGATCAATTGGATGAACATGACCCTTAAATGCAATCAAAGCAGGAGGTAAAGTGCCAAGCTTCCACAAAGTTAGATTTGAATTCAAATTCTGCAAGAACCCTCGACTGAGTAAGAACAAAGGCATATTATTGAAAACTAAATCGCTCATCCGACAATCTCGAAATTTGAATGTATACTACTTTTTGCCTGGTTTCAAGTCTAACAATCCTGTTATTTAGACTATATACCTTAAGCAAGAAGCATATCACATTTAAGTTCAGAATTATGCAACAAGCATTAAGACTAGTTAAAGTTCAGTACTCAGCACATACAAAAATTTCAAAAAGATGTAACTTCCCCCAATTAAACATGTGTCAAGGGTCCAATTTGAGGCCATGTCAAAGCTCGTGCAGTGTCACGTTGTTTGTCGAAACATAAACAAGCGAGGACCAGATTGTGCAATAACACAAAGCCTGTTAGAATTGTAAATAATCACAATAATGACAATAAGGTTTAGAACTTTATAAATGACTTGCAACTCCTGCAGGTAGAAGGGTGAGCAATTCTACATTTGCTGATGACTCCGCATTGTAATTCTATATAGCCCCTGTTTGGTCCCCATTAATTTGCATTTTTCAACCCACTTGCGTTTTGCTACAGTGTGTAAGATAATTCAGTGTCCTTTCACATGTCAGAAACTTATAAATATCCATCCAACCATTGGAGGTCAAATGGACCATTACGCCCTCGTTTTTGAATTACAATATACATGCACGTCAAAACATAGGGGCAATAAAGTAAATTTGCATTGATGGTGGTTGGATCCAATACTACAAGTCAAATGTTTTTACAAACAAATAATTGTTGAAAATGTGGAACAACATAATGAGATATATTGGGGGCCAAACGGAGACATAATATGAACCAACAAAAATAGTTAAGGTAGATAACGAACCTAGGAGGACATTGAAACATAATTAAATTTTACCTCCTTGAACCAGGCATGATAAGTGTCTCTGATGTTTGTCTTTCTCCATGCACGCAAGTCAAAAATATTCAGCCCATATGCCCATGCACATTCATCAGGATCCAAATTGTTGGCTATAAGCGGATGAGAAAAGTTAAAGTAGTTCCTAAATCTCTTAGACATTACCCACAGATCTTCACCTCTACAAGTTTCAACAGCTCCATTAACTTTCCCATTAAGATCAATTTCCCAAAGAGGGGACAAATCACGCTGAATTACAACATCATCATCAGAGAACACCACCTTGTCAAGGTTTGGAAAGAGCTGCACAGCACATTCATGTAATATTCTTAGCATCGGAATATTAAAAGATAAACGAAAGGGAGAAAAGAAAATTCCTTCTGAAATAAAAAGCAAATAGCTTTCAATCTCAGGTGTACCATATAATAGAATAAACGAGTAAATGAGGACTGAGCTTCAAATTACCTACCCCACGTGGCAGAAGAAGGCCCATTATAATTCACACAAAGCCAACATCATTCTCCTAATTGTTTTGACAAGGTTTTATTTAATCGATCATGGTCCAAACTCTCTTTCCAGTTTTAAAGCAGAGAAGCTTACCCAAAAATTCAGTAGTTATAGATAACAAACCACGCTTGATCACTTAGTAAGATCCTGAATAAATCCTAATCATTATCTTAACTGGAACTTTAGCAGAAGAAATGATCTTTGAGAACAGATATAAATTAAACTGAATAAAGCTCTGAAGAAATAGTGAAGCTCAGGCTTCATTTATAGCTAATTAACTGTCACAAGTCGACAACCAATAATCAGTCTCAGTTTGTTCGTTATGGACAATGGTTAGGATATAGTTTCAACCCCCATATATATTCCAGTTCTATAAAGTAGTTATCAAGGAGCAGAGGATGGACTGAAATGCAATTGTAAGATTGTCCAATGGTGTTAGATGTAAGCAAGAAATTCACTGGATGTGGAGAGTGAGTCCTCTTATTTGCAATATAGTTTTGATTTCCGAATAGCCTAGACCACTCTCCATTAACATACTTCTTTATAAACGTTACATCTGATGGAAATACGTATTTAATTGACAGCTAATTACCTCTGGGAGATATATGCGTAGATGGTTGAGAATTGAGATGTACTTGGGACTTTTGGCTTGTAATTTTGAGGCAAATGTCCTAGGGGATGTATTGCTAAGATTGGCCCCAGTGACATGATTTCCATGGTAGTAATTCCAAATCCCATTGCGGTTCTCCTCAGCTTCAAGTACTGGAACATTCTCTCTTGTTAACCAATCAAACTGATGAACTCCTCTCACTTCAACAGTAGCAGGAGAGACAGGATTCAAGGCAAACCATGAATGCATGCCTGCATAAGTTTTCCTGTCAGTTATGACATGGAAAACAACCTTTTCAGGATTTATAGATGAACGGACAGCAGATGTGACCACAACTGAAGCAGCAAGAATGTTGTCGGTAGACAATACGAAGTGATGGTATGAATTGTCAGAAAGCAAAGGGAGAAACTCTGGTGAAGGCATCTGTTTGCGTGCCTGAGCATTGGAAGAGTATGCATCGGTCAACCTTAAAGAGAGGCAGTTAATGCCCTTAGGAATTGCACTTGCAGCAAAGTGTTTGTTTGTTAGCTCTGCAAACTTTGACTCCCTTATCTCCCTTTCTGATTTCTCCATCTGTAAGGTAAAAATACAGAATTTAAGCTGAATAATATTTGTAAAACAAAGTTGAGAACACCCAAAAGTTTTAAATTCTGTATATACCGACGTGATTATAATTATCTCAGTAACGCATGACATATTGTAAAAGTATGCTTGTTCATATAAACACAGATTCTGCAAAGTAAGTTAAAAATCAAGGTTTATCATCTGCTATTTACTTCATTTTTCTTCCCTTAAGTTCTGTTTTTTCCTTTCCCAGTTAGGAGAAAAAGCTCTGTTCGTAGTGTTCTTGTCCGTTAATTGAACAGAAATGATATGTACTAAAAACAACTCCTCAAAAATGAGATTAACAAATTGATGAAAAGACAAATTCTAACTTCAACATAATTGTGCCAAGCAAAACCTATCTTATGTCGTCAATTTATTTGCTATTAAGTAGCGACACATTGCATCTTTCAAAAACCATATCTAGTTTGACTGTATATATTGATATCCTTTTTCATATTATATAATTACTTAACACAAGTCTTACTAATTGCCAAAGGAACACTTTTTTGCCTCTTGAATGTAGAGAAAATAATAATTTGATCTTATGACCTCAATTCTTCACAACTGCGAAAAATCACACATTTCGGAGAAACCCTATGCCTCAGGAAAATACATTAGGTCTTTAACAAGAAAAGTGAAGTGCAAAACTAAAGAGTTCATTGATTCACTAAGCAATTACTGGTTTATATATCTCTGCTTTTAAGAAGAAGGTAAAACGGAATGGTGTTTAGTCCTACTTCATTTTGCCATGCCCAAGTAAAGCCACTCGTCAAATATATTGGTTCGAATTTTTGTCAACATCCGAAATCATCCTCCTTGATCAAAACCTATTAAAAGTAAGGGAAAAAAAACAGGTAATTGAGCACGCCAATGGCTTTGGGTTTGGGAAAAGGGAAGGAAGGAAGGAAGCAAAGAGGAGCGCTAAATAGACTGCATTATCTTTTACAAGTGAAACTTGAATTGACTCAAATTCGTATGGAGGCCTTTCCTTGCAGAAGGAAAATTCTCAGAAATTGAGACCATATTCAAAGCTAATAACATTGTTACACCAAAATAAAGATGAAATTATGAAGGGAGCCAGTTGTTAGATAACACATACCATTCCTTTCAAAATGAAAGCAAATTCCTTTGCATTGTACTTGTTCTTTTTCATTTCAGAAACAAGTTGACTAAAAGACTGTGGGAGCTTCAAGATATCGGGCACTTTCTCCGTGTTCACTTGATTGAGAACCTTAACAAAATCCTTAACAGTCCTCTGCCAGAACAGTAACAATATCAAATTTTAAGATATTATTTAATAAAAGCATTCCCCCATAGATAATTATCTCGAAATTAAAGAAACTCTGTCATATAACATATCCAAATTGGTATGCATAAAGTGCGGCTGTAAAATGACTTCAAAATTTACCCCAGAATCATCACTTCTACCAAGAAGCTTTGGCGTCAACGTTCTTCCAAAACAATCTGAAAATGAAAAATGAAAGAGGAAATTTAAGGCCCGATTTTTCTGTAGATATGTTAATTACCATTTATATAAAAGAAGAAGACTGTTTCAATGCAACATAAGGAAAGCACACAAAGAAAACATAAGAACGAGTATGGCTGTTGTGCGATATCATAAAAGTATAGTTCCTTGAAATAAAAGAAAAGACTGCGCAATCAAATTTGCTCACACTGAACTCCGGTATATTTCAAAACACGAAAAAGAGCAATTTCCAATAACCCAACAAATTTACAACAATTCCTGACCACATAACCCATGACAAGCAAAACCATTAAAGGGGTTCTTTTCGAATTCTAAATTCAATGTGGTACTCTTTAGAATCTTGCTTGGAGGTAGTTCTTCTTTTTGTTTCCCATCCCACTTGGTTCTTTCTGTTTTCTTCGAGGTTCCGTAGAGTACCAGAATCGAATCAGAAGTTGAGAAAAATTCCTCTACAAAAACAAATGAATCCTAACCTCTCTAAGAAATAGCACAATCATAAAACCCATAACAATGAAGTATGTATAATAACATGAAATGCACAAATAATTATAAACAATTGAGGTAAGTTCTAGCCAATTACCAAATGAGGAGCACTTGTTGACACCCTCGAGGGTAATGACAGCTGTAAGAATGAAGACAAAGGGCAACAAAAAGGCAAGAATCAAAATGGCGTGGAAGAGCGAGCGGAAAGAAATGTGACGAGGCGCAACCTTGATCTTCATCAAATCTCCCCCTCCTCCATTGCCATTGCCACCGTTCGATATCGTTATACTTCTCATGCCGGGTGAGAAGTGCAGCTGCATCTTCCTCCTTCTCCACCGTCCTCCGCCGCTATCTCCTTCCCTCCGATCTCCCTCCTCCTCAATTCACAATAATTATTATTATCGCTACTACCAATTCGAGTAAAACTAATCTTCTTCTTTGAAAAAAGACTTCCGACATAAATGTTGAAATTTGATGATGCGGTCATCACCGTCAGATCCGCCACCGATAAAAATCAACCATCCTAATTTTCGTTCTGCATAAATATATGAATTCAAAACATTTTTTTGAAACGGTGATGCACTTAATGCAAGAAGGATAAATAAATCAGTGAATAATCATATTAATATTGATATTATTTTTCTCTATTATTGCTGACATTTTTTATTGATATTTGATAGTGTAATATTCACATCAATCTCTCTCTGTGGATCTGATTGTGGAGAGAGAGAGAGAGTCTTTTATTGCATGTTTGGTTAAGCTTAAAATTTTGAATTACAATTGGTTTACTTGGCTGGTAAGTAAGTTTCAAATAAATGTTTAAAATTATAATTTTTTTTAATCGCATAAAAATATGCATAATTATGCAAATAATAATAATAAAATCATATGCCTCGTTTTGTTTATTAAAAATTAATTTTTTAATAAATTTAAAAAAAAAAATTTGACAAAATTTTGAATCCCATAAAATGTATTGTTAAAATTAATTATTAATTTTGATTTAATTTTTTTATCAATTTTATTAGCTAAATTAAACAAGGACTATATAAACTTATGTAGATCTTTCGAATGGATCGAAGAAAAGCTAATTTTAAATATCAAATTTAGCCTCTATTTCGTAAATATTTTTTAGAATAAGTTTTTTTTTTTGGAAATATGTGTTGAGAATAGAAAAAATTATAAATCCACGTACAAAATTATTTTGTTGGAACAAGATGTGATTTAAAATGAGTTTGAAAAAATAAGTTCTAATTAACGGTGCCAAACATGGCTTAAAGTTGAAAATTACATCCAACCCCTAATAACGTGAATTTTTTGATGTGATAAGCTTTCTAGATGTGGGGTTGTTGAGGGAAATGGTAGTACACTGCATTTTGTCAATGTAAGTGGCTTTTGATATGTGCTCACCATGCAGAGACAGAGTAATTTGTGCTAGACAGCTACATTTATTTATTTGTAAAATAAAAGATAAGATTGTGAAAGTTACATAAATAAGAAACAAGGTTGTCAAAATGTGTCTAGAAAAGGAATACATGGACAATGTGGAATGACGTGACATGATAATGAATCGAGTCTCAATCAATATCACATCATATCATATATAAACAAAAATCTAGCCCGAGCAAGGTGATTTAACATTGCCTCTTGTTTGACAATCATTTTTATAGAAAAAATCTCCCCAATTTAATTTTCAAGTACACATTCTCGTAATAAAATATTTTACATATAAATCTAAAACTCTTCCTACTTTTTAATCACATATTTTCCAAAAAAATTACCACACTTCCTTAACTCATTTTCACTATTTTGAATATAAACACTTTTAATATATAATTGATGCATTTTATGGCAAGATATATTTTTTAATTGAATTAATGTTCTAATAAATTAAATAATAGAATTTGTAGATTCAAGTTTTTGTAATTTGTTAATCACAAGGAGTTGTGATTGTGAGATACAAATTATAATATGATCGAATCTTAAATTATCAGTAGTCGTAACTAATAACGAGATATATATATCATTATTACAGATAGACTATCACATGTGTCATTTCTTACTTGTGAAATAAGTAGTTAATCTCACAAGTTAAAGTGTGGCGACACTTAAATAAATATGTGGCACACGTTGTGGAAATTCCATATAGATAACTATTTGAGTATCTATGGTTAATCTTTAACATTCGGTGGTGGAATTAGTCATTTCATTGAGGTCAGCATAGTGCCTTATATGAGGGCAGTCATACTTTGGTGATATTAGATGTTGCTCTGTCAAAGGTCGTTAATACGACATCGTTCGACTATGTCAAAAATCATATGAAAGTTTTGAATGATAAATAGAGGATTCGTCACTCTTAAATAGTAAAATATTATTATCAACATTTCATTCAATTAAGTTAATAATGAAATCATTGGTCAATGTGTATTCATAAGTCGAAAAACAGTTTTCAAATTATATTGACTTAATAGTGGGATGAAAGATATAGTCGATAATTGAGATTCAGAGATATACATATCTCGTAATTGATCGAATCATATTGATGAAATTATTATAATTTCATGGTAAACAAACAAGTTTGGTTTTGAATTCTATCAAAATCTCCTTGGAAAACAGCCTAGTGGTGAGAGTCTGGATATGGACTTGCTTCGAAGAGCTCTTTCTAAGAGTATCTCAGCTGGGCAGAATGAAACCCTTGATAGAGATGTGACATTTGAAGAGATTAAGGAGGTTTTGTTCTCTTTAAAAGACAACAAGGCTCCGGGGCCAGATGGTTTTAATGCAGGTTTCTTCAAGAGGACTTGGAATATTGTGGGGAATGATGCTCTATGTGCCATCAAGTCTTTCTTTGATTCGGGGCAACTATTGAAGCAAGTTAATGCTACTTCCATCGCATTAGTTCCTAAGGTTCCAAATCCTTCTCAGGTAAAGGACTTTAGACCTATCTCATGTTGCAATACTATTTATAAATGTATTGCTAAGCTTATTGCCAATAGAGTCAAACTGGTGCTTCCCAACATTGTTGGACCTCAACAAACTGCTTTTGGTAAAGGGAGGCATATTAGCGATAATATCCTTCTTTCCCAAGAGCTATTACGGAATTACCACCATTGTGGAGGATTGCCTAGGTGTGCTCTTAAAGTTGATCTCATGAAAGCCTATGATTCTGTTCGTTGGGATTTTCTATTTGCTATTTTAAGGGTGCTTGGTTTTTCGGAGAGAATTGTTTTGTGGATTACTGAATGTGTCAATACCACTCGGTTTTCGATTTCCATTAATGGTGAGTTGCATGGTTTCTTTACTGGTGGGAGAGGCTTGAGACAGGGAGATCCTTTATCGCCCTATTTGTTTGTCTTAGCAATGGAGATATTTTCAGGGTTAATGGGGTTGATGGTTGCAGAGCAGGATTTTAAATACCACTGGAGGTGTGAAAAGGAGAAGATCACTCACTTGTGCTTTGCTGATGATCTTATGATCTTTTGTAGAGCTGAGGTAGGTTCTATTTCTCTCGTTGGGGAATGCTTTAATCAATTCAAAGCTCTTTAGGTCTTATTCCCAATCCAGACAAGAGTAATCTATTTGCTAGTGGTGTTTCTTCACATCTTAAGGATCAGTTGCTTGATGTTTTGGGGTATAAGGAGGGAGTTCTACCGGTACGCTATCTGGGTGTTCCACTTATCTCTACCAAATTGCGAACTTTGGACTGCAAAATGTTGGTGGATCGTATTATAGCTAAGGCTAAGAGTTGGACTTGTCGGGCACTCTCATATGCGGGAAGGTTACAACTTATTAAGTCCGTGTTATTTTCTATTCAGGTATAGTGGTCTTCCGTGTTTATTTTACCTAAGGCCGTGATCAAGCAAATGGAATCTACACTACGAGCCTTCTTGTGGAAGGGTTGTGACCTTGGCACCGGTGGGACAAAAGTACCGTGGGAGAAAATTTGTTTGCCTAAGAAGGAGGGTGGTTTGGGTCTGTGGAGCATAGAGATTTGGAATAAAGATGCCATGCTAAAACATCTTTGGTCCCTTTGTACGGATTCTGCCTCTTCTCTCTAGGTTTCGTGGGTACAAAGTTACTTACTTAAAGGCCGAAGCATTTGGGAATTGAAATGTCCTAGGGATTGCTCTTGGAGCTAGAGAAAGATTCTTGCACTTCGAGAGATAGGTAAGGACAAAATGAAATTCCAAATTGGTAATGGTGGACGTGCTTCTCTTTGGTTTGATAATTGGCATCCTCTTGGTCCTTTAGAGAAGATTCTTGGAGAGAGGATCATTCATGAATCTAGATTGAGTAGACTAGCTAAGGTGGCTGATATTATTGAGGGTAATACCTGGAGTTGGCCTTCATCTCGTTCCCCAGCGTTGTCTGACTTCATGCGAGATACGCTTGATACTTTCCGGTCGGATAGTACTAGAGAGGATGTTTTGCGATGGGTGGAGATGTGCATGGAGACTTCTCTGTTCAAAGTGCTTGGGAGTCTATTCGACCTCATTGCCCTAGGGTGACTTGGTATCACATTGTATGGTTCCCTAAATGTACCCCCGTCATGCATTTATCCTTTGGCTAGCAATTCAAGGTGGCATTTATACACACAGTTAAAGCTTTTTCGCTTTGGTTTGGTACGGATTATACGTTGTGTGCTGTGTGGTTGTTCAGAAGAGGATTTGGATCATCTTTTCTTTGATTGCCCATTTTCTGAGCGTGTTTGGCATGCTTTGCATATAAAATCTAACCTGCCTTGGGTTCAGAGGAGTTGGTCAGATACTCTTTCTTGGATGTTGTAGTTTCGTGGAAGGTCAATGCGGTCCATTATTATTCGTTTGATGTTTGCGGCTTCGATTTATGCTATTTGGCATGAGCGTAATGCTAGGGCCCATGGTGTGACTCCTAAACATGAATATGTTGTTATTCGAGACATTGTTTTTTCTGTTTGTACACGAGTGAATTTATGTAAGGCCTTGGTCCCATCTAGTGAGAATAGATGGCTCCAACGCTCATGGGGTTTTTCTGCGAATATTTTCTATTGTTGTGAATAGGTTTTAAGATCTAATCTAGGTTACTGTTGTTGGTGTTCGGAAGACATAAATTCCTAGCCTAGTTTTTCTGGGGTATCCCCCTATGATCATGTAGTTTATTTTTACACTTTGGATATAATACACTTACCTTATCCAAAAAAAAAAAAATGTATTGGTCAACACATTGGTAGATGTCATTTTGGGACGACGAATGTGAATTGGTGATAAATTAAAAGAGGTATTTAATTTATTGATTTTGATTAGATCAAAATAATAATTCACGTTGTTAGGTATCGTGATCGAGAACCTGATGGTCGCACATAAAATGTGAACTAGAATAATGAGATTCACCAATTAATTAATTAACAAGTGTTGTACAGTTAATTAATTCAGGACCAAACTTAATTAATGGAATTAGTTAGATATTGAACTGAGTTAAATTTAAAAGACGGACCAAACCCACTTGAATTTATATTAATAAGTCATTAGGGTTTCAAAAAATTGAAGAGAACATAATTCATATTCTTTCTAGCACAAGAAAAGAGAAACTCCAATTCTCTCATTCGTGTTCCCTGTATGAACTTCCGTTGGAGGCTGGACAATGTGATAGTTTTGAATTGTAAATCGTTATTGTTTGTGTTGCAAAATCAGCAAAGCAGTTTGCAGAATCTATAAAATGTAAAATTTCTATCATAATTTCTTTTTAAACACAAAGAAGACTCTTAGTAGGAATTGAAATTTATTTATTTCCCGCTATGCATGTAATACCCAGACTACGAAAGCTCAAAAAGATTTGATAGGTGATACTCATACCAACAAGGTGCACATTCTTTTTCGGAAGTCCATCGTTAGAAATTTCACAGTTAAGCGTGCTTGGCTTGGAGCAATTCTATGATGGATGACCCCTGGAAGTTTTCTCGAAGAGCGTGCGAGTAAGGATAAAGTAGGATGAAAAGACTCATGTTAGTACAGTGGGGACAGTACGTCGTCGATATAACGGTCGGGACAACCCGTTAAGTGGGACCCGGGTCGTTACAAATGGTATCAGAGCGCGGTTGCCAACCGGAAATCGGGATCTAAGTGCTATGCGGGACAAAGTGCTACGCTATAGGGTGTGAGCCACCTCTTGAACCCGTAGGAGCAACCTCTAGAATCCCAACGCCTGGTAACGGATCCTCAAATAGATCAAGCGCGACAGGACGTCGTAAGTCTAACGATGAGTGATTGTAATACCCAGAATACGAAAGTTTAAAAAAATTTGATAGGTACTACTCATACCAACAAGGTGCACCTTCTTTTCCGGAAGTCCATCGTTAGAAATTCCACAGTTAAGCGTGCTTGACTTGAAACAATTTATTGAATTCAATATATATTTATATCTTATTAGTAATAAATCTAAAACAACTAAAATATATCTACTATAAATTTAAATACCAACTAAATCCAAGTGAAATAATAATAATTGTTTCATGTTCACCCTTTTTAGGCTAAAACGTTACGATAACATTACAATACAAGTCTAATAAACTAAATATAAGGTACAAAACACCTATAAACTAAATATTTATTTGAAAGCATATAGTTCCATAATACAGTTACTGAGACATCAATAAGGCAACATCTTAACTGATAAACCTTAAAGAATAGATATCATCCTTGTTAATTCAAAACACTTAAATAAACAATTTAACAAAATATTTAAGCATATAATAAAACACAATAATTAAATTGATGCAAATATAGTTGGCACTAGAGTCATTGTTGGTTTCTTTTAGCTTATTAAACAACTCATCCACATATCAAATTGCACATAAACACTTTTTAGCTTCTATTGACATATTTTATCATTCATAATTCAGTCACAAAATAAGAGTATGTTCACACAAATAGAATATAATCATGTACCTAGTAGATAAACTCTTTCCATCAAAGTGAATAAATTTATTTCACAATTATCGAATAGTTGAGAGAAATGCGAAACTTATATGATTTCAAATTTCTTACCTCAGTTTGCTCAAAAGAAATTCATAACAAATATTATCACCGAAGACCTAGGATTTCATTGTCTCTAATTTGGTGTGGTGCTGGTGGCTAAAAGCTGTGTCGGGTGTCGATTCATCTGAATTCTGAAGAGGAAAATGGATTTTGATATATTAGGTTAGTCTTGAGATTATTATATATAAATTAGTATTATTGGGTAATAATAATATATATGTAATAGAAAATTAAAAATTGACAAAAATACCCCCACATGATAAAACTATTGAGTTTTACATATTATAATTTTTTTAGAATTTTTAATTTTTTAATTTTTATATATTTTTTCGTCAGTTCGGTTCGGTTCGGTTTGAAATCGCAATTAAAATTCTTAAACCCAAACTAAACCAATCATTTCGTTGACGGATTCACGTGGCACCAAACCGACGATTTCTAAAATACGGTTTCGATTCGATTTTTTGGGTAGACAGTGTTTACTTACAGCCGTTCCCCACCCTCTCCTCCAAATTCCAATAAAAAGCTCTATTTCTCTTCTTCTCCGATAAGACACTACCACCCAGCCTCCACCGTCACCTTCAACCACACTGTCACCAGCGTCACCACAACTCCCCTCACCACCACTCCCACTACTAGTGTCGTACCCTCCACAGAAAAAACAAAGAAATGCCCACACCAAACTACTAAAACTCAACCCCCAAATTCCAATCAAGAATTGTTGGCTAAAAGCTCTAATCGAGAGTTCTGGTCAACCCACACCCCCTCACCCATCGAAATCAGTACATAGAACACCATCGCCACCATAACAAAAATTTTCGACCGTAAAAACCAGAACACAAAACACCATCAGAACACAAATTGTCGAAATCAATAAACTCCACAAATAAATCAATTCAATTGCCTTTGATTGAAAGCACAATCCCAATAATGGTATAGAAGAAACTTCACAGAAATATCGAACCCAACACCATTGCTCAGTTTCACAGAAATTTCCTCCATTACCTCCGCACATTCCTCACTCAATTTCACTGAAAAAACTGAACCCAACACCACCGTCCATTTCCCATTTTCTCTTTCCCAACAAGAAGCTTTTGAATTAACCCTCCTTAAATTCATCTAACATGGTGTATTGTCCGAAGAAGCCTCTCTCTCTCTCTCTCTTAATTATTAATATAATATTTATGAAAATGCTCCTATTTAATTTGGTCAAAATTAATTAAATTTTTAATTTTTTTTGTCAACTAACCGAAGGTAGATAGTTTTCGTCCAGATGGACTCCAATTGCATATTTATGAAAGGTTATGTACATTCATTGTCGCAAAATGAAAGTTAGTGTAAAGTATGAAAAAATTGAAAATGTTAGGAATTGTTGCCACAATTTTCCTTAAAGTAAATCCTTTGTCAAAGTTATAATTCGAAAATCTTCTTTTAATTCGCAATTTACGTTGGATTGATTAATGTTAATGTTAATTATCATTTGAATAAATAATCAACCATTAAGAACAATTATATGCTATATCCAATTGAAATCATCCATTTTCTAAATCAATACCAAAAGTGTTACACCAAGAAAAATGAGTCAAATCATAAACCTTTGTGCAATTTCAACATTGAAGGATAGTATTCGTAGTTTTATTGTTAGAATTGAAATCTAAAATGAGTGTAATAAATAGTTAAGCACTCAATTTATTGAAAGACCAGTGGAAATTACGATATCACTACTTCTTCCCTCTGTTGAATGCTCAATTTGATGCGATGATAAACCTTTCATTCTAATTCAATCATGTTTGAGCCTCACTCTATAAAATTACATTTTTACTTAAACTTATTTTTAATCACATATTTTCTCAATAAATGAATTTTGCACGTAAATCTAATTTTTTCTTACTTTTTAACCAATTACAAAACTTATTTTACTTTACCACTTTTGAGTTTTATTTGTCTTAATTTTGAAATAGAGGAAATTACACCTACACCTTGTTTTAAAATACCATTTTCACAAATCAAGTATCTAGTTTCATAATTCAAATTTCAGGTTTTAATTAAAATTTAAATAAAAATATTATTTTTATTTTTATATCTACATAAACTATCCAAACCCTAAACTAATATACACATCTCCACTCTCACCCTCTCTCCCGAAACCGTCGTCTCCCCAGAGCACCCACCCTCTCTCCGTCTCTCCACTTTCTCCTCCATCGCAGCCTTCGTTCCGGCGATTTTGTACAGATCCAGGGGTCTTGATGTAAATCTGTTTTTCTTCTTTCTTTTTTTTTTTTTTTTTTCATTTTTGATTGATACGGTAGAGGTGTGCCGCCCGGTGTTGGTGGAGGTGTGAGTGTCTCTGCTTTGATGCGAAGTGTGAACGGGTGTATGTGTATGTGTATGTGTGTGTGCGGTGATGTGGGTGAATGAACTTTTGTGTGTGTGTGTGTGTGTGTGCGCGCGCGCGTGCGGTGCTGTGTGAACGGGGTGTGTGTATGGGCGGTGCTGTAGGTGTGCGTGCGTGCGGTGCTGTGCTGTGGGTGATGGCGCACGGTGTTGTGGGTGGGTGCTGTGGCGATTGTTCAGGGGGGTTGTGGATTGGTGGTGATTGTGGATAATGTTGGTGATAGTGGCGACAGTGGTGGTTCTGTGGCGTTGGTGTTGGCAGTGGTGGTGGTGGTGGTGGTGGTGGTGGTGGTGCACTTCTATGGTATTGATGGGGTGTTGCCGGCGGAGACGACGGTGGTGGTCACAAAAGATTAGGTTGTTTGTGCCCTATTAACTTGTGATCAATTTTAAGTATTGTGACTTAAATTTTTAAGTTGTGACCAATGAAAGTACAAGCTGTGTGACCTAAAAATTACTAATTTGTAACTTAAAAATTATTAATTTGTGACCAATAAATTGATGTTTGTAACCATAAAATAAGTAACGTAACTTTTAAATGTTGTGATTGTGAACGATGAACAAATTGTGATTTTTAAATTTTTAAGTTGTGACCTATGAAAATTTTGAATTGTGGCCTAAAAAGTGGCGGAACGGTCATCAGAATACTCGTCGGAATCGGAGCAGTCGTCGGAATAGTCGTCGGAATGGTCGCCGGAGAAGAGTGGTGATCGGAAAATCGATTGGGGTGGTGGAGGTGAGGTGGGGTAATTATATTAAATTAGAAATAAATATTTAATAATAAATTGATTTAATAATTCATTAATTATTAATTAGAAATTTAAAAAACCTGATTTGTGAATTTTCAAACTTGCTTTTGTATTTTTGAAAAGGTGTAAAGTAAACACTTTAGAAAGGGAAAAATTCATATTTAAGGTGTTTTCTTTACCTTAATTCAAAAATAAGGTAAATAGTTTGAAAATTCAAAAATCAGGTATAAATTTAATTAATTAAAAATATTTATTAAATAATGATAATAAAGTCACAGTTTGTGATTAATGGTCACAGATTCATAATTATAAGTTACAGATTTATTTAATGGTCACATATCGTCAAATTTGATTATTCGAGGTCACAGATCAAAAAAACTATACGCCACATATTATTTCGAGGTCATAGATCTTTAAATTAGTTGGTCACAGATTATTTTCCAGTCACGTATTATTAAATTTTTAGGTCACAGTTGAGTAATTGATCACAGATATTACCAAAATTTGGTCACAGATTACCAAACATTTGGTCACATATTACTAAACATTTGGTCACAGACTACATCCACTCCTATGGCCGCCACCACCAACACTGCACAAAGCACCACCGCCACGGCCACGACCACCGCCACCACCTACGCACCCACAACACACAACAGAACCACCATAGAACTCACACGATTCAGCACACATACACTACAGATCCCTGCACCACCGTCATCTACCCACCAAACACCAATGACACAGGTAATGCTGCCACCACCTACGCACCCACAACACACAACATAACCGCCACAGAACCCACACGATTTAGCACACATACACCACAGATCGGCCACTTCCACCACCTGCACCAACGACCATTGTCACCACTACAATCGTACCAATGACCATTATCACTGCCACATTGCACAAACGCAATCGGCTTCCACACACACAGAGGAGTTATCGCCGAAGAAATCAAAAGCAGAATCAGATCGGCGGTAACCTTGCTTGGATCCAGGTCGTCCCTGGTTGGTGAATGAACGCCTCCAGTCGGCGATACGCCCTAGCTTCTCGGAGCGGGAGAAAGGGGCAAACAACACATTGGAGGGATGATTTGGTATTGAAAGTGTAGGAGAAGATGAGGCAAGCTGCTGCAGGCAAGCCGGCAGCAGCCGATCGCTGCTTGCAGCGGCGGTCGCTGCTGCTCGCGACCACCGCTGCTGCTCGCGACCACCGCTGCTGCCGACAGCAGCTTGCTGCTGCTTGCAGCGGCAGAAAGGAGGGGAGGGGGGAAAGAGAGAGAGAGAGAAGATGGTAAAATGTGAAAAATTAGGGTCATGATTTTATATGTTACCTGATTTTTGAAAAATAGAGTTTGGTCCCTGATTTTTGAATTGGTGTAAACTTTACACCTGATTTTTGTAATTATGCCCTTTAGAAATGTATGGTTCCCTTTGGAATAACCTGATGTTGGGTTGGCTCCATGGAAGTCCACATTCACTCATGACTCGTATAACAACCCTGGCCAAATAGGAGTCCCCATCCTCAATTAACTAGATTACAAATCATGACGGTAATTAAATCTTATTGTCTTAATCTTAATAAGCCTAAATCCAACGGTTCATAATCGTAGAAATATTCAAATAAAGATTTAACGCCCCAAAATCAAGCCAACGAAAAACTAGCCGTTACAATCCGAGCGTATAGAGGTTAACGTTCTACTTTTTCCCCTTCCCTTCAATTCTCACAATAAAATGAATTCAAGAAAATTCACAGTCCAACCCTAGACTATAATCTCCCAAATTTTCTGTATCTAAAATTTTTTTCTCAATAAAAGCCATTTCCCGGCGAACTTTCAGATGGATTCAATGAATTTCAAGACAGCCAGAGCAGTTACCCCTGAAAAGGGATCTAGATTTAGTGGAATCTCAAAAAACTCCGAGAATTTGAATCCCAATGTGTCGAGCCCTTCTTTAAAGTTGCCGAATTCACCATTGGTGAAATCTGCAAAAAGCACAAAGAAAACCGTTTCAGAAAACCCTAATATTGGGCCTTCGCCGAAGAACAAGATTCGAGCAAGGAAGTTTGTGATCGCAAAGAAGAAATCGCAGAAAGAGGAATCAAATGGTTTGGCGGCTGCTGTTGCTTGTACCAAGTGTGAGAAGACAAATGGGGGATCAAAGTGTTTGTGTGTGGCCTATGAGAGTCTGAGGGCTTCTCAAGAAGAATTTTTCAAAAATCGTAGTGAAATAGATGACGGGGTTGATTTCAAGAAGTTAAAGGAATGCGATAGTATAGTCGATGGGGAGGAGAATGAAGTCAATTCCATAAATCAGAATACAGAGTTTGCACAAGGATCCGAATGTGATTCTCTTAAGATTAACAGGGAAAATGAAGACGATTCGAATGGGAATGTGGTGAATGGTGAAATGGGTATGAAGAGAAGGAGGGCTAGATTGTTGGAAGAGGCAAGAAAAAGTGTGCCGGATCCGGGGGCTGGAAGAGTGATGCATTTGGTTAAGGCCTTTGAGAAGCTTTTGACAATTCCAAAATCAAGTGATTCTGAGGAAAAGGAGGAGCAGGAATTGGAGGATAATAAGAAGGGAATTAAATGGGCATTGCCTGGATTGCAAAATCCTCCTGAGGTTCCAGAAACACAGGTTTCTTCATCTTCATTCTGTCCTTCAGATTTTTTCCTCACCTCAGAGAGTTTAGGTCTGGATTCACGCTGTATATCTTCACTTAATAGCAGCCAAGGAAGGTGCGTTGTATTGTAAGTTCATTTACTGTTTCTGTAGCCACAAATTCTGTCTCTGTTGGTTGATCTTATGGGATTTGTTCCATGACTTCAGTATTTCAAGCAGCACTGGTGGTCGAAGAAGTAGACGAAATGTAAGAAATTTGTTTAACCTTTATTTGCCTTAAAGCTATATGAGTGTTTTCAGTTCTAGACAATCTAAGTGACATTTTTCATTTTTATAGAGTACCGAGTCATCTGGGACTTTTGCTAGAAGAAAATGGAAGAGAAGGCAGCCTAAAGCAACTTCCCTAAAGCCCTTCAAGCTCTTAACTGAGGTTTGCATTAACGCGATATGGTTTATTGCGTGTATTTTGTTTACTTGTCATCTGTCAGTGCTAATTTCAAATGTGATACTCAAGGAATTTATGTAGCCATGAAATTTGCAAATAATCTAGTGACAAAATCATTACTTATGAAGTTCTGTGAAAAATTTATAATGTTCGAGTACATATTATGAGTGAAAACTTAATCCATGTCCATTTTCGTCATAGTGAACATAGTTTATGGTTGATTTGAGGAAGGGTTTCACTGCATTATTCAGCTTTTTTATGCTCCAACTTATTTTGATAAGAAGTATTTTTAGAGCTGCTAGAACCAGAAGGATGAGAAGAAAGGTAGTGGATAGTTTACATGGCTTCATAACCTTTTGAGATCAGAATAAGCTTGAACTGTAGGCGTAACAGTAAGATTATGAAGCAGCAACGCTGGAATCAATTTTGAATTAATTAATGACCAACTGTCATTTGTTTTAATGCTAACTGTTCTGAGAAAATCTGTGATATTACACCTAAATTGCTTACATGAATGGCAATTTTGATCCAGACTAGTTGCTTTAGTCATCATTCTTATGCAATCAGGATTACTTCATTAGATTAATCTCCAAGTTTTCATTCTTGTTTTTATCATTAACTTGTTTTGAAGCTTCATTAGTTGCTAAGCTCTTTTGAAATAACACAAACCTGGCAATTGGACAATTGCAGGAAAGAGGAAAATGCAAAGAGGGAGAATTTATGAAGAAGGTCCAACAGATGCTGGAGGAAGAGGAGAAGCTTAGGATACCAATTGCTCAAGGTCTTCCATGGACAACAGACGAACCAGAGGTAATTCAAGCACCCTGCGGAAAAGTTTGCAGTTTAATATAAGCTCTTTTCATATTCTTTAGATTGAACATCATTGACCAGGACAGCTTTAATCCCCGGTCTTTTCTCTCTTGTGGTTCATTTTGATTTTTTGAAATTTTCTAGATCCTGATGTTCTGTGACCACCATTGGTTTAGTTGTAACTTAAGGATACACGCTTTTGAATCCCAAAGTGAATTCATAAATGAACAAAAATATATGGACTTAATAGGAATTTAATGACAACTGACATAATATAGTTGAATGAATTTGTTTTTTTACATCTTTTTCCAAATATCACATTTTTGTGTATTCTTGGATATATCGTAATAAGGAAATTTAAATGATTTGGTTTTTGTTGTTAGTGTTTAATCAAGCTTCCAGTTAAAGACATTACAAGGCCTGTAGATCTGTTACTGCATAGTGATATTAGGGCTGAGGAGCGAGCTGGGTTTGATCATCAGGTACATTTCTTTTTTTTCATCGCTAACCCTGGTTGTATTGCTATAACAAACTAATGAAGATAGTGAGAACAAATTTCTGCCAATGAGAAATAATTCAATGAATGCATTCCCTGCAAAAATTGTTTAAATGCATAAAATAATCTTGATCATATATATGCACTTTTAATTTTCCATATCATTGGCCTTTTTTATCAACTGATACTAGCAAGTTTGGAATCAAGAAGTATATATATTCTCACTATTAGCGAAGATTAGTTCAATCAGAACTGTTTTGGAATTATTGGCTAATTAGAACAATTTGATCTGAATATTCATCCCTCAACCATGACCCAGAGAAAATTTAAATAGAGTATAACCATGTGTTATATACAATCATATAGATTTGAAGGTTCATCCAGACTGCAATGTATGGAAAAACCTTTTCAAAGGAGGACGAGGTACAAAATCTAGCCATAAATGAAGAAACGAAAGAATATATATAAAACAAGATATTTTTATCAAAACAAGGGCGTAATTGTAAATATTATTCAAAAGAAGGCAGACAAGAAAAAAATTGTATTCAAATTAAACATAATAAGAGCTGGAATTGTACACACAACCAGAGAGAGAAAGAGAGAGTACGGGGAGACAAATTGTGTGGGAGAAAACGGAAGGGTTAATGGGTTTTCTAGTTTATATAACACATGAAATTGTCTCTGATGCTTTTGCAATTTCAGTTCTATACATCGATTCTACCAGTTTTTAGCCCGTTATTTTGTCCCCTCTATTGACTATATTCGAGTGATATCAAACAAATTTTAGTTTTGAAGATTTTAATATCCAACTTGTTATAAGATTTGAAGATGTTAATAACCAGCGATTCTACCTGTTTTTATAGCCTGTTGTTTCATGTTGTACCATTTAATTTAGTGTTTATGGATTATCTCTTTAACATTTTTGTGTATGCATATAAGGTGGCAGAGAAGATGAGTCTTATTGAACAGTATAGGATGGAAAGAGAGAGACAGCAGAAGGTAAAATTGTAGCAAAACTTCTATTACTAGTGAAGGAACACATTTCTGTTTCCTTTATTCAAACACATTTCTGTCTGCTTTTAACAGTTAGCAGAAGAAGAAGAAATCAGGAGGCTTAGAAAGGAGCTAGTTCCAAAAGCTCAACCCATGCCATATTTTGACAGGCCCTTCATTCCTAGAAGGTAACCCCAACCATTCATTAAATGACCTCCATCATGCATGGCATCCTCGTATAAATGATGAATCGACTCTGTTTTATGTGTCTCGCACTTAATCTTTGTTCATCCATGTTATAAACAAAGTCGATACCAGAATTGCTCTAATATTACTTGTTGTAAAACAAAGAACTGGATTGAGATGTTGAAATTATATGACACAATAATGAAGTATGTAAACACAAGCAAAATAATAAAAGAAGACAAAAGATATGGCAGAGGATTTAAGAGATTTTATTGACTCAAGAATAATGAAGACGAGAGAAAATATTGCAGTAGATCCTATAATTTTAGTAATCTATTTTCTCACACTTTTAAATTGTTAGTATATATAGTTGTAAGGCGACGTCCAATCCTAATAGATGAGTTGTAGTTGAAGTAGAATGCCAAAAACGTGTTAAAACACGAAACAGGCTTGGCTGGATAGCTAGCGGCAGGTAAGCGCCGGTGGGCGACCTGTCGGGAAAAAACCTGTAGGTATTGCTCGAGCGGCCAACTAGCGGTTCCCGGTTCACATTTTCAACCTATTCAAGTCCAATACAAATTCCAACTCCCAATGGATTTCCAAAATAGAATTTCAACTTGACATAGGACTTCAATATTCCAAACTGAATTCTTCTTGACATCTTCAATTAGAATTCTTCAATTACTTCAAACACTTCAACAAATGAATTCAGGTCACACCCAAATTCCAACAATCCAGTAGGTATTTTGTATATCACATCCCATTTACATAGAAAAAAAAAAAAAAATAAGCCTTGAGGTCGGTATTGCTCGAGCGGCCAACTAGCGGTTCCCGGTTCACATTTTCAACCTATTCAAGTCCAATACAAATTCCAACTCCCAATGGACTTCCAAAATAGAATTTCAACTTGACATAGGACTTCAATATTCCAAACTGAATTTTTCTTGACATCTTCAATTAGAATTCTTCAATTACTTCAAACACTTCAACAAATGAATTCAGGTCACACCCAAATTCCAACAATCCAGTAGGTATTTTGTATATCACATCCCATTTACGTAGAAAAAAAAAACATAAAAATAAGCCTTAAGGTCGAGTGTTAGAGAGATTAGAGGAAGGTAAACTACCTACTACCATCATCTCATCTCATTATCTCCTATTTCATTTAAAGTTGAGTGTTTAGTTGTTTCATTACTTTGGTTGTTTTAGATCTCTCTTATTACTCATGCATATTCTTCAAGAGTGCCTTTTTGGGATTGAATCAAACTATATATTCTCCTCTTTTTCTTGAGCCCCTGTTTGGTTTGCTTAAAAATTAAATTTTTAGTACATTTTGATAAGAGTTGATGCAATATGTGGTCGAAAAGTTGATAAAGGTTGTGAATCTCATAAAATGTGTGAGTGAAAATGAGCTTGAAAAAAATGAGTTTTAAAAAATTATTGCCTAACACAACGCATATTTTCTATTAGACATTATCTTGGCAAAATAAAAAAATAAAATCAAGTAATTGAGTTAAAAGAAGGGTATCGCCTAGAAATAATCTTATGAGCAATAGGAGATTTCTCCAAAATCCAATTTAGACTCTTCAAGTGAGTTCCCTCAATGATAATTGGATCAATTGAATCCTAATAATAATAATTCTTTGAGTTATAATCCGATCAATTGAATTATAGCATTCAAATTTATTTTCATTCTAGAAGAATATGAATTGAAATTCAATAAATTTATTAAATTCAATAGGAAAACTATGATAATTAAATAAAAAAAAAATATTAAAATAATGAACATGATATCAAGAATAAATTTCCAATTCCTTCTTAAATCTGCCAACAAAAATATAATAATAATTGTTCGGTGAAATCTTGCAAGCTTACGAGATCACTCACATGTAATAATTTAGTGAGTTTGTGTCTTCCTACATGAAATAAACTTTGAATTGAATTGTATCAACTCTCTATCAAACTCAAATTTAGGTCAAACAAAAAAGATTTGTTTTCTTTATGTCTAAATATCTGGTAATTATCTAAGATAGTTTTGAATTAAATATGAGGTGAATGTGCATATTTTCAATTCTCAGCCTATGTAATTTAGTGTGATTTGTTTATTCATGAAAATTGATAATCCAATTTTATTTCTATTTTTCCCTAGGTAATCAAATAATAAGGTTCATTTTTAAAAGCCTAACATGTTTCTAATATAATAAGAAGAATAATGAAAAGACATCACCCGTAATGTATATGAATACAAGAAATATGTGAAATAGATTTTCAATTCTCGGCCTATGTAATTTAGTGTGATTTGTTTATTCATGAAAATTGATAATCCAATTTTATTTCTATTTTTCCCTAGGTAATCAAATAATAAGGCTCATTTTTAAAAGCCTAACATGTTTCTAATATAATAAGAAGAATAATGAAAAGACATCACCCGTAATGTATATGAATACAAGAAATATGTGAAATAGATTTCTTATGCAATTGTGCACTTTGGTACCCAGCTTTCTTCCTTCGATCAATTCAAGTCTTCATGAATCCTTGGTCCTCTTCCAATTGATTTTGTATGGTCCTCAATCCTCAATCCTTGTCCTCTGGTCCAAAACAACTTTTTTTCGTGTTTTCATTCCTTTCTTTCAAATTCACTTTCATTCATTGAGTTTTACGTAGCAAACTATATTTAAGCCATAATTCATTGCAGTATTTATTCATATTTAAATGCAGTATTTAAGCCATAATTCATTGCAGTATTTATTCATATTTAAATGCCTAGATAAATGCATAAATTATACTTATCAAATACTCACAATTTGAACATTTGTTTGTTCTCAAACAAAAATATCTCAACAAGAAAGCATGCAATAACTATCTTTCCAAGGTGTAATCGAAAGCTGAATTTGTAAATTAATCCTTGCTCTCACAAGTTTGGATGAATCTCACTAATTAAAAGCAAATGTCTCAACAATAAAGATTCTCCTATATTTTGATTGCTTCAACATCTAAGATTTAACTAGGCTAATAGTCACTTACCAAAAGTGTAATCCTCTCAAATAAATATTTGAAGTTTAGTCATGCATAGTTTAGTCATGCTTGATTCCTTTTTTAGTTTTCTTTTTGAAATTTTCAATAAGTGTCCTCATTGAGAACTTTTATAGGGTAGCCCAGGCTATAATTAATGTAATACCTCTCATTAAACACTCATTCTCAAAAACCAACATTTAAATTAAGATGAATATCAAATTTCAAGTGGATAGGCATAAATCATTTTAAGAATGTAACTTAATTCACAATTTATAAAATAACACATAATTCCAAACATATTCATCATACTATCCAACTCACACGAGAAAAAAAAAATGAAATATTTTATTTTATTTTTTTCAAATTTTCATGTATAATTAAGCTATAAAAATGCTGGACTCTTGACAGTATCAGTTCACTTGTCGTTTGGTGGTTTGTATGTTTAGTTTTCATGTTCCTACAAAATGAATAAAATTTAATCATTATTGATCCATGTGGAACAATTAATATTAAATACATCACAAGTCCACCAACTGTTGCACTCCTCGAGATAGGCAGGTTGCTTGGGTAGAGTTTTAAAATTCAAGATAATCTCGCATTTTTCAAAATTCTGATGCACTTCCAGTTTCTAAGAATGGTCTTCCCAAAGTTACTGAATCTTTTGATTTTCTCCTACATTAAGGATGATAAAATCAGCTGAAAAGATGAAATTCCTAACATTAATGAGCATATCCTCAACCAATGCACTCTTCTACTAGGGCTATTGTTATATCTTCTGGCAAGTTTCTCTTCTTATTCAACATATATTTCAAAAATTTCGCTTAATTAGGAATTTGTAAGATTGCGTCGATGAAAGGAATGTTAATATGAAGCTTTGGGAAAATGGGACTAGAGGTAATATATGTATTGGCAGTATCATGTGGCCTTCTGAATGTTTTTCTAATTGTCCTTCGTTAATTTTTCAGACGAACCACTTGTTCCTCGTTCATGGTAGGTCTCTCATTGTCCTCAATTTCATTCTTCCTTACACTAATTTCCGACAACTGAGCTCCACTTGTAGTGATAGTTTGAACGTGGAACTAGAGACATATAAGCTCGTACATGGGTAGCTTTCTTGATTACTTACTAATTATTAATACCCTGTTTTACCCCCCTCCTCCCCCACGTTTTCAAAATTCATTTTCAACTACACATTCTCTCATAAAATAATTTTATACGTAAATTCAAAAAATAATTCCTATTTTTTAACCGTACATTCTCTAAACAAGTGGTTAATATGGTTTTAGATTAAATATGAGATGAATGTGTTAGAATTTCGAACCCACCAAATATTATCCTTTTTTTTTTAATTCTAATCTAGTGTGATTTGTGTATTCTTAACAATCGATAATCCAAATTTATTTAACTCTCTCTCTCTCTCTCTCGGTAAGTTAAGTTTATTCTAAGCACGACCCAGTCTCGTACTTTTATTCTCAATTCATATTTAAAGTAATGTTATTCCTAACATCTACTAATGTTATTCCTAATATCTACTGTCTGTATGTTGAAATTGCAAAGGTTTACATATCATGAACCTCCCAAAAATATAATAAGTTGTCTAAATGGGGCGCGGATATTTAAATAATTCAAAAAGGCCTACAAGATTAATCAAGAATACAAGTAAACTAAACTACTTGATCTTTAAGTAAAAACTAATCAAATAATAAAGTTCATCTTCATAAATGATATTATGAGAATAATATATGGAATACAAGAAATATATGGAATCAATTTCTTTAACTTGATAGGTTTGTTCTTCTCCTTCAGTTGTGGTGAATTGGTTTTTCCTAATTGAAAGAATTTTATGTTATGATCTGATATGATGAGAGGTGTCTTGTGTGTTTGCTATCGTTCTATATACAATCCCAGTCAATAATCACGTAAAAATTGATTTTCAAAAGGAGTTTCAATTATAGAAGGAAGAGGTCATTCATCTTCCAATTATATTCAATTGATTCCGTGTAGTCCTCAATCTTCGTTTTTTGGCCTGAATCAAGTTTTGAATATTTACAATTTGATCCTTGAAATTTGAAAATTATAATCAAGTTGCCTAATAAAATATATATACAAGAAATTAAGTCCCAAATATCTACTTAATGAGAACAACAACACGAATATTTAATCCCAATTCCCAATCAATCCATTCACATAGCAAGAAGAGTAATCATATTTGTTGATATTTGTGTTCGTCTGTCTTAGGTCGATGAAGCAACCAACTATACCAAAAGAGCCAAGGTTCCATATGCCTCAAAACAAGAAGATCAAGTTCGCTGGAATGACTTTTGTACACAATTGTAACGAAGCTTGAAGTGAGGGGCCAATCGTAGAATTCTCGAATTTCAGTTTGTTTCCCATTTTTGATGATCTTCTTTCACCATTTGTATTTGAATCAATAAGTTCAATAAGTTTGTATAATTTTGGGAAGAACGGATCATATTGTGTTGCTGGCGCAATGAATATTTTTGGTAGTTAGAAGCTTTTCAGTCTTAAACTCTGTTTGAGTCACATTATTTTGGAAGAATGTATTCTGGAATAGTAGATTGATGGAGAATGTGTGGTTGAAAAAGAAGGAAAAGTTATTGATGTGATGAAAAATATTATTTTATTGAAGAATGTGTGACTGAAAATGAGTAGAAGAATGATAATAAAAATTTTAATGTGTATCAAACATGGACTTAATGAATATTTTGGTTAGTTCCCATTTTTCAGAATTAATAATAATAATAAGTCTATTTTTATTAATTGTATACAAACTGTTATTAAACTACTTTTATTTTGCAAACGCTGATTCCGGAATCATATTCTGATCAAAAGTATAAAAACACACTTAAAATCAATTTTTTTCCCTTTTTCTTTTTAACATAGCAAAAACAAATTTTCTTAAAATCGCATATATAACAAACCAAAATAAACGAAATCATAATGGTCGACTGTGTGCCAGCAAGCATAATCTCTTGTGATATCTTGGATTTTCTCAAAAGTCTGTGACTAGGTGTGGAGGCGAAGTTTCAAGTTTTACGAGTTTATGCGACGTTTTTAATACATATCAAACATCTAAAATTATAAAATACTATATTTACTTAATAATTCTTACCACTAGTTAATTATACAAATTTCAAGTTTTTGAAATGCAAAAATTAAAATATTTATTCATAATTTCAGTTTTTAATTAGACAAGTCATACTTAGGGGGGGTGTGTTTAAGCGACATTATTTTGGAAGAATTTATTCTTAAATAGTAGATTGATGGAAAATATGTGGTTGAAAAAGAGGGAAAAATTATGTGATGAAAAATATTATTTTATTGAAAAATGTGTGTTTGAAAATAAATAAATGAATACAAATGATAATTTTAATGTGTACCACCAAACAGGGGCTAATAGATTTATAGGAACTTTATTCATGTTTTTGGAGTTCACAACAAAATAACAAGCTTCGAAATCATAATGTAGATAATATTATAGTTTAAATCTTATTTAGCTATTTAGATAAAATTATTTTTTAACTTTTGTACAGATAAAATCTTTCAAAAACTTGAAACTAAAGTCAAATGAATTTTTTTTTTTTTTTTTTTAAAGTTAAAGTTAAATAAAAGACTTTTAAAAAAAAAAGGAAAAAAAAAACTAATAAAGTTGCCTTGTGAAGACGAAAGAGAGGAAAGGAAAAATTCAACCGATCAGGAATTGAGAAAAAAGGCGTATAATCGCGAAACGAGACGTTTTGCCCGAGTTTCGAGTCTATACGGTCCCTAAGCGAGCTTTTTAGAACACTACATAGAATAGAAATTACACATGACTCTACATAGATTCGTGGATATGCTATGTCATTTTTAGTATTCATTAGAGCTCAAGTATGAACGGAAGAACTTAGCTTGCTAAAATTATAACCGATCAAAATCTACATAGCCAAATAACCAGTTTCGATAACAGGTGCTGCCTTACTCTACAGTTCAAGAATCACCAAGAAATATGCTCAAAACAAGAAATTTACAGATCTTCAGACTGGAGAACAAATATCTGAACCATGTGCCTTTGCCTTTTAGACAGGATATGATATCATTAACAAGAGCAAACAACATTAAACATGACCTTTCGAAATGCAAGAAATTGTATGGAACAAATCAGAGCTACAAATTCACAAATACATAGCAGTTTGGGACAACAGAAAGTAAAGGCGCCAGCAGCACAGAACATCCTCGGCATATTGTTGTCCTAACTTTGACATGCTCCTAATCTATTCTGTAGACTCGTGCTTTGGCTCTAAAATAAGAAACTAGTTTCATGAGCATGTGCCATTCAGTCATTTTCCTCGCACAATGGACAGACGATCAAAACTTCAGGCCATATCACATGTATATACAACTTTCTCAACATAATCTCATCAGCTAAAAAAGAAATATAATCACAAATTTATGGAACCATTCAAGTGGATTTAAAAGGCTTCTCAGCCCCATTTTGCTTGAATGGAATGAAACTAAGCTAATTATTTCAACAATAAAAGACCAGTATATTGATTAAATAAATAAACCAAAAAATATAATATAAAAAATCATAGAAAATAAAAAATGGTTGTCTCCTTCACCCCACCCCTACACCCTCTCCTACCCCACCTCTGAAAATTAGCCACCATCATCGCCATCCAACGTCGACACCACCGTCGGCAAACACACATTAACGCTTTCCTATTTGCAAAATCTCGAATTACCTTCTTCCCCTCCCACCCAACAATTATTGTCTAAGGTGAACACATAAACCAAAATGCCCTAGCACCTATAGTTCATAGCCTCAATGGCTGTTCAATTCGGTTAAGAATCTTGGCATCAATTTCATCAACAAAATATCCGAACAAAACCCATTTCAATTAAGTGGTGGAATCAACAATAAGAGGAAGATTTTGAACCTTGAGGAACTAAAAGAAGCAAAGCAGAGATCACTGGCTGTAATACTGGCAAGTGGGAAAGAGGCTACTGTAATTGAATTTTATTCACCCAAGTTTGGTTTTAGATTTCAAAATTTTATCTACCTATGGCCGAAATTTAGAACGTACAGATGATCATGATTCATCAAGTTCTCGCACATTCTGAAGATGTTGAACTCAAAAGTGCATTCAAATATTCAACTCCCAGATCGATTCAAAATTAAACCAAAAATAAAAACAGAAGATACATACATAATACATACAGATTGATTCAAAATTTATTTAAAATTAAACCAAAAAAAAATACATAGATTTATACAAATATATATACAGATCCATACAATATTTACCTACAAATGCATATAAATACAGATAGATCCACACATGTACACGTAAAATTGGCTAAAAAAAAATTGAAATTTGGACGAAAGCATTTGGGTTGGGTTAGGTTTCGCTTTTGGGTTGGGGTGGCATAGGTTCTTCCGTTTATTCAATTATTATAATTTTTACGTGAAATCTTAAATTTATTATTTTATCCCTTTTAAATTGGTCCAAGTTGCTTTTCTTGGTCAACTAACGGTCAAATGATTGATTTGAACTCCAATTGATAATTTCTCAGAGGTTTGGAAAGTTTAAGGTAAAGTCAACAATAAAGTCAGGTTTGGGATCGTTGCTGTAATTTTCCCTAAATTGAAAGTTATACCAACTTGACATGCAAATGAGATGTCAACATGATAAACTATAAAAAGAGAAATTTCATTATCCAAGCACTAAAGTCCAAAACATCATGACAATGCTCACATTGGCAAACAAAAATTGTTTACGATTACTCAAAGGACACTCTTCAATATTCTAAATCACAACTCCACATAATTAATTAATCAATCAATCTATCAAGGTGCAACAACTGCAATCCGTCCGGCAACTTGGTCAAGGTCCCGTCGACCACTGGATGTGATCATTCTCCCACTGAAAGAAAAGCAGCATAAAAATGAGAAAAATAAGCAGAAAATCACCTATGCTTATAATCTTGGAAAAGTGTTCTTCACAGTTATGGTTAGCAGGCATTAGATTCATTACACAAGTAACCGCTCCGTTAATAAAACTTGATTATAAAATATCAGGGTAAGGAGTATCTTGTGGCACGTCCAGGTTCATGTCAATGGAAACCTAGCTCCGTTAATAAAACTTGATTATAAAATATCAGGGTACGGAGTATCTTGTGGCACGTCCAGGTTCATGTCAATGGAAACCTAGCTAATAAATTCTGTGAGATCTAAATCTATTATACCTACTACCACCATTTCAAATTGAATATTAAAGTAAACTTACCAATAAAATATGTGAGTCTGTAGCATATCTCAGGGTATCTACAGGTTCATGTCAAAGGAAACCTAGCTAAAAAATTCTGTAAGATGTAAATCTAATATCCTTTCTATAACCGTATCAAGTTGAATAGTAAGTTGATAAAAGTCTTAAATCAAACTCGTAAATTAATTTAATCTCACATTTCATGACATCCACAACTTTTATCAACTTTTCAAGCACATATTTAATCAACTTGTATCAAAATCTACTAAATATATAATATTTAACAAAACCAAACAGGAGCCGAAGTGTAAATTATAAAACATCAGTGTCATTAATATCTCGTGTATGTACTGGCCTTGTCAAGGGAAACCTACCCAATAAATTCGGTAAGATCTAAATCTATTATTGTATCATAATTGAATGTTAAAGTCAGCTTTGTCCCTTCACTGATTATTACGGTTGGATTAAAGAGTCGTCACACACAGAAGGCATATCATATCCATTTCAAGCAATCACAAACTCACCCTCTTGGATCCATCTCAATGATGCTCATCTCCTGCAACTGTTGAAGAATGTTGCGAGCAACAGATCCACTGCTTTTGCCAAAATGAGGTGGGCGGCTTCCATTTCTCTTGCTCCCACCGTAAATTCTTCGGAAGGCACCCACACCAATACCCCCCCTCAAATATATTTTCCTTGCCATGGAAGCTGCAATACATGATAAAAAATGCAAGATAAAAATTTGGCATAACAACAACACTGCGAGATATATGCCACCAAGAGATTATTATAAAGAATAATAGATTAATAGATCATCCTCGTTGGAATATGAAATCCCAGTAATAAGATAATCTATAAGCTTATGGAAGAACATGAGCACACGTATGATATATTGTAAGTATAATCCATAAACAAAAGAACATGAGCACACGTATACAGTTATGGAAGAAGAGGAGAGGGGGAGCTCATTACCAGCTCTAATATAGTACCAATCTGGATCATATGGAGCCAATTCTTTGAGTACACCTGTTTTCACAATATCAGTCCACTCGGGAAGCTCCATCTGTTAGGAAAAATGATTAAACAATTAAATAATAGAGAAGAAATAAAGTCGCAGTTACTTTTTGTTGTTTTGGGAGTTCTGATCTCGTTCCTGTTTTCAGTTAGGGAGAACCAGTGTCCTAAAAGGGGCAAAAGATACATCAATATTTACAACAATTGTAAATTTACTTGTTCTGTTATTCATATTTATTGTTTTCAGCATTACAGAAGCTTATAACAAGCAAAGCTAAAAAAAAGATCTATTGCTCCAAAGCTGGAGCCAATCTAATTCATTTTTGTTCAGATTTTCAATATGAGTGTCATTTTGCCTCTGATCACGTCCATCTTTTAAATATGGACCAGCCACGAAAACACAGCCAATTGTTATCCATCCTCTAGACAATAACCAAATCACAGAATACATTGATAATATAGGCTACAGCATGCCACATTATACCTATCAACAGGTAAGAAATACAGCTTTTTCAGATGGGTTTTACCCATCACGATTCACAACAAACTTCAGTCCGCCATTTCTTTTCACCTAAAAATCTACTGCATGTTTATTTCTAACACAATAAATAAACAAAATTCCATGTGAAATCATCTGAATAACAGTTTCAATGCTCAAAATTAACATTCATAAATAAATTACATACATACAGCAAAATAAACTCTTACACAAATATGTAGAATACCTTGCCAGAACGCTTGAGGTGAGCAGCATAAGCCTTCACGAACTCGTGAGGAGAGACGTCTTTCACAGTTCTTGCAGTCGCCATTGCTCAGATTCAAATCACGTGCAGCTCACGAAACCAGGAGCAGGAGAGGATGAACTTCTGATTCTCTGAAGCACTCGCAGGACTAGGAGAAGACGCAGCTAGGGTTTTTGTAAAGGCTGATTGTTAGGTTTATATAGTGGGGTATGAATTATTGGGCTTTTATATTTAGGATTCAAATAGGGTTTATTTAACTGGACTCAAATGAATTGGGCCACTGTGTCTATCGGTTCAAGGAATTCGTTTGTCAAAAGAAGTTGCAGGGAAACACATATGCTAGGGAGGAAATTACACCTACACCTGGAATTAGATTTCCAATTTCACATATCATATAACAAGTTTAACATTTCAAAAATCAGGTTTTAATTAATAATTTTAAAACATTTTTTATTTTTATTTTTATATCTATATACAATAAAAACATTTTACCCAACCAAACCCTAATCATTTGAACCAATTCTTCCCCTCCTCTCTCACACCACTGCCGACTGCCGCCGCCTCTCACCACTCCCGGCAACCGCCTCATCTCTTCTCCAATCTCTCAACGCTGCCACCATGACGCCACAACGTCGACTCTTCTTCCCCTCATCTCCCTCTGTCGTCCTCACTCTCCCTCTCGTCTCTGTCTTCTCCCATCTTCCTCACTGGCCACTGGCGCTCGTAAGGCCTCGTGGATCTTTTTTTTTTTTTTTTTATTTAGTTTCGAGTTTGATTTATTGGATGGATATGGTGGTTGTATGGCTGATGTTTGTCGATGGTTGCTGTGGTGGGTTCTGGCAGATCTGGCGATGGTTGCTGTGGTGGGTTCTGGCAGATCTGGCGGTGGTTTTGTTGTGGGCTATGGCGGTTGATGTTTTTGTGGTGGGCTATGGCGGATCTGGTTGATGTTTTGTTGTGGGCTAGGGCGGATCCGGCGGCAGTTTTGGCGGATCCGTGTTGTTGGGAGTGGTGAGTTGAAATGGTTGTGTTGGTGTTGGTGACATCGTCGTCGCTGCCTTCACGGTAATGGTGAAGTGGTGGTTTTGGTGTTGGTCACAAATAATTTGATTGTTTTGTGACTAATGGTTTGGTTGGTTGGCAACTAATAAATGATATGTGACCAATGAATTAGATAAAAATGTGACCAATACATGACGTGTGACCTACAAATTATTAATTTGTGACCAACAATTTGATAAATTGTGACCTAAATATAATTTATGTTTAATTAATGGGATATTTGTGACCGTAAATAAGTATTGTAACTTATAAATTTTGTAATTTGTAACTGATGAAAAAATTGTGACTTTTAAATTTTTAAGTTGTGACTGATAAACAAAGTGTGACCTACGAAAAATTTGAATTGTGACCTAAAAATTTTCGCCGGAGTTGGAACACTTGCCGGAATCGGAGCAGTCGTCGGAACAAGTGGCAGCGGAACGGTCACCGGAATTGTCACCGGAGACCGGAACAGTAGTCGGAATAGTCTTCGGAGCGGTAGGGGTGGGGTGGGGTGGGGTGGGGTGGGGTGGGGTGGGGTAATTATATTATATTAGAATTAAATATGTAATAATTAATTGATTTATTAATTTATTAATTCATAGATAAAAAATTAAAAAACCTGATTTGTGAAATTTGGAACTTGTTTTTGTACTTTTGAAAAGGTGTAAAGTAAACACCTTAGAAATGTAATATTCCCTATGCTAGGTCGTGTTTGAGCTCTCTTTTCAGAATAAAATAAATTCTTCAAAAAAAACTTTTTTTTTTTCGAGAATGTGTGATTATATAATTAGGAAAGAGGTCCAATTTTATAAATAAAATTATTTATTAGAAGAATGTATAATTGAAAACGAATTTGACGAAAAATGAATTTTAAAGAATGAAGTACAAATATGGGCTAGATTTTTTTATGAAATCAAGATTTATTGGGCCAAACAAACATAAAAAATGCTAAGGGCTTCCTTGGTAGTTATATTTCATCGGGTTTGACCGTTTTCGGATGGCTCCATTCATGATATTAGAAAAATTGGTGCTTATTAATTTTTTTGGACACTAATTCTGAATGGTTTAAACACCACTCAGAATCAGTGTAGTACAATTTGATCGTATATCTCAACCAACCAAATTAGTAGTATGTTTTAATCGTTTTTCAAATTCTCTTCCACATTTACATTATAAAATAATAATTTTCAGCTCGCATATTTTGTTCAAACAATAACTTTATCTTCTATATATATAAAGTGCCTATAAAATGGAAATTCTTGTTTTAACGGAAAATTTAACGGAATTTGTTGTTTTAACGGAAAATCTATTTTCACCGTTAGTTTTATTGTTTGACCCAAAACCGGGCCAAAACATTTAAGTTTACAAAACCGGTTAAAACCCGTCGAACCCGATTAACTTTGATTATTTACAAAACTAGTTAAAACTCGTCGAACCGGCCGGTTCAACCGTGACCTGAAGAACCGGTCACGGTTTTGACGGGTTTTCAAGATTTTTTATTTTTTTTAGTGTAAAAATTTTTAACTCCATTATTGGGCTTCAAAATTTACAATTCTAAGGCTCATGGAGAAGTATTGGATGTCATGCTCATTTTATATATACACTTCTCTCCAAAGGTTTCATAAACTTCCAATGTGGGATTGTGCATTTTATATATGCTCTTAACTCCAATAGTTTTATAAACTTCCAATATGGATAGTGACAAAAAAAATGTTAAAATGCTCATCAAAATCATTTTTAAATGTATGTCTAACTGACTAATTTGATTTTGAATTACAACTAATTAAATTGTAATATTCACTTTCATTCTTTCATTTATTTAATTTTCAAATTTAACTTAAATTGCACTTGATATTAATATATTAATGTTAGATATTATTTTCTATAAATTTAAAATATTTTAATTTAACAAAGTAAACTATTTTAACATATTTATTTTTAATTTTTAGTGTTGGGACTAATTGTAGGATAATGAATCTAATTAGTAAAGATAGATTTACTTTGAATTATTTTTATGTATTTATTGCACTCGGTTCGACCCCAATTGAATTCCCACAGACTTCACGTTGAAATCATTCTGGATTGTGAACCAAAACCCTTCATCTTCATTTCCAAATATTGGAATTATCAAATCCGTAGACTTTTCGTATAAATCCTATGATTAATGCTCATGTTTAGTTCCTTAATTAATAAAAAAAATTAAAATTCTTCTAACACTAATTAGCAATATTATAGTATTATATTAAATGTTTAGTAAGTATTATTTTTAAATATTAAATGATTTTATGATATAGTAAAAAATCTATTTTTGTATAATATAGAAAAAACTATTTTTTAAAATAAAAATATATTTAATGTTTTAAAAATAATTAAAATAATATTAAAAATACGAAACGCATTATGACGTTTCGCATTGAGACGCCTAAACTTGTGATTCTTAATTCTCAACATCGACGTCTCGTAACGCATTACGCCTTTTAGAATATTATTAATAAATGAAGGGGAAATGCAAAAAGCTTTGTACTACTACATTTTAGCACTAGGAAAAAATGAAACTAAAAAAAAAACAAAATGAATGTGGAGATTATTAATTTAAAAATGCTAATAATTTATTTGGTAAGGTACATTGAACTCAATGAAGAAAAAATATTTATTTATTTAGTTTTTTATTATAATGTTATCTATTATTTTATTATGTACAAAAGGTCTATGATTAAGTGCAAAACTTAATATAATATAATAGTACGAAACACAAACTTATACATTTTAATTTAGAATTTAACACTATTCAAACTAAAATTAATATATCACAATGTGTAATTATTTATCAATTACATAAACATTACATCATTAATTATTTAATGAACCAAAAAAATCATATATAAACTGTTGACCCCAAAAAATGGTCCAACAGAAGAAAAGAGTTCCAAGTGTTTCTTTAGTTGTAGTGTGATTATCTCTATAGGGAAAGGGGGTCGGCCCGAGAAATAAATATTCTCAGTAGAGAGAATGCCAAAACTTTCTTTGTGTGTATAAATTTGCATTAGCTTTTACAATATTAGATGTATGCTTTTATAGTGAAATACAATAGTGGAGAACCATTAGATGATGAGACACGTGGCTTCATCCGTATAGCTAAGACCTCTTATCGCAGCCATCAATCAATCACTCATAGGCCATTTCGCATTTAATGCCATGACGGCTTGGCCGCCCTATGACTGATGTATGATTAGACTTGTTTAGCTTCATTAAGTGGAGCTACATGTATAGGTTGTCACATCACCCACTTGACACAAGGTCGGGTACGGTATCTTCTCCAGTACGCCTCCTCCGGCTCCATGTTATATGTTGGGGCTTAACTTTCCGATGGCGGTTCGGCCAAAAAGGGATTCGACAAAGCGTGGGTCTGGTTGATAGCGGCTCGACCGACCCTCCATATGGCAGAATGTGGTGGGACGAACTTAGGTTCACTTGCTGTGCAACTTGCTACTCGGCTATATTCAGGACTTCGTTAGATCTCGTCTACTTGCCACGTGTATTTACTTTTATGAGTTATTTCTACGGGTAACATCAGTCCCCCAAGTTGGAGTCGTACATTCATGTGCGGATCGAACTTTGAAGTATAAACAGTTAAGTTGGTCAATGTGGCATCCTCTCTATACGAACATACCACTTAATATAGGGGTGCAGCATTATGAGACTTAATTTACCTTGGCTGAGGCCTTTTATACGAGGGAGAGCCCATTCAAGAAGAGGTAGCCTTAGAAGAGGCCGAACTGTCCTTGGCCGAGGCTCTACCATACAAGGGAAGAGCCTGTTCGGGAGAGGCAGCCTCTTATTGGTAGTGGCTTGTGCACCCCTCCGAACCCCCACAGACATCTGTCATTGTTTCCAGAAACGTTGAGTCCCAACGACTACAGTTGGTGATTCTAGTCATTTCCAAGGCTTGGGGCGTCGTGTGCATTTAATGCGCAATGATTACGTCGGCGCGCACCTTCCTACGCCTACGCCCTTCCTGGGCGCGTGCCGAGTACGGGCTCATCCACGCCCTTGATTGTTTCAATCCGACTGGTCGTCTTCTGGTAAGTAGGCTGAGTTGGATTACAGGTGGACGTCTTAGATCAAATTTGCAGGAGACATCCAACGGTGGGGGCTCGTTCGTGCCCCCTATAAAAAAGGTTGGAAATTCGTCTTTTCCACTTTTTCCACTTTCTAAAAAATTTGCGACTAAGCTTTGAGGTTTCCCTGTCCGAACTCCTCGTTTTCCTGCTGCCGTCGAAGATTTTTCTTTTTGTAGCGTCCCCTCGAGGCCTGGTTTTCCTTTTAGAGTCTGCGTAAGTATTCTCCTTAACTTCCCGCCTTATTTTCTAACTCTGATGGCTTCCTCTTCAAGAAAGGAGGAAGTGGAAAAGGTTGCCGGGGCGGATATGGCCCTTATCTGCGCGGAGGCTGGTATCCCTCCGGTCATTCCTACTGGGAGGATCGTGGAAGCGATGGGGGGTCCCTTTAGTGCTTGGATGATGCAGGAAGGGCCCGTAGACCGTAGCGTTAGGTGGGGGGCTTCTCTATGGCCAACAGATATAAAGGAGGGTGAACTGGAGGGATTTAGGGACTCGTACCGGATTCCTGACGATATCGAGCTGTTGTTACCGACCCAGGAAGAGAGAGCCTGTTTTCCGAGGCAGGGTTGCGTGGCGGTGAGCGAGACGATATTGGCCGGGGGGTTAAGATTGCCCATACACCCATTTTTTAGGTTCATCCTTAGGCACTACAACCTCGCCCCTACCCAGCTTGTCCCCAACGCCTGGAGTCAACTAGTAGGGGCCTTTCTTCTTTGGAAGGAGGTCACCCTTGGCAGGGATATGCCCCCTCGTGTCTTCCAAACCCTTTTCCAGCCCCGAGCCTCTAGTGGGGGGGTCGACTGTAAGGGGTGGTACTGTATTAATCCCTGGGGATCGCATTTCCCTTCGTCTGGGGGACCCCAACCTCCATAAAGAACTGGAAATCATCTTGGTTTTGGGTTAGGGGTCGATGGCAGACGGTGGAAGGGGATGTGGTTCCAGAGATAACAGTACCGACCCAATACCATGAGTACAGTGAGTTTGAGTTATTTATTTGTTCATTTAATTGCTTTTGTCGTCACCGGACTAACGTGGGGTTCGTGCAGCTGCAGCGGAGCGATTTCGTCTTGAACCGTCTGAGTGGGCTGCCGTGAGGGCCATCTACGAACTCCCTGTCGAGCAGAGGCATTTCAAGAACCTGATTGCCAAGAGGAGTTACTTCGTCACCCATTTCTTGATGGCAACGAAAGGTAAAGGCATCAGCTCGATCGTTCGCCTTTTTCTTGCTTCTACTCCCTTTCTGATAACTCTTTCCTGCAGGGCAACACGACAGCAAGGAGCGTGTGAAACCGACCCTTTTGGATCTGAGGAGTCTTGGGGAGGCCCATAGGAGGAAACCGCTGGCCAAGGATTCCTCCACTTACAAAAATCAGAGGGACGAACTCGCCCGTCTGTCCAGGGCGAACCCCCCACCGCCTCCTTCGAAAACCGACGATAAAGAAAAGGGGGAGGAGCAGAAAGGTGAGGCCTCGACGGATAGGCCCCCAAAGAGAAAGTTGGTTCTCACCAAGAATACCGGGCCTCCACCCCCACCGAAGCGCCAGACGACCTTGGGGGAGTCATTAAAGAAACCCATGGTGGTCGAGCCCCTTGCTTCCATCAAAGTGGGGGAAGGCGCAGAAATACCGGAGGAAAGCGCCCCTCTTCAGAGGAAGAAAAAGAAGGTGGTAGGCCTCGGCATTCATAGTGACGACAAAGTCCAGATTTTTTGGGCGGGCGAACTGATGAAATCGCTCCAGCCGTGATGGAAATGCTTCCGGTGGAGGCCCAAGGGGCGGCCAGGCTCAGTCACAAGTATTGGTCGGAAAAGTATTCCAATCATGCCGAGTGCTGTGACGTTGCCGACCTTATGGAGGCCGGTCTTGCCATGCAAGCTCGCTCACAGAACTTCATGGTTGCGGCCCAAATGGAGGCGAGGCGGCTGCAAGGAGTTGTAAAAGATTACCTCCAACGAGCTCAAAACGCCGAGTTCTCGGTCATTAAGGCTAATGCTGAGGCCTCTTGTGCCAAGAAGGCCGCTGAAGCCTCCAACCTAAAGTTGGCTGAAGCCGAGTCGAAGGTGGAGGCCCTTTCTAAAGAGAACAAGGAGCTGAAGGATGAGGTTCACCTTTGCCGAGCCGATGTAAGTGCCCTGACGAAGCGCGTAGAAAATTCTGACAATCTCCAGAGAATTGCTTCGTCTGCCCTGGAGGTGGCGAATAAGGAGAAAGCAGAGTTGACGGCTCGCGTGGAAGAGCTCAAAGCTGAGGTATCGTCTTTTGACGAGAAACTCAAAAAAGCTGAGGACGCGGCAGTCCATAATTATGTGGCGCACTTTCAAGAGACCGTCGAGTATGACGGGCTGGAAATCCACTGGCGGAGGGTGGCTTATGAGGAAGTTTTTGCCAGGTTGGGGGGGGCAGTCCCCCAAGACTTGTCTTCCATAAGGAACGAATTTATCCTGGATGAGCCTTCGACCCCACTGATTGAAGTGGATGACGCAGAGGTGAAAGAAGCGAGCGGCGAGGTCCCTAAGGAGGACGCCGTTCCCGTAGATTAGGGGTTTTTTTTTTGGCTCGTTCCCATTGTAACTCATTATTAATGAAAATTGTTCTTTTAATTTTCTCGAGTAGCGTACTTGTAAAGTTTCAACTTCTTTTATCAAACGGGTTAGATATAGATTCGCCATGCAGCAACCACACGCATAGACCCTTTACCCTGAGCTTTACAAACTTGTTATAATAAGTAATCCGAAGCGGGGGCCCATCATAATGATTGTAGGTGGGGACGTGGGGGCCGAGTATGAGGCATTACTGGCAGGCCTGAAGAGGTGTGAGATGTCGAACTCGCTCAACTCCATAGCCCATTTCATCAATCTCCCGGATGCGTCCGGCTTCTGGAGTACCTGCCTGAGGGGGATATTGGTCATTACCTGGATGCTGTGGGCCTGGAAATAAGGTCTCAATTTTCTCGAGGCAATCATCAATGACAGAGCCAACTTCTCGACGTTGGCGTAGCGAGTTTCAGCTGGCACAAGGGCCTTGCTAACATAATATACAGGTAGTTGTATGTTATCCTGCTCTCTTATAAGTACCGAACTTATAGCGTAGGCACTTACGGCCAGGTACAGCGACAGGACTTCCCCCTTTCTTGGTTTGGAGAGGAGTGGGGGCTGGCCCAGGTGCTTCTTCAGTCCCTGGAATGCCTCCTCGCACTCTTCGTTCCATTGGAACCTCTTTTTCCCTTTTAAGACTTGGAAGAACGGGAGGCATCTGTCGGTAGACTTGGAAATGAAACGACTCAGCGCAGCAAGCCTCCCTGTGAGGCATTGTACTTCCCTTGGCTTACTGGGGGATTTCATATTCAGTAGTGCCTCGATTTTCTCAGGATTGGCCTCGATGCCCCGCTGGTTAACCATGAATCCCAGGAATTTTCCCGAGGCGACCCCGAATGCACATTTGGATGGGTTGAGCTTCATGCGGTATTTTCTGAGAATCCTAAATGTGGCCTGCAGATGGGATACATGATCCACCGCTTTGAGACTTTTTACCAACATATCGTCCACGTACACCTCCATAGTCTCGCCCAGCAGGTCTGTGAACATCTTGTTTACTAACCGTTGGTACGTGGCACCGACATTCTTCAAACCAAAAGGCATCACCTTGTAACAATACAGGCCTCGATCCGTTACAAAGGAGGTGTGTTCTTCGTCTGAGCGGTGCATTGGGATCTGATTGTACCCGGAATAGGCGTCCATGAAACTCATGAGTTCATGACCTGCAGTGGAGTCGACCAGCTGGTCGATCCTTGGGAGTGGAAAGCTGTCTTTTGGACAGGCCTGGTTGAGATTAGAGAAATCCACGCAGACCCTCCACTTTCCGTTTGCCTTCTTAACTAGGACGGGGTTGGATACCCATTTTGGGTATACCACTTCCCTGATGAACCCGTTGGACACAAGCCTATGCACCTCTTCTTTCAATGCCGTGTACCTTTCTGGATTCAAGGCCCTTCTCTTCTGCCGGTGGGGGGTTACTTCGGGATCTATGTTGAGGTGGTGGCAGCTGACGCTAGGGTCTATGCCCACCATATCCTCATGCCTCCAAGCGAATACATCTAAGTTGGTGAGCAGGAAATGTTTCAGTTCGGCTTTTATCTTCGTGCTGAGTTCTTTCCCGATTTGCAGCGTTCTGGTGGGGTCTCCCAAATCGACGGAAAAAGGTTCCAACTCCTCCACCGAAGTGGCCCGCGAATCCGACTCTATGACCCTGGGGTCCAGGTCTATTTCGATGGCTCCCGGGGTGCCGGCCCCTTGTTCAGGGGTGTCCCCTCCTTTGGGTGCTTCCTTTATTTCCGCGTCTGCCAGCACCATATTGAAGCTTCTGGGTTCGGACTTCCTCAAAGAGCTTAGATAGCATTCCCTGGAACCCGCCTGATCACCCCTGACCGTCGCAATACCTCCCTTGGTGGGGAATTTCATGCAAAGGTGATGTATGGAAGTTATTGCCTCTAGCTCCCTCAATGCGGGTCGTCCCAGAACGCCGTGATAGGCGGACCTGTGATCAACTACCAGAAATTCCATGAAGCGCTGGACCTGGCAAGGGGATTCCCCCATTTCGACCGTCAGAGTAATTCTTCCTCTTGGGATGATGCTATCCCCGGTGAAACCATATAAGGGGGCGGTCATGGGTGCCAGCTCATGGTCTACTGCCATTTTGTCAAAGGTAGTTCCGAAAAGTATATTAACCGAACTCCCGTTGTCGATCAGCATGCGTTTGAGACCGTTCCGGGCCACCACGGCCCGGACCACCAAGGCGTCGCAATGTGGGTAGTGGACTCCAACAAAATCTTCTGGGGAGAAAGTAATGGGCGGAGTGCTTCCGGGTCCCTTGCTAGAACCCTTGATCAGATAATTCATCATAGGGGAATCCTTGGCCTCTCTCGCGTAATTCCTTTGAGCGTTTTTCAAACTTCCCCCGATGTGTGGACCGCCAATGGTAGTGTCTATCTCCCTGATAGGGGCATTTCTGGTGTCAGTCGATGGTCCCCTTCTGGGTCTTTGGTCCCGTGCCCTGTTTCCACCTTCCTCGTGCTTTCTCCGAGGGGGCTCGTTCATAAGGTTCCATCCGGCACCGCTGTATCGAGGCTTCTGTCGCAGCGGAGGGACATCCTCCTGCAGGCGGGCGTTTCTTTCTTCATGGGGATCTCTGTATTCATTTCGGCGCTGTTTGTACGGGTATTTCTCGGCGCCTTGGCCGGCCGGCGGGTGGGGCGCACGGTATGGCCTATTCCTAGGTTCCACACCCTTCGCCTTTCTTCTCCCTCTTCCCCTTGGCCAGTTCGACGGTCCGCGAGTTTCATGGGGGTACGCTTCCTCATATGCCAATGAGGGTACCGCGTTTAGGGTCGCGGTGGCCAATGCCTGGCCGGAGGTAGGGGCTATGGTATGTCCTACTTGAGTCCATTGTTGGTCCACCGGTGAGATATTGGTCCCCTTCGGTGTCGTTGGGGCGGTGGCAATCCTATAGAGGTTCGATTGCGATGGTCTATGAGTTCTTCATTAACAATCTCGCTTCTCATCATCTCCACCAAAGCGTCATAGGTGGATGGGTTCTGGTTGCGTACGTCCCTCCAAAACAAGGTATTCATGTTGAGGCCTTCCCTTAGGGCTGAAAGAGCCTCTCTGTCAGTTACTTGTTCGCAGTATGTCATTTCATCAGTAAAGCGAGCCAAGTAACTTTTCAAGGTTTCTCCTGCCTGTTGCCTCATGTCTTGCAGCCTCTGGATTGGGGCCTGCCCCTCCTTGCTGGACAAATATTGGTTAAGAAAGGCCTTTTTCAGATCCGGCCAACTTCTGATGCTGCCCGCTGGGATGCGGCTATACCAGATTTCCGCTGCCCCTGTCAGGGTGAGGTGGAAGGCTCTACATTTAAGCGCTGGCGAGGCTCCTCTCAGGGACATTTGAGTTTTGTAGTTATTGAGATGCTTTGCCGGATCGCCTTTGCCCTCATACTTGGGTATTTGGGGGGGACAAAGTGGTTTGGGACTGGCGCATTTCGTAGCTCCTGCGAAAAGGGCAAGCTCTCGTCATCGTCGTCCATCTCGAATGACCTGCAAGGCCCGTCCGAGTCATTTCCGTCGGCTTGATACCTAGGGGTTGCGTCAACCTGATTTCACACGTTTGCGGCCTCCCTCCTCTCCCGCCTATTCCTAGGGGGAGGTCGGACTTCCTGGGGCACATTTTCCTCATTTTGGTCCAGTGGTCTTTGAGCCGGAGGTCGGTGCGGCCTACTGGGCCTAGAAGGCCCAATCCGGTCGAAAACACTGGCAGGCCTTTGTGGCTCGCAATCTTGGGAATACTCCGGGGGGAAGTCCTGGGGAGGATCCCCGCCTAGGTGGCTGGTGGCACAATTGTTGGTAGCCTCCACTCCCAATTCCCTTTCTTTCGGGTCGGTCTCGCCGCGCCTCTGAGGATATGTTGCAGTGTCCATATATTCGCCTTTTGGGTGGTAAGATTCATTCCGAGGCATCTGCGGTTCGGCCTGTTGTTGCATCTGCATTAGCAATTGTTGCATGGCACCGTTTTGCTGGGCCATATCCCTCATATTCGCTGCCATCTCACCAACTCTTCGCGATAGGTGCGTGGCTGTGCCCCCCCTTCTGTGGCGATGATGGGTACGGTGCATGTTGACGTTGGTCCGGAGAACTTCTTCTTCAGAAGCCTCCCGTCGTCTTCCTTCATTTTGCGTGCCTTGGCGGCTAGAATTCATGGCACCCTCTTTTCGGTGGTCTTCCCGAAATGATTCTTTTTCAAGAATCTAATCCTTTGTTCAAGGTTTTTCGGGGGTGACTTTTACCACTAGGATGTACGTGGTTATGGTATTTGTAAGTTTCCTACGGACGGCGCCAATCTGTTGACCCCAAAAAATGGTCCAACAGAAGAAAAGAGTTCCAAGTGTTTCTTTAGTTGTAGTGTGATTATCTCTATAGGGAAAGGGGGTCGGCCCGAGAAATAAATCTTCTCAGTAGAGAGAATGCCAAAGCTTTCTTTGTGTGTATAAATTTGCATTAGCTTTTACAATGTTAGATGTATGCTTTTATAGTGAAATACAATAGTGGAGAACCATTAGATGATGAGACACGTGGCTTCATCCGTATAGCTAAGACCTCTTATCGCAGCCATCAATCAATCACTCATAGGCCATTTCGCATTTAATGCCATGACGGCTTGGCCACCCTATGACTGATGTATGATTAGACTTGTTTAGCTTCATTAAGTGGAGCTACATGTATAGGTTGTCACATCACCCACTGACACAAGGTCGGGTACGGTACTTCTCCAGTACGCCTCCTCCGGCTCCATGTTATCTGTTGGGGCTTAACTTTCCGATGGCGGTTCGGCCAAAAAGGGATTCGACAAAGGGTGGGTCTGGTTGATAGCGGCTTGACCGACCCTCCATATGGCAGAATGTGGTGGGACGAACTTAGGTTCACTTGCTGTGCAACTTGCTACTCGGCTATATTCAGGACTTCGTTAGATCTCGTCCACTTGCCACGTGTATTTACTTTTATGAGTTATTTCTACGGGTAACATAAACTAAGCAAACGTGCATTGCACGTTGCTTATACCTAGTAACAAAAAATTTACTTATAAGATCAAAATTCATTTTTGTGTAAAAACATTTTTACAAAGTAAAAATACGATAAATAAGACAAAGATTCAATAAAAAAAAAAGTTATATGTAAAAAATCACTTGTGTGAAACATTATTATAAAACACAAAATTAACATAGGATCGTAAAATTTGACTTACTTATACTTAAATACTTAATTAAAAGTAGAAAATTCAAATTTTAAGTTAAAATTTAGCTTATATGTAAAAAATTACTTATAAATAAAATATCACTTATGAGTAAAAAAATTTCTTATAAGAAATTAAAAATTGAAAATTTTAGTAAGGAAAATATACTTTGGTTTTATTTTTCTAAACGACTTTCAGAAATACTGGATAATAAACTCTAAATAATAGATTGGGCTGTAAAATCCATCCAAAATCGAACCCTTCATAAACGTTCAAAATCGATACTTTAAATACCCCTATAATCGGTACCCCAAAACTCCCAAGTAGGCCCTTAAGTACAGAAAACGTCAAATTGAATTATATTGAGGTCTTAAGGATCTCAATTAACCCATCACCTTTGAATTTATCGTTTTGGCCATTTCTAATTAGGAGCATGCTTGAGAGTAATTAATTAATTAAATTTTAAGTTATTAAGAGCCCGTTCGATATGGATTAAAATCAGATTAAAATTGAAAAATTAGCTATTATAATTGACTTTTATTAGACGAGTGAGACCCAATAACGGCCATATTTTCAATTTTAATCCGTACCAAACGGGGCCTAAAAGTTATGGATCTTAAATAATGTATTTATAATAAGTAGATAATATTTATGAATCTTATAAATATGTAAATAAAAAGACTGTAAAAGAATGTGGCATGCAGATTGCAACTTCCAGCCAAATTTCACATTAAAATCCGCCCAGAAATTTAAGGAAAAATGAAGAAAAAATGAATATCTACTCTATGGTCCATTGATAATTCAAAATAAACCCAATGGGAAATTACAAGGAGACGGGTTTTTTAAATTTCAACTTCAAAAATCAAGTTTAAGGTTTGTTTATAGAAAAATCAAGTGATAATTCCGAATTTTTAATATTACCTCTATTCACCCTACAAAAATTTCATTCTCAAACTTTAAGGGTTTGTTTGGATCGGATTAAAATCTGATTTTGATCTAAATCAAAGTCAAACAATCAATATCAACCACTTCTTTCATTGGTCTCACATCTTTTCAATCACACATTTCAAAAACTTTTATCACAATCCACTTAAAATCTAATTTTAATTTACGCCAAACACCCTCTAATTATTTTTCTCTTTCCCTTCCCTCTATGTATATCTCACCTCTCTCTTCTTTCTCTTTACAACACACCATCACCGAAGGCATCGTCGTAGCGCGCTCAACCGCTCACGACGTCACTGACATGGCGATATTGCTCTGAGAGCATCAAGCCACTGCAAAGAGATGCTGTGAGCGCTGCTACAGCTGCTCACAAGGACGATGATTTAAACGATGGAGAAACAAATCTTCGATATGATGAAGAACAAATTTTCTCTGATCAGTGTATGTTAATGTGCGTGTTAATCATTCGATGGGGAAGCAAATCATCAATTTAAGTGATGGAGAACTAAATCTTCAATCAGTGTGTGTTAATGTCAAAGATCAAATTGATCTGACGGCGAAGGAAAAGCAAATCTTCAATCGTCTTCTTAAAGTTTTACACCACTTCAATCTCCAAAGCTAACTTCATGTTGCAGATTGGGATGAGGTGGCGGCCACATCAACGACCGCTTCTCCAATGCCTCCACTCCCAAGACCTCAGAACAGTGCAGCGGCGGCCATCATCAACAGTCGCTTGTCTAAAAATTTACATTTTGAATGTGAGGTTGTTAATTGAGAGATTCAGTTTTTGAAGACCAATGCCTCTTATTTTTTTATTTTTTATCTGTTCTGCGGTGGTTGTGCAGTGCTTTTGGGATGGTGCTTGCAGTTGGTGATGGTGGTACTAGCTATGGCAATGTTGGTAAAGTGGTGGTGTCGAGGGTGTGTGTTAATTGTGGTTGTGGTGGGGTAGAGTGTTTGTGAACAATTTTTGGTTGATTGTTATTCATGAATAATACGTGATTGATAAAATATATATAATTTGTGATCAAAAAATAATTTGCAGCCTAAAAATATGAAATTCCAATTAAATTTTTAATTGTGGCTCATAATTCGTTAAGTTGTGATCAATTAATTTAATAATTGAGATCGAGAAATAACTATGACCAATTAATATGATAATTTGTGACCTTGAGATAAATTGTGACTAATGAAATTTTTTATTTTTGATCGAAAAATAACAGTGACCTATTAATTTGATAATTTATGATCGATAAATAAATTGTGACTTATAAAATTTATGATTTGTAATTGAGAAATAAAACACGATCCATTAATTTGATAGTTCATGACCGAGATATAAGTTGTGATTTATGACTGTAACGTCTATAATTGTGATTAATATATAACAGTAACTATAAATTGTAAGATATTATGAACTTATTATATTTAATTAATTCAATTTAATCAAGACATAATTTTTGAAATAATAAACCTAATTTCTTAATTTTGAAGTTGTATTTTGCAACCACCTTATGCATGAAATGTTCTCTAATCACAATACAAAGCATCCTATCGCTTATGGATAATGGGCTTTATTTTATAAAAAAATGGCCCACGATTAAAAAAAAAAACTGGCCCAACTCCAACACTCATTTTTCACCATCCTTGCTCTTTAAGCTCTCGGTACCTACAACAATGATGAGGTGAGTGGGCTGCATCCAAATCTAACCTAGAAATTTCAACGGAGTTACCTCGTCGAGTGCTGACTCTACCATTAATCTCTATAGTACACATGAGATACTTTATATTCCATTTTGTGATAACATGTTCTTGATGGAATTTCGTATGGACCACATGCAAATATGAATAGACCGAATGAGGTTTATTAAGATCCAGCTCAACGAAGACGTTTGTCAAAATGCCTTTGCACCCCTATCTTAAGCCCTCGGTGCAAGGCTTTGGTTTTTGCTTCCATTCGATAGATTCATGATTGGCCCCAGTTACTGGCCATCCATAACACAATACTATAGTACGATAAAAGTTAGGTTTTACATTTAAAGATATCTCACAGTGATTTGCAAAGACTCTCTAGAGATCTCATATATTATCCAAAGACTTCAGATTATAAACAAGGTCGGTCCTGAGAATTATGAGGCTCTAGGCGATAAATTGTTATACGACTTTTAAATATAAATGAAATGAACACTTCTAAAATAAATAACTTATTTTTAACTTTCATGAAATTTAATTTATAAATTCTAAAGAAATTGCTTAGCAAAAAAATTATAGGGAATATTTGTAATTTTTTTTTTTTCTTGCATTGACTCTTTTCTAGATTTTGGTGGATAGAAAACAAAGATCTAGGTAATAATTTAATTGTTTGTCCATTTTATTCATTTAATCAAGAAGAGGAAAGTATAGTAGGGCAAATTTTTAAAGATTGTAGTTCAAAAATCAGGTATAAGGTTTACTAATTCATAAATCATATTATAATTTAACTAATAATACTATAAATTAAAATAATCTACATATTCATCTAACCCAACCCAACACTACACATCTCAATTTTAATCCCAAACTCTAATTTATTTCTCCCTCACTTCTCTCCGTCTCCCAATCTCTATTCTCACTCTCGTGGCAATCTTATTCGACGACTTCTCTCTAATGCCATGCCGACGGTAATCATCACCGACTACCAATGCTATTCGTAGCTATGAACTTCGCGACAGTGTCAGGGCTGCTGTGAACTCCATAGCAATGACGTTTGATTAGGTGGTGGTGGTGGGGTGGGTAGATATGTGGTGTTTGTGGTTTTAGTGTTAATTTTGGCGACAGAAATGGAACCGGCGCAGCCTTGGTAGTGTTAGCTTCGATCATGGTAACTATCCCGCTTAGGTGGTGGAGGTGATTGGACGATGGCGGTGGGGAGAAAATTGGTGGTGAGGTGAGTAGATCGGTGGTGCTTTTAGTTTTGGTATCGGATATGGTGATAGAGATGGAACCTGCACAACCTTAGTTGGTGGTGTTAGCTTCGATCGTGGTGGCGATTCTTTAGTTGGTCAGGTGCTGAGTGTAAATGGGTAATTATAGAGTAATGTAATTGTGCCGGCATGGTGATGAATTTGTGGTAGGCGAGGTGGTCTTTGTTGTGGTGGTGGTCTGTGAGATCTGCGACATGAGACAGTGGTTGTTTTGTGGTCGTGTACAGTGGTTTTGTTGGTGGCGGTAGTGGTGGTGGTGATGTTGAGATGTTGGTGACGATGGGCCTGTCGAGGTGGTGGTGGATGGGTGCGAGGATGTGGTGGTGTTTTTTACGATGTGTTGATTTGTTTAAGGTGGTGTTGTCGGAAGGTGGTGGTGATTATGGCGACGACGGTGACAGTGGTACTATTGGAGGGAATGGTGAGGTGGTGGTCATAGATTATTTGGTCGTTTGTGACCATTAAATTTGTTAATATGTGACCAATAAATAATATGTGATCATGAAAAATATAAATTGTGACAAAAAAATAATTTGTGATCTAAAAAATTGTTAATTTGCGATTGATAATTTGAAAATTTGTGATGTCTTCTAAGTTGTGACTTATAATATTTGTGATTTGTGATCGATGAATAAATTGTGACGTATAATTTGTGATCTATGATCGATGAGCAAATTGTGACTTGTAAATTTTTTGAATTGTGACCGTAAAATAATTTGTGACATATAAAAATTGTGATTTGTGACCAATTATATGGAATCTGTGACCAAATATATGAAATTGTGACCTTAATATATTTAATTAATTAAATATAAAAATAAAATTTACAAAATTTGAAATTTGAAATTTGAAACTTAGTTTCTTAAATTTGAAATTGGTGAAACTTAATCCCTTAGTTATGGAATTTTCCCAATCAAGAATGTAAGTTAAATGTCTAAATACTTTGGGCCTCTTATTTAGTCCAATTTTTTTGTTTTGTTATTGCTTTTTAAAGGACTAAACGGAACAACTAAAAAAAATATAAAGGAAAACTTTAATTAAGCTATTGATTTTTTTTTTAGGCCCAAGGCAATGGCTTGGTTTGCCTCAGGCCAAGGCGGTAGGGACACACCCAGCACCCGGCCAGGGGGGTGGCCACACGTGCTGGGATCCACCGAAGTAGTTTTTGGGATGAAGTGGCGAGGTGTTGTTCATCTTCCTTCCGCCTGGATCATCTTCCTGCCTGGTTCTCGAGTTCTACTTCTTTTTTTTGTTATTACAATGGGCCGTTGCTGCCCAGCTTAACCATTATCTTTTTTTTTTTTTTAATTGGGTTGCCCGGTTGGGCCTTTGTTATTTTAGTTGGGTGTCCAGCCCAAGTCCAACTCTTTCCCCCCAAATCAAATTAAAATGTGTGGTATAGAAATTCAATTACGCTTCAACATCCAAGACTCTAACTCCAAGGCGATTCCGATTTCGCTCTTGCTGAGTTCTGCCTCAGCCTCTCCGACCGTCTTCTCCACCACCACAGACCGGAGACCGCCAGTGTGAACGCTGTAGAAGCTAGATTTTTTTTTGCTGGAAGCCGTGTGTTTTCTTTTCAACTGGAAGCCGTGAGTTTTATTTACTACCCGCTTTTTTTTTTTGTTTTTGGCGTTATTATCTATTTATGAGTTATGAAATCGTGATTAATGATAGTTTTCAGTTTATTTCAAGTATGATTTATGAATTGGAATTGGGGGAAATTAAAATTGAATTTGGAATTGTAATTGAAATTGAAATTGGAATTGGAATTGAATTTAGGGTTTAGGGTTTGGAATTGGATTAGGAATTGGGGGAAATTAAAATTGGAGATGGGTGATTGTTTGTTTTCAATTTTGGTTGATGATGCTCATGATAATTTTAGCGCGTTTACATATATATTGAATAGTTTTTAATATTATGTAATCAAATATTAATAAACGACATCCTTCTTACGATCGTTGACCAATCGACGTTGACCAGTCAACATCCGCCCGGGCTGTGATGATTTGATGGGTCCGTCTCTGTAGGGCGGGCCTGATTATAAACCAAGGCATGATGGCTCCTATATAATTATTGCTTTTTTGCGTCCATGTTGAAAGAGGAGTGCTACATTTACAGAAGCCATGCTTCTGTAAATGCTGCCAGACACTCACAACATAGGGGCAGTGGGTGGAATTTTTAGCCATTTTTTATTCAGCATGGAGCCCACCATGTAAGGATCTGGAATTATCTGGTAGATGAATAGTTCTGTACAACAAGAATAATTGATGTTGAAAATATCTCATATACGGATGTCGGTTGAAACATGAAAAAGAGTTTCTTGATTGTCGCAAAAAGGACATTTTGATGCATTATGGAACTTAAATCAATGTTAAAGAATTTCATCGACTGAGATCCAATTCTTAATAACCTGAATGCTAGAAAAGATAACTTCAATCATGTTGCTTAGATGTCATAGAACCTTGAAAAATGAGGAGCTAGGCACCTTATTTCCAGACCATTTCGTGGAGAATTTTCCATTCATTAAGCTCATGCATCTAATGATATCTCGAACATCCATAATCTGTTTTCTCACTAGCTTCAGGTAGGCACAAAGTTAATTTTTCAGAATTGTATCTGTCATCATCAAAGAATTTATCTACTTGGACAAATGAATGGTAAGTGAAGGGGGGTTCCCTTGCCAGCGACCGTTCCCCATTCTAACAATCATACGTAAACAAAATTTTCCCTTTCTCTAATTTAGAGATGGCAACGGGGCGGGTATGGGGCACGAGCTTGCCCCGTTTCCTGCCCTGTTTATTTTTATTTTCAAAAAATTTCAGTTAACCATTTTTTTTTTAATTTGCCATTAATTATTATTTTTTATTCTTCACGGGGCAGGGCACTCTCGCCCCGCCCCGTGACCCAAGGCAGGGCGGCAATCCTCGCCCCGGCCGGCCTCGCCAACCCATCGAGGCTTGTTTTTTTCGCCTCATTCGGGGCGGGGCGGGTTTTTTTTTTTGCCATCACTACTCTAATTTTCAAGAAATATAAAGCTGCAAAATGCAACTATCTTTTCTTAGAGATTTCCAAATGTGGACCAATTCTTTGGCACTAGAGAAGGACAATAATCATGGTAGTATTGTTCTTTAAAAATTCCGTCCATAAATAATTATAGCGTCGAAATCTCCTCAAAAGTTATAGCTAAATGTAGTTACCATGTTCTGTAGCCCACGAAAGCGAAGGCCGCCTCTTCTGCAGTAACATAGCTCACTCCACTTCAACAATTCTATACAATTGTTGGAAAATTATGTTGAGAAAATATTTTTATTATATCAAAAAATTCCAATTTTTTAAGTGGGTAATTTGAAGAAGCATAGGGAAATTCCTTATGCAATACTGGTTAAGTCCTTCATCCACAGAAAATTGACTGGCCATTTACATTTGAGACTATAGTCTATGTTTGGTACACATTAAAATTTTTATTTTCATTATTCTACTCATTTCAATCACACATTTATCAATAAAATAATATTTTCTGTCACATCAATAACTTTTTCTTCTTTTTCAACCACACATTCTCCATCAATCTACTATTTCAGAATACATTCTTTCAAAATAATGTGGCTCAAACATACCCTGCATATGTATATACATATATTTGCAATCATGCTACATATATATCTTGTTTTACATTAAGCCACTCGTCAACACACGATTTGACAATTTTTTTTTTTTAAAAAGCACACTTTCCCGTCCAACACTTTTTAAATTCCCATATAATGTCAAAAAGATGTAAACCTAGGAATGTACACTTAGCATAACTCATCCTTGAAGCCGTGTCCAAATTTCCTTTTTTTCCCTGTTTGGTTATATGTTTTTCAATAATGTTTGGAGCTTTTTCCTTAACTATGAGATTGGAGCTCTCTTCTTCTTTGAATCAAGAGTACTGAACGAGAAATTTCACTTCAAATTTGGAATGTATCTGAACTCATCAAGTGTTGTGACTATCTTATCAAACATTTTAATTACGATACTTTCAATACCAGCTATCTTACACGGTTCATTATTATTCATTACCACAACACCATTCAAAACTATTTCATATGTTAATTTTTTTTTATTTGGACATGTATGAGAGTGCAAGTTCTATCAAGGATTCAATCCTCATCAAGTTCGGAGTCACGCGTCAGAAATAATCAAAAGTTCTCCATCATTGTAGCAATTTTCTACAACGTTGGCTTCACCTAAAGTTTTTGGTTGCTTTCCCTTTTGATTTGCAGCCAATTTTCTCTATTCTACAACTTATAACATTCATTCTTTATATACCCCTTCTTCTTGCAATAGTTACAAATTTTATTAGTGAAATTAAATTTCAAACTACCGCTTTCATAACTACCACGAACAACAATGTCTTCTTCTTGAGTCTCAGATCTAACAAGATGCTTCTTCTTCTCATTTGAAAGTAAAGCTTAATATACTTTTTCAATGGTAAGAATAGCACAACTATAATATCACGTATCTAAACGATATGTATGTAGCAGACGATGAATACAATAAAATCTAACCCAAATCATTTTCATTATACTTAACCTCCAAATTTTCTAAATCAGAGGCAAATTCTTTAAAAATAGCAAGGTGATTTCTAGATGTGTACCTAATGTTATACAGTGTGAATACAAATGTTGTTTCAAGTGCAATTTACTAGTTAGCCTCTGAATCATGCACAATTGCTCCAACTTCAATCATAGCGCAGCTGCGATTTTCTTTTTCAAAACGTTCTAAAGAATATGATTCAAAAGATGAAAGTGAATCTGTGATAGGACATTTCGATTCTTATATTGTTTCTCCTCCATCGACCAATTTGAAAGCATCTTGTCAAATCCCAACAAAGTGTCATCCAAATCCATCGACCAATTTGAAAGCATCTTGTCAAATCCCAACAAAGTGTCATCCAAATCCATTTGAGCAAACATTGCTCACATATTTACCTGCCACAATGAGAATCTAGTGCTGTGATCCAAAAAAGTAGGGATGAAATTATATAAATACGATATGAAGTAGCAATCACAACATTAGAAGAATAGAAGAACAATTGACCGATTAATGGAGAATTTATTAATATGGGAAAAAATACAATGAATTGTGTTTGCAATATTGTCTAACTCTAAAATTCATACGAAGTCATATGAAAGTCATACAATTCATGGAGTATATATAGGATTCAATAAATATATTTTAAATGGAAAGATGATCAAAAACCACGTCAAAAGAAAGAACAAAATTTCCTTAGATAAGTAGGTCGCTTGAGCGATAGTCTTGCACCAAGCGTGAGGTGAGTGAGCAGTAGTGGTAGTGCTTCGTCATTGCGTGTATGGCGCTCAGGTGCTTTATTTCGGGTTCAAATTGATTTCAACCACCGTAAAGACATCTTAGGCGCATGCTCAATTGCCGCCTCAAAGTTTCTCATAATCTTTAACACTTCTTTCAACTAATCCACGAACATCCAACGAAATTTGGGTCACAACATAACATGAATAATGATTTTTAGGAGAATATGTAATTAAAAAGTAGAAAACAAAAAATTGAGTTTACATGTATAATATTTTATTGTGTGAATGTTTAATAAAAAATGAGTATAATAAATACAGAGTTTTAGTTTAAAGGGAGTCAAACATTGGCTAAATATAGGCACATTAGAAATTAAGAAATTAACTATACTCTCGATAAGGAAAGTGATCTATAATTTGAGACAAACCAAAAAAGAAAAAAAAACACTCTACAATTTGCTTTGATGGAAGACATTTTTTGAGAATTTTATTTTAATTTGTTTATGTGTTGGGAATGAAAAAGCAACTGGCAAATATGGTGGAGAAGGCCTCAATTGAGGATGTAATGAAAGTTTTGATAGCTTCAAGAAAACTAGATATGCACTAGTTATGGACTACTTGTTCCCATTTGATGGCGAAATCTGGCCTCTCACTAGAAGTTTTAGCCAAGCAACTCTATATAGGAATGGCAAAAAAGTTCGTCAGCTCGGACGGCTCAGTCTGAAAAAAATCTGAGTCGAGGCTCGAGCCGAGCACGTGCCGGCCCATGTTGTAGAAAACAAAAGTAAAAATAAAAATAAAAAAAACAACTTTGTTGCAAGCAACTGCTAAAAAGTAAGTAGCGGTCACAAAAAAAGGAGTCGGGCCGAGCCTAAAATCTTTGGTCGAGTGGCTCGGGCCCAAAAAAGCTCGGACCTGTTTTGCTCGAGTCGAGCCCGAGCTTTGAGTTTCGGATCGTTGACATGACTACCTCCATATTGATGTTGAAGTCAAGATTGAAGAGCTCCGCCTCAAGTCATCCCTTGCCCATTGATCTTAAATGCCACACCACCATGATATTAGAGGTGTTGTCGTTGATCTTGAAGACCAGAAAATACTCCGAATGAGATGAGCCCTTGACTCTTCTAACGTGGAGCTTGTTAAGCTTATGGTAATGGGACAAGGCCTTAATCTTGACGATGCATTGGCATTGCACCATGTAGTTGAGAATTGCAGTCGAGAAGTGGTAAGAGATTGCTTGAACTTGGTACAGCTAATGTAAACTACCCACTAGTGCAGCATGCAAAACTCTACCCCACATTGTCGCTGAAGTGGTGGCTTTAAATTTTTTAGCAACTTTTTTGCAAGTTTGATTGTACCCCAAACTTAAAATGTCTGAATCCGCCACTGAATTTGTACGCATTAGACAACCATGAACATGACCTTGTGTAGTCTTCCTTCAGATTAAGCTTAATCAAGACATGCTTACAATGTAACAGGCCTACTTTCCCATTTCCTTTTAGTTAGTGTTTCGAATGCTTTCTTTTACAAATTTCATCTTTGGTTTCTTGTGAGAAAAAAATTCCAACTAGCAAATAGGGCGTTGGATTGGAGAGGGTATCTACATCTTATTTACATCTTTAAGAGAGAAATGAAATTTTTTAGTTCTAATAAGTACGGATCAAGGCCAGGATTTGGACCAGGATGTTTTAGTTGGAAAAGATAACCGTGTGATATCTGGGGGGTTTGGCGGTGGCAGCATCAGTGACGGTTGGTGGTGCACGGTTTAGCGTGGCAGTAGGGATTTTTTTCACATGAATCTTGGTTATGTTACTTTTACACGGAGAGAGTGATAATCATTTCAATTTAGTTCATAATTTGTTTTTTTCCTTTAAATTAGTGAATTAATTTTGAGTTCGTTTACGCTTCCTTTTAATTCTCATTCATTAAATTATTGCAAATTTTTTATTGAAAATATATCTGAATTAATTTATCAAAAATTGAATTCCATGAAGACAAATATAAAAGGCACAAAGTGTTGAGTTTTATAAATGACAAGGATGATGTAAATCAAAGAGCCTAAACCCTAAATCGACACTACAATCCAACTATTATATTAAGGTCTTGTTTGAGTCTCATTATTTAAAAATTCATTTTTTTGTCAATTTTATTTTTAATTACAAATTTTTTTCTCTATTTTTTAACCACACATTTTAAAAAAAAAATTACAATTATAAATTCATCTCTCACAAATGGAACTTAGACAAAGGCTACCTAAGAGGAAACTAACTCCTCGTGTGTCATTCGTCCTTCTCTTTTGAATGATCATATTCAATTTTTCTAAAAAAGATTGCAAATCCTTTAACATTTCATAGAATTCTTGTTGTAGATGACTAATTTCTTTGATTTTGATTTTTTAAATAGATTCTGTATTTTTTTATAGGGATAATTGCAGCAAAAGCCCAAATCTTTGAAATATTAGACTTTTCCCAAACCTTTGATTTGTTGCAGGTGTCACCCCTAACCTTTTTAAACGTTGCCATTTTGGATGGTTTTCATCCATAATTCCATCAGTTGATCAAAAATTTAACTTTGATCACATTTTTAATATTTTAAGAATGGGTAAAAGAGTAACTTTCCATTTATCACATTAAATAATTAAATTAAAAATAAGAAATAAACAAAAACAACACACCCACCCACCTGTGTCTTCTTCATCTACCTCCGACCACCGCCACCACCACCACCGCCTCCACCTCTTTGTTCTTTTGGATTCTCATCTCTATAAAGGCCAATACATACAGAAAGAGAAAAAAAGAGTTCTTAGGTTCTTCAGAGAGGGAAAAAGGAGAGTAATAGAAAATATAGATTGATGAGAAAGATGCCGATTTAAGTTTGAGCTTTAGATGCCCATATAACAAGAATCTGGATCCACCCACACCCAATTTCCCTTTTAAGTCCAATGAAGTCTGTTTTGCCTTTTATGCATTATCATCAGAAAGATATGTTAAAATCACATGCTGGTAAATTTACGTTTTCTGTTTTTATGCTTTATTTTATGAAGAACACGAATCTTACCATTTTCATATGTTTTTCTTTGCCAACTCTGTGCTTGCATGCTTGATTTCTGACAATATGATTATAAAAACTTTTGATTTTCATAGAAAATTAAATTTCTTTTAAGACCCCCCCCCCCCCGAGCAGAAATCGAATTTCAAATAAAATAGAAGCAAAAATGAAAACTTCATTTAGAGAAAATCTAACATTTTTCAAAAAATCTCAGACCGCATTGCTGAGACCAGATCGTTTTTTCAAGGAATCGATGTGAACAGGCCATTGACTGCAATAGATGGTGAGGAAAAAGACACCGATAGGTGGTTGTGTTTTTTTGTTTATTTCTTATTTTTTATTTAATTATTTAATGTGACAAATGAAAAGTTACTCTTTTATCCCTTCTTAAAATATTAAAAATGTGGTCAAAATTAAATTTTTGGTCAACTGACGGAATTATAGACGGAAACAATCCAAAAGGGCCTCACCTGCAACATTTGAAAATGTTAGAGGTGCAAGTTGCAACAAATCAAAGATTTTGGGAAAAGTCTGCTAATGTTTCAAAGGTTTGAAATTTTTGTTGCAATTATCCTTTTTCTATAATTGAATAATTGTTACAGAATATCTTGCCAAATTTTATATAGCACCGTGTTATTAAACGCATATGTTATTTTGACGAAAAGAACGTAGGAAAGGGAAAAATTGATGACATTTGTTACGCCCTTCTACCAAGGCTCCATTTCACTTCCACTTCACGCCTCCCACGAGACAAATAAGTCTTCACATTATATAAATACCCATGCATGGATTTAGGGGACTATTCTTACGCCTTATCCACTGAGACTCCATTTCACTTCCATCTCACCCTTCCATTTTACTTCCACCTCACCCTTTCCACTAACACAAAGAAGTCTACGTAATATATAAATATCCATACATGGATTTGGGGGGCTGTTGTTACGCCTCTTCCATCGAGGGTTCACTTCTACCTGGAAACTAAAACAAGCCCACACTCTACATCATTATCCACCTGTCCGTAGTGGGACAACGTTGAGGTGATGGATCACTTCATCCGATATACCTTTAAGGCCAACCTCCAGGATTGGGATGAGATGTTACGTCTGCCCCACGAAAATGTTCGAAGTGATTGATCAAATAATAAAGGAACACGTTGCATTCCATGTCTTCCAAGTAAATCTTTAGAGCAAATCTTATGATTGATTAATGTGATGTGACGTCCCAATGGTAGACCCCAAAGGGTCGAGTCAAACTACTATTCAAAAAAGCAGTAATGGCCTAATTAAATGCCCGTCAACCTACGATTGACAAATTAACACCTAGGAGGAGACACGAGACACTCCTGCCATCAGATGTGTCCTCATGTATCCATATCCAATTGTCAATATCTCACCTCCATCACTATATAAACCCTCGTACCTTGCCCTAGAGAGGTAATGAAACTTTAACACTTTGAATATCACATGCAACTATACTTTCTTCCTTTCATATATTTTCCTAGCACACAATTTGTGTGCCTCCACATCCCTAGACGTCCTACACCCCTTATTCCGTCATTGGCGACTGACTTGACCATTGAAGTGCTCACGATCTCCTTCACTACCATCTGAGAAGGCCACGAGTAACTAAAGATTTCTCCAAGTGTGCAAGAGAATACCTACGTGGACATGAGTTGAGATAGGATCTGTTGTCCACGTCACCCGTACAAAAAAGATGTCAACAACATCAATTATATTATCATACCAACCAATGTAACCTTCTTAGGATGAAGCTTCACAAAAGAGAAGACAAGATAAGAATTTAATTAGATTGATGTTTTTAGTTAAATAAATAGGTTTAAACTCAATTTTAAAATTTAACATCTTCTCCATGCAAGTCCTAATCTTTCACGTTTTCACCAAGCCCTGGTATGATTTAGATAAAAATCAAAATTTTTACAGATTTTAATAAAACTTGATGTAATGCATGTTTAAAAAGTTGCGAATCCCATAAAATGTGTTATTCAACTAATTGTTGATTTTGACTTATATATTTAACTCAACTTTTTTAGTTGAACCAAATAAAAGCTACATATGGTTCCGATATCACTAAAATATGTTGAGTCCCTGATTGGTAGGGAGTAGCATATAAATCTCAATCTAAATTAAAGTTAACAATTAATTTTAACAATATTTTTTATATGATCCTCAACTTTTTAATTACACATTTCATTAACTTTTATCAAATTTTTTAAAAAAATCTGATATTAATTCCCATCCAACAGAGCTTAGTCAGATACCCGAATCATCCCTTTAACCAAAATATAACTTATAAATAAAAAATTAAGCTAGAATTTTAGAGTCGTCATGTTGGAGTAGGGGTATAAATGAGTCGGGCAAAGCCAAAGCTCGGCTCGGGTTGGCAATCGAGAATTTGTGACTTGGCTCGGGCTTCATTAAGTCAAGTTGGCTTGAGTTTTTTTAAATTCGTGAAATTATAAATTCTTTTTAACGATGTAAATCAGAGATAAATGATATAACACTATCAAAAGTTTTTAGAACTTTAATAGCAACTTGTTGTCTTTTGTTGTGTAATTTTATAGTACCGTACAAGGAGTATTTTTACAATAAGAAGTGTACTTGGATTGAAGATAGTTTTGCACGAGTGCCTGCACAAAGAGTATTTCTACAATAAAGAGTATACCTAGGTTGAAGATAGTTCTACACTATCATGCAAAGCGACATCTTAGCCTCAACCATTTATTCTCTAAAATTTGCAGTGAATATACAAAGGCGAAAAGAGTAGAACTAGAACCAGAACCACCAAACACAAGTTCGATCTGTTTTGGATCGAGATCAACTGGTTTCGCTTTGCAAGTCTTTACTACGTGCTTATTCAAAAGAGATGTGCTTGAACTGAACTTCCAACTAAGTTTCTTACCACAATACTAATTTCAATATGCTTTCCAAATATTCCCTCCATTTTGAATACCAACTTTTTTCATATCAACAATTCGAAGATTCTTTCTTTGGCCTTTTAGTTTCGTTCCTCTTGGATATCTTTCAAGTCAATTGGAATATTTTCAGATAAATCGTAGTTGTATTGAGTACTTGAACTACTTTTAAATTAATTAACCTCATCACCAATAAAATTCATTTGTAACTTTTAAATCTGGAGTACTTAAAATTTAAAAATTATAGCAAATAGAAACTAAATATCGGAGCAAAGAAGTTGGAGGTTGGATTTGAAAAATAAAATATTGCAAGTTGAAGCGCCCATTCTGTATAGCAAAACGTCCCTTTGGGCAAAGAGATCGATGATGGGAGTGAAATTGCGCTACCTCCAAAAAGCAAACAACTTTTATAGGTAACACGAGCCATTTGGACAGCCACAAGGGCCGACCCAGGCTCAAGTCATTGGTCGATATTTCGGCTTGGTTAAACCAAAACCTTAGAAAGGAAATGAAGCCATCTCCAACATAGAGGTATCAAGCAGTTATGTCGGCTTGGTTCGATTCTTGACTCGAGTCCACCAAGTGCACGAGTCGAGTCGAGCCGAGCCGACATAACTGCTTGATACCTCTATGTTGGAGATGGCTTCACTTCCTTTCTAAGGTTTTGGTTTAACTTTCAATTATGTCAATAGGTTGGGGACCAATAATTCAATTTTAAAATTGGTAAACTTGAGTCGAAACGCAATCGCATCATCGGTAGAATAGAGACCGGCCTCTCTGCAACACATCTAAAATCCACCTCACACGTGAATTCGACTCCCTCTATCATTTCTCTCAGACCAAACCAAATCTAAACCCTAGGCGTAACAAACACCGGCGCACAACCAGCGATGGCTATCCGCCACCTCCTAACGGCCGCCCGCCGCTCTCGAAATCCGACTCATGCACTCACATCCTTGCGTTCACACTCTACCGCCGTCGCCGCAGCTACCGCCCCTTCTCTCCCTTCTCCGCCTCCCCCAACCGCCATGATCTACGATCGTTTAGCCGAATCCGTCAAGCAAAAGATTAAGCAGCTTGAATCCCCGGACCCGCGGTTCCTCCAGCACAACTCTCCGCACCCAACCCTAGCTTCTCACACCGAAATCCTAGCCGCCCCTTTAACCCGAATCACCACCCTCTCTAATGGCCTCCGAGTTGCCACTGAGTCGACTCTTTCCTCCCGCACTGCAACTGTCGGAGTGTTTATTGATGCTGGGTCTCGGTTCGAGACCGAGGAGACTAATGGGACTGCTCATTTCTTGGAGCATATGATATTTAAAGGGACTGAAAGGCGGTCTGCGAGGGAGCTGGAGGAGGAGATTGAGAATATGGGCGGACATTTGAATGCCTATACTTCCAGAGAGCAGACCACTTATTATGCTAAAGTGATGGATAAGAACGTGCCACAGGCACTGGATATTCTTTCGGATATTCTGCAGAATTCGAAGTTTGAGGAGAGTCGAATTAATCGGGAGCGAGATGTTATTCTCAGGGAGATGGAGGAGGTATTGAGATATTGATTTTTCATTTTAAGTTCACATTTATGTCCTCTAATTTGTTGTTAATTTTTAATGGGTAAAGATTGTGCTTTTTGGTTGAATGTTGTGTTTGTTGGGCAAATATTGTTACTCTGTGATTAAATATTATGTTTGGTGGATAAATTCCTGTTTCTTCTTGATTAATTTTTCTACTTGACGGTTAAGTGTAATCTAGTTCATAGGTCTTTCTAATTTTTGGATAAATTTTGTGCCTTTCAATTTAATCTTTTGCTTTTTGGATAATGAATGTGACTTCTTTTAATTAATTCTTCTGTCTTTTTTGTGTCATTAGGTTGATACATGATGACTTCTTATGGATTTGAATTAAAAGGGCATAAAAGATATTACTGAAATATGAAATATTATCCATCTGTGAAAAACTTAAAACGATTTTGTATTACTGTCAGCCTATGTTTGCCCCCATTTTTTCAAAAACTCCTTTATTTTAAAACTCATTTTCAATTACACATTCCCCATAAAATAATTTTATATGTAAACCAAAAACTTTTCCTTATTTTTTAAATACGCATCCTCTAAAAAAATCACTATTCAGAAACACATTTCCTCCCAAATATGGGGCTCAAATATATGAATAAAAAAGTTTAAATCTTTTCCCAATCCCCATCTTCACTGTTTGACTTCTCGAGCTACACAGATTACATATGGTACAAAAAGTTTTTAACATGACTTGCAGAATGCGTATGGTCAAGTAGCCATCAATATTGTTTTAATATTTTTTATTCTAAAGGTTTTCACCTGATAGAGAAGGGAGTTTTGTGTGCCACTGCAACGACTCCTAGCAGTTATTCTCTGAAAAATAGTCCATTAATATTTATTTTGAAATGCATTGTATTGGAGGACTATTTATTGTTCATAACTTTAGTTTGTTGTCCCTAAAGGATGGTAAAAATTCTCTTGATTTATGGTGCACCGGTTTAAATTTCTCATGCTTAGTGTCTACTCTTGAGTGCTCTATTTTTATGTTCATGATTATTGTAGATTGAAGGTCAGACTGAAGAAGTTATATTCGATCATCTACACGCCACTGCATTTCAATACACTCCCCTGGGTAGAACAATTCTTGGGCCTGCTGAAAATATCAAAACAATTGGCAAGGAGCATCTAAGAAACTACATATCAACACACTATACTGCTCCCAGGATGGTGGGTGTTTTTCCGTGGAAGTTTAGCTAGTTTTTGGAGTGGTGGTGTATCTGCCTTAATAACTGGTTGTTCACTGCTGATCAACTATTGACTTTTCCTCTGTGGCTTTATCATAGGTGATTGCTGCCTCTGGTGCAGTCAAGCATGAGGATATTGTTGAGCAGGTGAAAAAATTGTTTACAAAGCTATCGACAGATACAACCACAGCATCTGAGTTAGTTTCTAAACAACCTGCAATCTTCACGGGCTCAGAGGTATCCTTTTCTTTTTTAAGAGCTTGATGGTCTCTAAGGGCTACATTCTCATTATTGTGACCTCTCGTGAAAAACTCAGGTTAGGATGCTTGATGACGACATTCCTCTTGCGCAATTTGCAGTTGCTTTTGAAGGGGCATCTTGGTCGGATCCAGATTCTGTTGCCTTAATGGTCATGCAGTCGATGTTAGGTTCTTGGAATAAAAATGCAGGCGGTGGAAAGCATATGGGGTTAGTATACTTCACATGATATCCTAGAGTTCAAGTCATTCGATTGTATCTTACACACGATTCTAGTGCATAACGACATAGCTTAGCTCATTGATTGGGTTTATAAATCCTTTTACAGTTCTGAGCTTGCACAGAGGGTTGCCATCAATGAAATAGCTGAAAGCATCATGGCTTTTAACACCAACTACAAGGACACTGGTTTGTTTGGTGTTTATGCTGTTGCTAAGGTCAGCTATCACTTTTGGTAAAGATAAATTAAAGGGGACCAGAACTTGTGATTAAAATTAGTAAAATGAAAGCACCGTGTCAAACTCCCTCCCCCCCTAATATGAGAGCTCAAATAGGAGACTTTTCCCTTCGTTATTTGTGGTGTGATGGTGACCAATCTTGACCAACTATCATGTCCGCACATATTGGATGTTAAAATTATTTTTCCTGCTACTTGCACTAAGATACATGTATCATTTTTTTCCGGAAGGTATCTCAAAGTGACAATCTTTAAGTTGGTTGTTAACTTTGCATGTGATGTCAAGTTTTTGCAATTTTAGGTGCTTGTTATCCTGTACTTTTTAATGTGATGGTATTTTAGTAACAAAGAAATTAATTCTATCAGTCAACTTATCCCCTGTTTGAGCCATATTCTTTAAAAATTCCTTTTCCCCATAACTCATTTTCAACCACACATTCTCCCTATAAAATAATTTTACACGTAAATTCAAAACTTTTTCTTTTTAACCACACAATCTCCAAAAAATCATTATTACAAAATCCGTTCACCCCAAAAAATGGGCTCAAACAAACCCTTACTAATGTCTACATTTATTCACAGCCTGATTGCTTGGATGATTTGGCCTATGCAATTATGTACGAGATCAGCAAGCTATGTTATCGAGTATCAGAAGCTGATGTGATTCGTGCTTGTAATCAGGTAAATGCCAGTTCATTAATATTCATGATATCAAGTTGATCTACATTTTTTGAGAAGGGTCTTGCTTGTGCTGACTAGGTTCCTTGGCAACATTTTTTAAGAACTATCTGAGTTTTTCTACTAGCATATGCAGGTTGCACCAATTGTCTTGTTCAACTGAAATAGTTGCTTATATTTTCCTTCGTGCTGTTACTGCTGCAGTTGAAATCATCTCTGATGCTTCACATTGATGGAACAAGTCCCGTAGCAGAAGACATTGGGCGCCAGGTATAATTAGGCAACAAAAAATAAAATATTTTACCTGATCAACATGGTCACCTTACTATATATGCTCTTTAATGTTTTAATCACTCACTTTGCTTTAGAAGAATTCGTATTTGGTTCTCTGTGTATTGCAAGATTTTTTCATTTTCTTCCCCTTTTAAGTTTATACACAATTTTTGAAGGGTTTTGGACGTGTTTCTGTTTTTTTATAAGAGAATTTTAGGATTTCTTGTTCTTCTTTTTGTCTATAACATTATCTTTCTTTTTCTCAATTCTCTCTCTCTCTCGTCCCGCCGGGGGGGGGGGGGGGGGTTCTTGGTGGGCACTCTGAGGTGGAATTCTGTTGGGAAATGGGTGCAGTGAGACACTCTTGTTTATACTGATTTCTGCTGAAGTTAGAATTGACTACAGTAGCTAAATCCCTTCAAAGTAATGTTATCCAATTTTTCTCATCCTAATGCATCAATGCCATTTACTGGTGCTCACGAGGTATGGCGCCATACTTCGCATGATTACCCATGTGCATTGTAAATTAATACTCGAAGTTGCCTGATGTGATGTAGGACAACCTTGCTATTTTGGTTTTTCTTTTCCATGATTCTAATTGAAGAAGAGACGAGGAAGAAGACTATACATCACTCCTAGAATTTACTGACATCACACCAAGGGTTAGATTGCATCACACCATATCAAGAATGCTTTAGAGGCCCTGTAGAACTAAATAATTATCTCTCTGATTGATTATAGAAGATTATGTATATATTTATGGACTTCACAGGACCGTCTCTTTCAAGAATGCTTCGCAAGCACTGTATAACTCAAGGTGTAATTATGGACTCCAAAAGATCTTCCATTCCAATTGGGACAGAGTACATCTATGTGAACTTAACTCAATTGTTAAATAAATGCGTCTGAACCATATAGAAACACCAGATCATTAATAGACTCAACCTAAACTGAACTAATGGCATTTTCCAAAGAATTCTGAGGATTATACAATCTCTGAAGATGACAAAATCACAAGAGTCTAGGCAGAAGACTAGTTCTTTTTAACTCTTCTTATAGGCCTGCCTTTATTTGTCTGCATATTGATATGTATTAGTCCCAACATTTGTCTATCCTACCTTTTTCAGCGAGTGTTTTGAGTTTATTTTGAATTTCTAGAAAAATATTTAAGAAGATTTTGAATTTTTGAGTAGCCATCACTCTTGGACACTATCAGTGTTATGTTGGTTATCCAAATATTATGTATGATATTCTGGAGCTAAAGGAGTTGTTGGTGAGTGCGATTGGGAAAATGATACAGTTGACTTTCTAAGAAATACTGATCTTGAAGACCAAACTATTATTGATTCCCTGATCTAGTAGATGTAATATTTCACACTTCCGATGCTCCAAAACAACCGTTTACCTTCACATCTTATGTACAAAGCATAGCTCAGTTCGCACTACTGATGCTCAAAAACAACCATTTACCTTCTCATGTACGGAGCGTAACTCAGCATTTTCATTTTCATTGCCATTTATATATTTTTATTTCGTGGAAAACTGGAAAAGGGGATGGTTGTTGCTGTTACATATTGCAAGTCTAGATGTCCAAAAATAATTTATTACCTTCCATATTACCTCCATACCTTTTTTGGCCCTTAAGAGAATTAGTTTGTGTTAACCCATGTTCGGAAAAAGAAGATGGCATTTTTTTTTATATAAACTTTACTCAAGGAAAACTGTAAAAGTAACATTTAATAGAGAGGATTGACTCTTTGCCCAAGTGATTTCTTTCTTTTCCTTGGTCAAATATTGGGGAAGATAATGTCTCCTAAAAATTAGTCAAGTAGATAAACAATGTCACTTTATTATGGAAGGACATCTTGTTCGATTATAATTTTGTTTCTCCTCAATTCCATCTGATTTTATTATTTTAGTAAATGGTATTTATGGTTCACTTCAAGGTTGGTGTATGATATGTCTTTCTACAGATGCACAAAGAAAATTAACCAACATGACTATGTACCTTGAAATTCCATTCTAATAATTAATGCTGTAAAAGGATTATTTCAAGTATAATATTATTAATTATTACATCCTAGAAATATTCTTTTTGGTTGTGGAACAGAGTTATTTTTCTGCAAAAAATTATTATCAATTAGAGATGGTTTACTTGTTGAAATTATTAGAACTTTGAATATGGTAGTTTTCTGAGAAGGCCACCTTTTATGACCTTGTTGATCTGCATTGGGTTCTACACGATAATTCTTATATGAATTGAATGATATTGGTCTGGGCTCTCGTGTGGTGGGTTACATTCTCATGGCTTGTTGGGGTAGATAAAACCTACGAATTATCTACCAAAAGAGTCGAGTCTTTCCATATCAGTTTTTATATAGTTTTATAAATGACTTATTTACCGGGGAACAGGTTTTTTGTATTGTGAAAACGACTTCTTTCAATTGGGTTTGGTTGATTAGTTAATTTATTCATGTGACTTGCTTGTAACTAATTGCTGGTGCTCACTCTCTTTTACTAATTTATTACTTTGTGATTGCAGCTGCTTACATATGGTAGAAGGATACCATTTGCTGAATTGTTTGCCAGGATAGATTCTGTAGATGCCAGTACAGTTAAACGTGTTGCTAACCGATTTATCTTTGACAGAGTAAGAGAGAATAATTTCATTCTAAAGCATATTAATTGCTACTTATTTTGCATTACATGATCTTGGGAATTAATATTTTTGCTGACAAAACTTGCTTCTCTTCATAGTACGTCTAAACTTACTCTAGAAAAGTTAACTTTTAAGCAAAGCCAAACATGATTATCTTATGTGCTTTCGAGCTTAAGCCTTAAACTGAGAATTATGAGCAAACAATCTAATTCTCAATATGTTCATAGCTCTTTGTATCACTGCATTCTTAATATATTCTTAGCCCTTTGTATACGCCATGTTGCATATGCAGGATGTTGCTATTACTGCCATGGGTCCCATCCAAGGCTTACCTGACTACAACTGGTTCAGGCGCAGGACTTACTGGCTTCGTTACTAGTTTTTCTTCAGTTCAAATCACTTTTTTAATTATTTTTTCTTCTTTAGCACTCAAATTGGTGAAAATAATTGAGCTATCGTGTTCAGTGATTTTGGTAAAATGAACGCTGAATGTACCGATTTTTTAATATGATGGCACCCCTGGACATAATGGTGGATACGAAGCGGCGTTATAGTTATCTTTTCTTTCATGTCCAGTTTTTGTGCAACGATAGTACTTCTTTGTTACATGTTGCCGGAAACTATGGGTACTAGCCAATGAACTGAAGCATTTTAGTGCCAGTCAAAGCCTCTTTGAGGGCATTGGCATGTATTGGTTACTTTGCCATTTATTATTCTCTTTTGATTGTCTTTTTTGCTGCCTGAATATTTTATCATATTATTAAAACAGTACTAGTTTATCATTTAGTATTTTTAGTGCTGTAATTGTAAAAGGTTGTTTCTTTGCCCTGAATGTTAAGAGGAATTCTCCTTTTTCCCACACTCCGAATCAAAGGTTCATATTAATCTCTTGATTGGCAGCTAAATATACAAAGCCTAATAATGAACTGATTTTTATGTTCAAACTTAATTATACATGAATGTAGACCTCATTAAGAAACTATTGACTAGAATCAGATTTTTAGGGCTCCAAACATTTTCTTATCAATTATTGTATCAGCTGAATGAATGGATCAATCTGGTCTTGAATGAATTTTAACTAAAATTAGAAAGATGATACCACGTCTCAAGAGTCAACATTGATAACCCCCATGTATAATTTGATAGAAAATTAAATATATAAAACTAGAAAATTCTTCTAATACAAGATGCAATAGCCAAATAGGACCCTTCATTAAATTCAATAACGAAAAGATTATCCAAATTAGCGCTATTAAAATTGTTTCTATAGCTCATTGTTCATATATGCTAGCACGAGAACAAGAGTCAGAAGAATGGAAGATAATCAGCAGTAAATAATCTTGAATTCTGCTTTACTGATATATGTATAAGTTTGTAACAAAAGTTAAAGGAAAAGTATTTATAATTCATGTTCAAATTAGAGTAATTAAGTTTTGAGATTCTTGCAGTTTCAAATTCATCAAAACTTGCGACGAACGGGACTCGGACGGATAGATGGATGAAGACGGTAGCAGCCTGACGGCGGGCTGGTCGGATTGGTGGTGGCGGTGGTGGCAGGCAGCATGGCAGCGAGAGCAAGGGACGAGCGATTGGGATTTGGGCGAGAGTCGTGAAGATGAAGGTCTTTAATTTGGGGATGAATTTTGATTTGAAGGGCCATTGATTGGGCTTTTATATATTATATAATTTTGGATTGAGCCCAGAACAAATTGTCCAATTCAATTAGAAAAAAAAAAAAGAGGAAATTTCACCCAATACTAGTTTTGAAAAACATATTCAAATTTTACTTTTCATCAAATTTTATTCCAAAAATACTTGATTTTATGTAGTAAAACCCAAATCCCAAAAATTGCTTCACTCTTGGACATTAATCATTAAACATGCTGCAATTATGCCTCCATACACGCCTTATATATCATGCTAAAATCACTCAATCCAAACACATCTTATTTATCACCCAATACCGGACCCAAAATCCCCAAATAAACTCTTCAATATTTTTACAAAGATTAACCAAAAATATTCTTCAGTATTTCTAAGATTTCAAACCCCACCATCAAGAAATCGGAGTCCAATTCCAATTCCATTTCCATGGAATTCTTTTATCTTGGGATGATGATACTTCACTTGGACTTTTTGCAACTTGTAGACTTCCAATTCTACAATTCAGATTCACTGAGACTGCAATGTAGCAATAGTTGATCTTCACTTTCACAATCTCAATTCTATCTAATAATACAAAAATGGCTAAATCCATCTTGGTCTTGGTAACAAAGTCTGTGGCGAATAAGAATGAATGCAAGAAAAGTCCTACATCGTTATATACAGCTTCAACTTCTATCCATATATAATATTCTCTTTAAATAAATTCTTGCATTGCTTTGTATCAACAAGACACGAAAGAAGAAATTTTAATATATTGTAGCAAAACATGAATTAATTTTTTAGTTGTATGATATGTTGTTTTTATCTAATATACATTTTACCATTTCTATATATAAACGGAATGTAGCAAAACATGAATTAATGTTTTTATTCGTGCAACATCATCGTTACTGTTCACGCAGTAAAACTTGGGATGATGGTTTTGGTCTTGCCCGTGTTAGTTGTTTACCATCACAATTAACTTGTGTAGCTTCAGCACATCTCGATGCACAATCACACAAACATGAAACAACATAGTGTAATCAACTGAATTAGTAGTCTTTTAAAATTCGTTAATATATATGTTCCATTTACACGAAAGCCACATAATCTATCACTTTTAAACTATCATTGTGCATTCATCTCCCGTCTACGACATCTGTTTCATCACATGGCTTGATACCTTCGATTAATGACTTATTCGGGTGGATTTTGAAGTCAATGCTTGTCCACGAAACTGTTACATTGCTGAATTAAGCTACCACGTGGGATGCAAAAGTCCCTGGTATGGTCATCATCTATCTTTCACATGGTAATTCAACATAGATTCTGCACTTCTTGCTCTTAACAAGTTCTTGTTTTCAGGCAAAAGATTCAACAATTGCAAAATGTTTGAAAGCATTACGTCCCACTTGCACCCTTCTAGTAATGGATAATGGAGGAAAAATTGTATTCCAGAAAGACGGATCTTCCCAAGAAGGATTCTCTATCAAACTTAGATCTTCGCCGGAAGGATCCTCTGTTAAAGTTCTTCAATTTTTTATGTAATCTTTATCAGTATCAAGCACATGTGATCAGCCAGGAACTAAGCCTCTATTCCGAAATTCCTCGTCAATGCCATGCTCCTCATCATCACCAAAACCACAAAAAAAAAAAAAAAAAAAAGGGGTTGAAACTGGACAATCGTGAAGAAAAGCTTGCTGGGTTATGATGATGCTGAGGTTTTCATGTTGTGAATTTGAATTTCTAGGTTCAGCATTCTCAATTAATTACATTCGTTTCAATTGTGCATTCTAATTATGGTTTCAGTTACGGGTTGAAATATGGAAAGTTTGGATTACAGTAAAAGTGCTAATATATTTTAGTGATATAGTAATCCCAACATTTAATTTAGTAAAGTAGTAGAAAGTGAAATTTTATTTATATGTAAGGTATTTCTGATTTTTTCCCTAGAAAAAAAACTATGATGGGCTGGGGCGAATTGGCCTAATTTAAAAAAGTAAAAAAAAAAAAAAAAAAAGGGTTGGCCAGCTGGGCCAAATTGCCCAATTTTAAAAAAAAAAAAAAAAAAAAGATAGAAGACGAACCAGCACCGACAGAACCAGGGACCTATCGACGGTTCGACGGATCCCAGCATGCGCGACTGCCCCCCCGACCGGGTGCTGGGTCCGTCCTTGGTGTTGATACATGAGAAGGAAGAGATGGAGTGAGAAAAATAGTGATTGTGAATTGTTAATGTTTTGTCACCATTAAATGATTTGTTACTTATTAATTGTGTGATTTGTTACTTAATATGTGATTATGACCATTAAAATAATTAAATTAGTGATCGTGTCTAGTTAATTGTGTGATTATGACTGCGACCCGTAAGCTGTTTAGTATGTAATTATGATCTTATATGATTTGTAACTTACTGTGATTTTGATCCATAAATTGTATATATGTGACTATGGCCTGTTTAATTTAATTACAAGCAACATTTATCAGCGGTCACAAATGTGATCATCTGATTTATCTCTTGGAGACCCCCTCCTACACTATCATTCAATATTTCTTAGCCCACTTTTGGCCAAACCACTTGGGCACTATGCCTAATGTAAGTTGGATCACTTAGCCACGCTTCATTATTGGAAAAACGAGCACCGTGTATATATGCAAATTTATTTTTATTATTTTTTAATAATTAATAATTTAATGTGTGTAAACTTTTTTCTGATTTTTTTGATGATTTGTAACGTGTTATTATTGCTTTAATTTCAATCTTGATTGTTCCAATGCCACGTACAATTTGAAGGCACTTCTCTTGAAACTTGATGCTTTAGTACGTAATTTCGTATTATGATTTTTCCAGTAATCTATGAATTTATTTGCATATTAATTCTTTCAAAATTTCAGCTTAGCTCAAAGTAGAATCCTGGCTCCACCCCTAAATGTTCCATTTTTACAGTGTTATTTGCAATAACTATGGCTTCAAAAGCTACTACTACAAGTCTACATCTTTAGTTCCTTCCTAGTACATAAGCTATAGAGGAAGTAGTAGTTTACCAGCTACAGTTGTTTATCATATCGAAAAGTTCCAATTAGGCTACTGGCGAACCCAACCGTGAATGTAAGAGGTCAAGCATTTTTTTTTGTAGACGTAGGAACTCGCAGTCGCTACCCTTAAATGCGCACTGGCTAAACCTCGCTCCATGTGCAGTAGCCCGCAAACCACACAGGAGATGAAAACCGCACTAGGCAAGCCCAGTGCGACGGGCTCGACCAAAAAAGTATTGGCAGGGGATTTGAACTCGTGACCTTTGATCCCCACGTTCACTTGGTTCACCAACTCGGCCATCCCCTAAGGGGAAGAGGTCAAGCCATTTTGTTATGAAGTTCGGCAGCTTACTCTTATTCTGATCCATCGTCTTCTTCAAAACTGAGAGAATCAATCTCTTCATAGGAACCAGCAGTTGGATCATCTTTCATCAGGAAAGTAGTACATATCACCATATTTGATATCTGAAAGGAGAAAGAATGAATTCAAATTAGGAAATAACTTAATTTTTTCCTCACACAAAACACAAGTCCTATGAAGAAGCGGGTGATAGGAGATAATTATTGCTGTGGAATATTTATCAGCCACCTTTATGGAATAACTGTAATTGTGTCAGCTAAGACTGACTTATGAAATACTTAGGCACGCTCCCCATGCAAACCGGTTTATGAGCGAGTTCTGTCCAACGTCGTTCTAACAATTGGTATTAGGGTTTTTGGGGATGGCCATTGATACTGACGGAACGACTTGGGGAGAGCTACTTAAATTTACAGTCATTTCCTATATGTACGAGCAGTGGAGATTTCTTTACGCTAACGACGGCGTTTCGCTGAAGAACCACTTGCTGGCAACTTTGCAAAGGATTCCTCCAGCAGCCCTTTTGGATTGACATCGCTATCGCAAGGGATTTCCATTCAAGCATCCACAGCTTCGACCTCAATAGGATTGATCTCATCGTGACTCATTTTCTTTAACAATCTTCCTGTGTCTTTTCCTCAAAAATGGCTGAAAATGCGGTTATCTTAGCTTTATAATTTCTCACACAAAGCGTCAATTTGTTAACCTCAAAATTGAAATTAAGAGATTCATTTCACCTAGCCAAGGTTTTCTCTCCTTAAACTTAATAAATGTGCTGAAATAAGAGTTCGAAGGGAATTGGCTATGAAGTAGGGTAGTTTACTCATTTTCTCCTTAGCGACATGTGACATTCATTAATTAGTTTTTTTTACTGAATCAATTACCTTTTCATGTTTTATTTCCTTATGTGACATGTTCTTCACTCGATGGTTGTCATGTAATTATCAAAAGGTTTAGAATTCCTATTAAAGCGTGCTTCAATAATGATTTTACTCATGCCGAATAGCTTGTGGAAACAAATAGGAGTATTTTTGCTCATTCAACAATTTGTGCTAGCACGCCTCATGCTCTCATCATTTATAACAAAGATGAAACTTCTGGTATAGAAATGCTCATTGATAGTTGTATAGATTCGTGCATGATCTCATAAATTTGATTTGACTTCGAAATCTCGATGACAGTGGCATAGTGGCAGATGTTCGGACATGTGAGCTCAAGATAGAGTATAACAACAATGGTCAAGATTCTCACCACTAACTTTGATTTGTATACAATTTCTAATATTAAATTAAGTCGAATAGATATTCTCACTATTGTATTTTGTAAATAAATTGATAATGTCAAGCGTACGCGCGCGCACACATATATATATGAACACCCCAAAATCAGAAACCAGATGCTACATTGCATGCATGTATACTAATGGGCTTCCAACAAAATCGCTGAAAAATTACAAACAAATGCACACTCAAATCCCATCTCTAAATAACACGTGCAAATTACACTCAAATACTTACAAGACGGAGGCTCATCTGGGTTCCATAAACATCAGCAGTAGGAACACATCAGAAGAAAATGTCTAATCCAAATTGCTCTTCCTCAGATAAAAACAGAACTTCATTATCTGTTGGATTAAACTTGAGCTATTAATGTGGGAAATTCAAGGCAACCCTCCTTGCCCCACCTTGAAAAAAAGCCATTAGGAACTTCTTTTCTGCCAAAAAAATTTGGTGCTTCGTGCAGAGCAGATATTAGGATCGTGAGGATATTTTGTATTGAATATTTTTCTACAACAATGATTTTACTGTGGTGAAATGTTAAAAATTGAGGCCTTCAATAAATCAAGGGCCTTAGTTTTCGACTGTCCAACTCGCCAATGCTTGAATCGGCTTTGTACACCTTTCAAGAACCTCCTGCCTTACATCCACTCGCGTTTAATAGACGATGGAAGGATGAGGATTCTTTCAACGTTGTAGCTCACTAAATAAGATACTCTTCGCTAAATTTGATCGCTAAAAGACTAAAATACATTTGATCAGTGAAAGACTAAAATGCTCGCCTTGTCTTTCGAAAATTCCTACTCTTACACTAAATGATAAATTCCAAAATCCTCTTTTTCTAACATGCAAACCACCTCCTCTTCACTTCTTTTGTGAAGTAATTCAACGTGGTCATAATAAGTCACTTTTTAGCCTCTATTTCTTAGAACCAGTTTTTTCCCAACTCATTTTCAACCACACACTTCGTGGGATCATAACTTTTATCAACATTTTTAATCACAGAAAATATTTATGAAATCTACTAAAAATCTGATTTTTGTTGAAATACTAAACATGGGCTAAATAAAGATCACATGCTAAAGTCTTGCCATGACCTATTTATGAAAATTGTGTACACGCATCCTTTTGAAAGTAATCTAGCTTGTAGGTGATAACCCAAGAATAACTAAGAGGGGGTGAATTATTTTTTGAAATTTTTTCGACAATTAATCTCAAACTTATTTAATTCACAAGATATGGATGCAAAATGTAATACGAGAAGTAAATATGTAAATTTCGACAACTTAATTCAAGTATGGATAAGACACGATATAAATAGAAATTTAAAGTAAAGTGCGATAATGTAAAGATGACAAGCAAATTTAATGGGGTTCGATACACAATGTGTTCTACGTCCCCGTTACCAAACTCTCTGTCACGAGCAATGTCAAATTCACTATAATGGTAATTTACAAACAAGGAGTACTAATCCTTAAATGACTTACAACAAGGAGCACTTATCCTTAGGTGACTTACAACAACGAGCATCTATCCTTAACAACAATTGAGTTTTCAAAGGGCTCTTGAAACCATCAAAATGCAAGTAATAATTTTTACAATTGAAAGAATTCTCTTAACAAATGATATAATCAAATCAAATGTTTAGAGAGTTAGGATAACAATTCAGATAGCAAATAGTAAAGCTTAAGTGTTTATGCAGTAAACTTTAATGAATGATGAATAATAAAATATTTTGTATCTTTGTATCAAAGTTTTCAACCTATGATTTCTCTTAACAAATAATACAAGTTAAGTATGAAGAGAGATTTACACTTTAATAAAAGTGTTGGTAAAGAAAACTTCTATCAAGAATGAAGAATAGATGAGATTAAGAAAATTTCTTTACAAAATAGAATTCATGATAAGATAGATGAAATATGTTTGATCAATTGAAAAATTATCTTGTAATAAATAAAATAGAATGTAAAATCAAGTGAACTCAATGATATTCAATAAATAAATTCTCTTAATATCTCTTGTGAGTTGTTGAAATTGAATGTAAAAGAGATGAATATTTATAAAGCAAAAGAGAAGCAATCAGTCACTTTCGGTTGACCGAAAGTGAATATAGCAGTTGTAGAAATCAAACCAGTGGGGTTTCGGTTGATACTTCCGTCGATCAAACCGGTCGACCGAAATATGTTTCGGTGGAGTAGACCGGTCAACCGGTAGATGCTAGCAAGTCCGATAAGTTCTTTGCAAATCCGATAAGCTCTAGTAAGTCCGGTAAGTGGCCAATATTTTGATTGTTTGGTATAAAAATTTTGGAATATAATTTTTATATCAAGATATTTATTTTTCCAAAAATATATTTCATATTTTATGAATCAAAATATTTTTATGCAAGTGATGAATTTATGAGAAATGGTTTGAGTTTTATGCATTTGCTAAATTTGACGAGTTATACCTTTACATATAAATCGAAGCAACTTCTAAAATTTTAATTTTCAAGGTTTTTGTTCTCTTCGGATTTCTTTTGATTGCTCGTTCTTTAATTGGATAACGATTTGATTATTTGAGTGCTTAAGAAGATTTATTCATAAAAAGCTCAAGAAACTAGATATGTTAGAAATATAAATGTATTGTTTGTTATAGTCAAAACAAGGGGAGCTAATCATAGTTCAACAATAGGTAGGGGTGCATTTCTGCGTCGAGTTCTGGTGTTGCAAAGATGTTTCGCTAAAATAAAGACGCTTCAAGTTCCAGTTAGCAAGCACAGTCAGTAGCACTGGCGGACTCAGGGGTCCTCGGGTTACATGACCCCAAACTTTTTTTTTTTTGGATAAAATCCTGTTTCGCATAGATTGAAATCTAAATTTTAATTTAAATCAAAGTTAACAATAAATTTTAATAACATATTTCATGGAATCCATAACTTTTCAACTTTTATCAAAACTTATTAACACTATATTTGATTCACATTCTTACAAAATTCATTTTTTCAAAACTCAGGATGTATTTGAGCCACATTATTTTGGAATAATGTATTCTGGAATAGTAGATTGATGGATAATTTATGGTTAAAAAAGAAGGAAAAATTATTGATGTGATATAAAAAATTATTTTATTAAAGAATGTGTGGTTAAAAATGAGTAGAAGAATGAGAATGAAAAACATAATGTGTACCAAACAAGGGCTCATTCTCAACTACACATTTTTCAGTAAAATAATATTACACGCAGATTCAGAATTTTTCCTTATTTTTTAACCACATATTTCCATCAAATCACTATTTAAAATCCACTCAATAATGTGCATTAAACATGGCCTAAAAATCAGATTTTAATCCCCACCAAACAGGGGCAAAAACACAATAAAATTGATTTTTTTTTTTATTTTCTCTTGCTCTCTCTTACTCTATCCCTCACGCATTTTATCAAATTCTTAATCTTTCTAATTTTTTAAAATTTGTCTATAATTTCTCTACAAATTATCACATCTACTATAAAATCTTCATTTTCCAATCAAATTTTCAACTAATTAGAACTTAAATTTGCATTTTTTCCTACCAAATTGTGTATATAGAATGTGTTTGAGCTGATTATATCCAATTTGACTTATATTTAACGAATTGTGTTTAATTGATTGATTATTAGTACTGAATATTAGTTATATGTTTTTTCTTTTGATTACTTGAATTACTTATTTGTATCAAATACACTATAAATTTTTAAAACGTAAATATGCATTTTCTTGTGATGAACAAAATATTAATGAAAAAATATTTTCCAAATGTAAATATGCAAGTCCAGTATAAATCATTCAAAAATCAAGAACAAAATATTCAATTTGTACGGGGTTTGATTGTGTCCCATAACTAATAATGTTTGCGCCAGCCCCTGGCCACCAGGAAGGATTTGGTGACCATTTCCACTGCAACAAGCAAATCAGTTTCTGCATCAATTCAGAGGTTACCGTATGGAAATATATATGAAAAGAAAAATGCAATGCACCTATACACACGCAAGATGTATATAATGCTAGCATGAAATGAAACGAACCCACAGGTAAATCCATAGCACATTACATTACACATTTAAGTATTCCATTCTGTATACAGACTCACACAGTTATTGCAATAATATCAGTACAGCGTTCCTTTAGAGTTTGATACCTTAAAAGCTAAAACTACAATTTTAGGAGCTACAGACTCAACAGGTTTACCGGCTACAGTTACACTTATTTATCCTGTCGAAAAGTTGTGATAAGGCTAATGATGACCACAACAGTGAATGCATGAGGCAACTTCATCATTATCTTCTGATCCGTGTGTAACTAGGATTGGGATCTTCCTCCTCTTCTGATCCGTCCTCCTCAATCTCTCCACCAGAATCAGTATCTGGATCATCCTTCTTAAGGAAAATCTTGCATACAACCAGATTTGTTATCTGAAAGGAGAAAGAATGAATCTTTACGAGGAAATAACTTCATTTATGCTTGCACCAATCAAAATCCTAGTAACTGAGCAATTATTCAATGGGGGTAAGTACACTGTGGTAACCAATTTTTTTAATTTTGTTACCTTATTCTTGACGCCATCATTGAGTTCAGTAGCTGTAAATATACTGGGATTCACTCTATATTCATGTATGTTCCAAAGAGTTTGAGTCCCTGAAGATATTTTTCCTTGGTAAAAAACAAGGTGCCGCATGAAACCAACTACTTTAGTGCCATCAGTTATTTCTGCATCCATTATAGGACTCCAATAACCATCCTCTGTGACGAGGTCACCGCTAGGCTTGGTAGTGAAAAAGAACCAGTAACTTCCATTCCCATCCTTAAATTCACCTGTGCAACATTTCAAATAAGAAATTTCAGTAGATAATTCACTTAGCCCCCGTTTGTCTACCATTTTATCAAACTTTGTTTGCTACAGTAAACAATATCCACAACACATTCACCCAATAAAATATTCCACACACAAACCAATAAAGTTACTTTAAATTTCAATCACACATTCTCCAAAAAATACAATTCATTACATCAATCTTGAAAAACTAATGGGTGACAAACACACCCTTAATAATAAGTAGTCTAACGCTGAGTCATGGATTAAAATATCCAAATTAGCCACATAAACTGACCCCCATTCTCTAAAAACTCATTTTCAACCAAACATTCTTTCAATAAAATAATTTTGCACGTAAACTTAAATGTTTTTTTTCTTACTTTAATCACACATTCTCCAAAAAAATCACTATTACAAAACTCATTTTTGAGAAAAATGGGGCTCAAAACACAAATATTAACAGTGAGTATTAGCAAATGATACGAAGAGGCTCTCGTTCAAAAAATGATGCAATTTTTGTTGAGCAAGTTAGAAGAGGGAGGGAACAAATTAAATTAACATGGCCTATTATAGTTGTTAAAGACCAGTTGCTTTAGATGTTCCTGTGGTCTAGTAATGATCAAATCGGAATGGAAAGAACGATTCATATAACCTACCCTCAATTTATAGGAATTCTTCGTTGATTTTTTTAATTATTAAAAACGTCAGTTTATGGAGCTATCTTCATTGTTCCCACTACGAATGAATCCTATATTACTGTTCCAAAATAGATACCATACACCAGTATATACTTCCTTCAAGTGAAAATTGGAGACTCAGGTCAGGTCAGCCCACACCAGGTCAGATTTAGTCACATGATAAAACAATAGAGAGGGGTCAAGAATTCACAATTCACCAAAGCCATCTCGGCAAACTTTTTTTTTTTTTTCCTGCTTGTCTGGATAAGCATCATGGACTATGAAATAACAAAAAACTACACTAAGGGGGGTGGGATTAAAATTTGGTTTGGTTACTGATGGGAGATCATTAGGGGTAGCTTCCATGTTTGCTGCGCGAGGGCATTGGGTTGGACAGATGCATTACAGTAGTTTCAAGTTGAACATCACTCTTTCTTTCGTGATTTTGTCCATGATCATGGACGCTTTAAGTAATGTTCTATTTTCATTAGAATATTGACTATCTTTAATTACAGTCGACGCAGTTATGACTCTTTTATTGATGTTAGGATGAGATGGACTCGTTTATTCTGTTACTTCTCTATTGCTTGATCAAGAATCTGGTTAGCACTTCCACTTAAGCTAAATTTTGATACATAATGAAGATTTTTTAACTTATTTAAGATGTCTACTGTCCATTAAAATATTTCTCTTTTTCTCCATATCTTTCAAAAATTTGAACCCCTCAATTTACACATGCCAATTCTGTATCCTTCAGAATATTCTAATACCTCTAAATGGCAAAATGCATGAATTGACAATAACATTCTTATGCCCTTGTTTGAGCCACATTGTTTCCGAAACTCATTTTCAACAACCATTCTCCCAAAAAATACTTTCATACATAAACTCCAAACTTTTCTATATTTTAAGCCACACATTCTCCTAAAAATCACTATTATAAAATTCATTTTTCCCAACAAATGGGGCCCAAACATGAGCTATACGCCACAACCAATGCGAAACAATGCCCTACATGTCATCGACAATCCTGAGTTGAACCATGACATCATCAATTTTTGGCCCCGATGAACGTTTATTTATATAGAAACCTTATCCCGGTTAAAATTTGAATCTAACGAATACTAAAATGCACGCGGGAGTACACCAACATAAGTAAAATCACTCAACCTCCCACACAGTACTTTTTAACTTTTTAATTATTCACAGCTGTTTTATTCCAGAACTTATAATAATAATAATAATAATAATAATAATAATAACTTCAAAATAAAACAGTAAGCTCTAACTTAAAATCAAATTTCACTAATTTAAATTAATATAATCAAATACATAAAACACCATTCTTACAGTATCTTTTGAACCCCCTTAAAAAATAAAATCAATTTTAATTGAAAATTTTCCCAAATCAAAATTTCCCCAAACCCACATTTGTATCAGAACATAAACATGCAACATGAAAGGGTAAATTCTGACAAATTTTTTTGATAAATCATAATCCTTTATCTCAGACTCACAACATGAACCAAAAAATCAGATCCAGGATATTACATTGCATGCATGTACATAAATTGGCTTCGAATAAAATCGCTGAAAAATTAAACACAACAAACAAATTTCCACCCAAAATTCCAATCTGTAAATTACTCATGCAAAATTACACACGAATGCTTACAAAACGGAATCTCATCTGGGTTGGTTCCATAAACATCAGCAGTTGGAATCACATTAGCCGGAAAATGCTCGTCTAAAATGTTCTTCCTCAGATAGAACAACACTTCGTTATCTGTTGGATCAAATCTGAACCCGTGCGGCAAATTCAATGCAACCCTCCTTGCTCCACCCCGAAAAAGTGCCATTGGGAACTTCTTTTCTGTCTTAATTTTGGTGCTTCGTGCAGAGCAAGATTTGGCTGTGTGTGGGTATTTTGAAGTCTGATTTTTTTTTACAGCAATGATTCTACAGCGATAAAAATGATTATTCTTTCAAGTTCTTCAATGGAAATGGTAATAGTATTGTAACGCGCCCACGGTAACAGCCGAATTGTATTCTTATTAATTTTGGGATAGTCTGAATTCCCAGCCTTATCCTCGTTATACCACGTTTGGCAAGTTAAATTTTAAGTGAATTTTTGTTAAATACTATAATAGATTGCCATTTTTTTGTGCATGTTTGGCTAATCTTAAATTTTAGTTTAAGCTGGTCAAAAATACTTTTATTATACGCATCTCATTGAACCCACAATTTACTACTCACTTATTATCCACATATTTCGTAAAATTCACAACTTAAAAAATGAGTAAAAAATCGCTTATTTATATAGTTAAGTAATGTTATTTTGAAACATGGACTTAGATTCTATTAAGATTGAAGAGTTGGTTGGATCTTTACATTAGGTAAACCTAAGATTGAGAAGTCCATTGCCGTAAACATCATTAAAGATGAAGATTCCGACTCTACCCAGATTCTTCTAACGAAGAGGAGTTAGCATACTTTGCTAAAAAATTCTGAAAAAAATTTAAATTTTAAAATATTAAAATTTAAATAAAATAAAAACAAGAGTCACGCTAGGGATGCCAAAAAAATCAGTTTAACCCGATACTCGTGAGGCCCAGCCCCAAATGGGGCAGGAATTACCCGCATAACTGGATAAACGGGGCGGGGACGAGGCGATTGTCATTACCCAGAAGTGGGTACGGGGCGTGTACGAAAAATATAGTCCCCATTCCAATACCCGCCCCGTTTAAAGTTAAATTCAAATTTAAGTTTTTTATCGAACAAAAATAATAAATTTATAATTATTTTTAAAGAGAATAGATGTTGTTTTTAATAAATTAGTAAAAAAATTAATAATATTTACTAAATAAAGACAACAACAAAAAAAAAAAAAAGGCAAAAAAATAAAATAAATAAAAAATAAACACAAATTTTGAATAAAATGTGATCACACTAATTTAACATGTAATGTTAGATAGATCACATCATAAATACTACACAATGCAATATGATTTTTTTTTTTTTTTTTGAGGTTACCATAGTATATTTTCATTTATGTCCCCTGCCCCATTTATCACTCCCATATATTTTTTTTCTTTTATTTTTTTTATTTCTTTAGTTAAAAAATATTATTATTTTTTTAATAATTTGTTAAAAACTTATATTCTCTTTAAAATGATGATAAACTTATTATTTTTTGTTCGATAAAAAACTTAAATTTGAAATTAACTTTAAAAATTATTTTAGTTGAGGTACTCTATTCGAACAAATATTCCGATGATTGTAGGTGGTATTTATGCGCAACAGTATCAAAGGTCAGTAATTTTTGTTATATTGGTTAACGAGCATAGTTGCCCTTTAATTTAGTGTTAAGGAAAGAAAAAAGAAAGATCGAGTTATAAGGTGATTTCTTGTTTGATTGTCGACATATTAAACCCTTGTTTGGTTTGAATTAAAATTCAACTAAAATCTACAATTAATTTTAACAACATATTTCATAAGACCCATAACTTTTCAGTCACAAATTTCATTAACTTTTATCAAAATTTACTAAAAATCTAATTTTAATATCTACCAAACAGAACTTAAGGGAGAAACCAACATTGTATTCTAATGACATGGTTTTATACTTTTTTAAAAAGTTACAGTTACACCATAAGCTATGAGAAGCCTTGAAATGCATTGTAGAGAGCTAATGGATTGATTTTTGGTGACTCATCTGAATCTTTGATGCAATTATGTTGGTATGTTGATGTTGCAAGGTCATTTAATCATGGAAGTCAATGATGCCAAAGACATGCTATTAACCTCTCTGATGATCATCTGCATGTTATCTTATCCTATGTTATTTTTTTGAACTTATAGGCATAGCTTCTTTTTTTTTTCAACTTTTTCTAAGAGTTCGTTTGATTGCAAATGTGAAAAATTGGTGAAAAAAAAAGAAAATTCTAGCGAATTGAATTGCTTAGAAATTGTTTTACTGAGAATTGTAATTAATTATGTTTGATTGATATAATTTTTCACCTGAAAAGTGTTGAAAGTTTGGTGTCCATTTGAATTTATTTTTCATGAAAATTGTCCATTAAAGTGATAATTTCTTTTACCATTGGGTCTAGAATTTTTTTCACTTGCAAAAAAAAAAAAAATAAAAAAAAAAAAAAAAAATACCATACCGAATACCATTTGTTTGACTTTGTTTTTCACGAAAATTGTCCATTAAAGTGATAATTTCTTTTACCATTGGGCCTAGAATTTTTTTCAAAAAAAAAAAAAAAAAAAAAAAATATCATAAATAGCTCAAGATTTTAAAAAAATATCTCGTAAAGCATGCTGGTCACCAATAATATCACACATTATCAAGCATTTTCCATGCGCAAAGTGTTATTCTTTAATAGAAAACCATAACTCTAAAGAAGCACAATATTCTATTAAGCTAAACAGTATCAAGAAAAAATAGTATTATATATAGCTCAAGATTTAATAGTATCTTGCATGACATGAAAATCACAAATAATATCACATAATATCATTTTCAAATCCAAACAATATCATTCATAATGAGTTCAAATTTATCATTTTCAAAACTTAATGAAGAACAATATCATAGAAACAATGAATCCCAAATCAATAATAATAATAGTATCAAGGTTTGAAACAATATCTCGCAGAGCATGCTTGTTACGAATAATATCACACCATATCCTTTTTAAATCCAAACAATATCATGTATATTCTTAGGGCAAAAATATGATTTTTTGAAACAATAAACCATGACTCGAAATAAAGATATTAACAAACTCTAACTCAATTGAAGAACAATAGCATAAATAGCTCAAGATTTGAAATAGTATCTCGCAGAGCATGCTTCTTATGAATAATAACACACTATCCCATTACATCCAAACATTATCAAGCATTTCAATGGGAAATCATATGTAAACATCATCATAAATGACTCTCATATTATAAAATGGTATCATTCAAAACTGTATAACATGAACTCAAACAATATCTCGACTTTTTCAGAGGCAAATCTAGTATCATAATAGAAAATCCTCTCTCTAAAGAAGCCAAGCATCTCAAATACTTCGAAATAGTTAACCCTAACTCGAAAAAAGAATAGTATGCACATTATATGAAACTGTGAATCCTAAATAAAAAACAATAACAATGTCACATATATCATCTCTTTAAACAATAAATTACCTTCGCCATTGAGATTTTTTAGCCATCTTCGAACTGATGACTTTGGATTCGATGAGAAAAATCACGTGCAAGGAAAAAAGATGAAGATCATGCAAGAATGAAGATAGTATTTGGAGCGGGTAATCAATAGGGATATAAAAAAACATGACAAAACTGATACCCGCGGGGCTCCGCCTCGAACGGGGTGAGGATTACCCGCTTAATTGGGTATTCGGGGCCGGGGCGGGGTTGGGGTGAGTAACTTTGCCTTGGGGCATGTTGGGTTGGGGACGGGTAACGGGTGCCCCGCACCGTTTAGTATCTTTTTTAGAATTTAATACTTTAAATGAAAATTTTCACATAATTTCATTAGTTCTAATAGAAAATGGCAACTAAATTTATCTAAAAAATATGACAAACAATAAAAGCATTAGTTTATCAAATATATTTGAATAATTTAACTTTTAAAAATAAGTATAAATTAAAAAAAAATTATTGTCTTAGTCTAATGAATGTGAACAATAAAATGAATTATATATAAAAAAAAACTGCGTAAGGGCCTGCCCCACTTTAAATGGGTAACAGGGTGGCGAAGGTTGTCACGACCCCATCCCGCCCTGTTGCCATCCCTAGTAATGAAAGAGGGAAAGTAATTGTTTTATTTTTGAAAATAGTTTTTTGTGAGTTGCAGGGGGCATTTGTGTATTTTTGCCATGTTATATCATTTAGAATGAAGGGATTTTGGGGATGCATAAGCAGGGACGGATGTGGGGTGGGGTGGGGTGGATTGGGAAGGGCTGTAGCCAGATCTAGTCCCCCAACCCTAGTAATGGACCCAACACCCGACCAAGGGGGAGGCCGCGCGTGCTGGGCTCCGCCGGAAGAGTTTTTGAGAAGAAGATGGCAACTAGGTGCGACACTGGTTCATTTTCATGTTGGGCTCCGCCGAAAGAGTTTTTGAGAAGAAGATGGCGACTAGGCGCGGCACTGGTTCATTTTCCGCTTGGTTTCTGTTGGTTTGTTTTCCAGCTTCCTCCCTGGTTTTTTTTTTTTTTGGTTTTGTTATGAGATTGGGCCGTTGCTGCGCAGCCCGGCCCAACCATTTTTTTTTGTGTAATTGGGTTGTGACATTTGTTCTTCAGGCCCAATACTTATTATATATGTCTAGCCCATGAGCCCAACCCCTTTTCCCAATTGCAATTAAAATGTTTGGTATCAATTTCATTTCATTCCTTCACGCTTCAACCAACGTGACTCCGATTTCCATTGCTCCTGTCGAGTTTTCCAGTCTCCACCATTATCGGCAGCCAGTGTGAAGTGAACGATTGCAGCAGCGCAGCTTCACCAATAATATGCAAGGTAAGTTTAATGGTCTGAAATCACTCATTTTAAAGGAGAATCCATGTAAATTTTACATTTATTATACTGCTCATCAACTCAACTAGCTCTTGTAGTTGTTGTAAAGAAGAATATTCTTATTATTAACTTCTTTCATGTAGTTGGTTAAGTGGTAAATATCGTTGGAGCATTTTCTAAATGTTGTGATCTTTTTCAAGAAAACAATAAGACTTTATTGTTGAGACATTGGAACAATGTGAGATTTTGAGTGAACGAGGACTTAATCAAGAAACAACTTTTCAACGTTCTGGTAATACAGGATGAGGTTCACATTATAATTCTTTGGTCAGCTTACTTGCCACGTTCTTTTCTGTAAGTGATGTACTTGCAATGATTGTTGAAGAAGACTTGTTTTTGTGATTAAAGATCTGATGCGACAAATTTATTGGAGTCGATACATACATTTGATTTTTTTATTTAATCTGCAGTTAATGAGAAGCGTCTTAGGGATTTCAAATGAACCGTCAAAGGCATTGTAAAGGAAAATCAAGATATTGTGAATGCAATGCAATTGGTGAAGTTGTGCAAACGACGACTCCAAATAATGAGAGTGAATGGTAGGACTCATTTTTGGAAGAAGTACATTCTTTCTATTAACAACATTATATTGATGTACCCAACATGGATGATATGTTTGTACGCCATGCATTTTGTGGTCGCCCACAACGTAATCCTCCAGAAATCACGAATTTACATCATTATCGGGTAAATTTGTTCTACTCTGTCATCGATCTACAATTTCAAGAATTGAATGATCATTTTTTGGGGATAAATACAGAGTTACTCATTTGTGTAATTTTTTTATGTCCACTTCTTCTTTGACAGGAAAAGCTTGATTCGACTTGCTGAGACTTATATTTTTTATATGCGCTCTAACAAAGAGTTTGAAGGGTTAAACGACCTTGTTGATGTTGACATGTGATTTAATACAACTCCATATATTTTGATTATAACAAACAAGATACTTATATTTCCAACAAGTCTTTTTTCTTGAGTTTTTCATATATAATCTTCTTAAGCATTCAAAGGTTTAAATCACCATCCATTGAAAAACATGCGATCAAAAGAGACTCGAAAATAATAAGAACTTTGAATATTAGAGTTTAGAAGTTCTTTATTGAAAGCTCAATTTATATATAAATATATCAACTCATCAATCTTTAGCAAGTGCACAAAACTCAAATTATTTTCATAATTCATCACTTGCATAAAAATGTTTTTGATTCATAATATGAAATAGATTTTAGAAAAATGAATATTTTGATATAAAATTTAATTTTCAAAATTCTCATACTTCGATTGACTGAAATTCTGTTCAACCGAAATGACAGAAATGCTCAGTCGAAATTTCAATGATTTAAAATATACAACGGCTATATCCATCTTTCGATCGACTGAAATGCCCGATATGCTCAACCGAAAGTTGCTGATTTTCAACATCTTGATCTATAAATAGCTCTCTCTTTTGCATTCAATTTTAACAACTTATAAGAGCAATTAAGAGAGTATATTTATTGAAAATCATTGAGCTTACTTGATTTTATATTTTATTTCATTTATTACAAAAAATCTTTTGATTGATCAAACCAGTTTCATTTATTTAATCAATAATTCTATTTTGTAAAGAAACTTTTCATTCTCATCTATTTTCAATTCTTGATAAATGTTTTCTTGCCAACACTTATATTGAAGTGTAAATCTCTCTTCATACTTATTTTATATTATTTTTTAAAAGAGATCATAAGTTAAAAACTTTGATACAAAGATACAAATTATTTCATTATCCATTATTCATCAAAGTTTACAACATAATTACTTGAACTTTATTATTTGCTATCTATTGAAGAGTTATCCTAACTCTCTAATTACTTGACTTGGTTATATCATTTGTTAAGAGAGTTCTTTCAATTGTAAAATTATCATTTATATTTTGGTGGTTTCAAGAGCCTTGTGAAAACTCATTTTGTTGATAAGGATATGTGCTCCTTGTTGTAAGTCACCTAAGGATAATTGCTCTTTATTGTAAGTCACTTAAGGATAAATGTTATTTGTTGTAAGTCACTTAAGGATTTGTACTTCTTGTTTGTAAGTTACCACTATAGTACATTTGACCTTACTCGTATGACAGAGAGTTTAGTAACGGGGACGTAGAACACATTGTATATCGAACCCTATTAAATTCGCTTATCATTTTTACATTATTGCACCTTACTTTAAATTGCTATTTATATTGTGCTATATCTACTTAAGTGACAATACTTGAATTAAGTTATTGAATTTGCATGTTTACTTATCTTATTACACTTTGCATTTATATATTGTGTATTAAATAGTTTTGAGACTAATTTTCGAAAAAGTTTCAAAAATCAATTCACCCCCCTATTGGTTAGTTATTCTTGGGTTATCAGTTGATCTTGTAGAAAAGTTAATTCTGACAAGGAAAGATGTAGTATATCCATTGATTTACAAACTTTTGACTTTAACATTGATTCTACTGGTTGCTTTGTTACTGTGGAGAGTGTATTTTCTGCAACGAGCATTGTAAATGATAGATTACGTAATTGGATGAGTGATCAAATGATGAATGATAGCACAATTATTTATGTAGAGAAATATATATTTTTGAAACTCTATACTCATGTGTCTCTCTGTGCACTTTCCTTCACTCTGGGCCACCACCGTCGTGCACAATCTAATGGAATCCAATGGAATCGATAGGTGTTGGTGCTTGGAGCTCTAATCAATGCAGCATCGCGTAAGATGACGATCGACCCAACGAGAATGTGCGTACTCAGACAAGAGACAACTTCACAAATTTTACAGATTAATGATTTTCTTTAGTTGTATCTAATGATTTGTAATGCCGATTTTTGTGAAAGCAACTGGAAGCTACAATTCCACCTTTTCAAATGCCAAATTGGGTGGTGACATCAATTTGAACAACTTCTTCACAACCACCATTATATTCTTTCTTTAATTCCCACTTATATTTCAAGATTCTTTTAATAAATTATTCTCTCTGATCTTTATTTTCTTAATCAAGATTTTTTATTTTTTAGTTTTCTTTAGTTGATTGACCTTTGCCCTCCTTTGGTACCAATTCGTAGGTTTCTATTGTAGACGGAGTTGTGGATGGGAGGGAGGGGGGTGTTTGCATTCTGAGCTGATTGAGTTTTTGTGATCAAATTTCTTAAATATGTGACTTGTGATCTGTGCACTTTGACATGTCACATATTCAAGAGATTTGGTCAAAGGGAATTGGATCAAGTCACACAATTAAGAGACTTGGTCACTTTCCATTGGAATAGGTCACGGTCACATGTAATATGTCACGTGTCAAAGTGCATAGATCACATATCGTAGATTCAAGAGACTTGATCATAAACCCAAGAAACTTGTTCAAAGGCTATTGAATCAAGTCATAGGTTACATATCAAGTGCATATGTTACGGATTAAAGAGATTTGGTTAAAGACCATTGGCTCGATTACATGTAACGAATCTAAGAGATTTGGTTATAGGTGATTGGATCAGGTCATATGTGCATATGTCAAAGTGAGTAGGTCACATGTCACAAACTCAAGAGATTTGGTTACATACCATTGATTTCTTTGACCTAAGTTATCCGAATTGGTCACGAATTCAATCAACCAGATTTCCACGATGAGAATTGAAGCTATTTGCTCTAGTAAGTACTTTGTAAATTACACTAGGGTTGTTTTTCAATTTTCTTTTTAAAACAAATCATTTTAAATTATACCAGTATTGTTGAGTCATGGATGAATCGTTGGCGATACTCAGTCAATGTTCTCCAACGATCGCTATTTTTCTCCTTCTATCCTCGCTCCGAGTTGATGATGATTGTTTGTCGTTGAAGAAGTCTTCGAAGGGGTGAATGTTCGCAGGTGTATATCGACGACTCTAAGTGGGGATGGGGATGGGTACGATTTTGGGGGGGGGGGGGGATTGGTAGATTAATTTAATTTGGTAATATTATTATTTAAAATTAATATAGAATTAACACTTGACTTTTGCATTTTTAAATTTAATGTCTGAAAATTGATTTGGTGCATACTTAATACCCGACTTATGATTTTTTTCCTGTCTTCAATGCAATGGAGACACGAGTCATGACAAATTTTATGTTGTATATTTTTAAATATAAAACTAGAAACACAACTTCCTATATGCATATAAAAAACACAACGTGCATAAATACTTTCTCAAACTTCTATTCCAATAGACATAATATGTTATAAATTGAAAAAGAGAAACACGCAACAAATTTTTCAAGAACTCCCCAATTTTTTTTTTATTAAAGCATTTTCTTAAAGCAACATAATAGGAAAAAATCTCAGGAACATGTCAAAAATGTTCTACAAAAATAAGCCAAAAAGAGTATATTAATTTTATTAAAATATAAAAAAAGTAATCGAGTAGATTAATTTAATTTGGTAATATTATTATCTAAAATTAATATAGAATTAACACTTGACTTTTGCATTTTTAAATTTAATGTCTGAAAATTGATTTGGTGCATACTTAATACCCGACTAATGATTTTTTTCTTGTCTTCAATGCAATGGAGACACGAGTCATGACAAATTTTATGTTGTATATTTTTAAATATAAAACTAGAAACACAACTTCCTATATGCATATAAAAAACACAACGTGCATAAATACTTTCTTAAACTTCTATTCCAATAGACATAATATGTTATAAAATGAAAAAGAGAAACACACAACAATTTTTTCAAGAACTCCCCAAATTTTTTTTTTTTTATTAAAGCATTTTCTTAAAGCAACATAATAGAAAAAAATCTCAGGAACATGTCAAAAATGTTCTACAAAAATAAGCCAAAAAAAGTATATTAATTTTATTAAAATATAAAAAAAGTAATCGAGTAAAAATAATTTGGGTAATTAGTGCAAAACGTCCATACCTTTCGTTTCTTAGTGCAGAACGTCCTTACCTTTCCAATTTTTGGTGTGAAACGTCATTTTTGACTATTTTACCTTTCTATTGAAATAAAACAAACACAAAAGAAAAGAAAAATAAAGAATAAATTGCAATTATGGGTTCAAATTTTTAAAAATGTGCAAATTAGTCACAAATATGAAAAAATCATCAACCCTTAAGCCGTCATATTTGAAGGCAAAATCCTCAACCTCCGATCACCTTGGTCGTCGGACCAATATACCACCTTGAAGCCCTCATTGCCCTCTTCACAACCCACGCAACCACCAGCCCCTACTCCGACAGATTTGATCGGAATCGAGCTACAAACATCACCGCATGAAATACGATCAAACGCTGGAATCAAGCCGTTCGGCCACCTTCCTGGCTAGAACATACCACCGACCAACTCCCCTACTCAAGACGACCTCGACCATGCAAACAATTTAGCCCAAACAACAAGGATTAGATCTGAATTTCAAATTGAAAGCTGCTCGTCGCGACTATCATGACACCGCACCAGTTTTCCTCCAATTCCGAAGCCATCGTGAAGACCTATGGTGGCGGATCACCTGTGTTGGGTGCTCCATCGCCTGGCGCACCTAGCCCAGCCATGGGTCCCCTTCAATTTGGCCCCAATCATCTTCAATTTGGGTCTGAAATGTTTGCTGGTGCGAACTCGCGAGCGTAGCAATTGGACTGTTTTTCTTTGAAATTAGTGATTGTTGGTTACTTGTTGGAGGAAATTGTTTACATAAGTAGCTTCAACTTTATGAGGGGAGTCAACCAGTGGTAGATTCCGGCCGGTTGGGCGGCCGGACGACGAGTTGTGGGTGTTTAACCGATTTTCAGGTTGCGATTTTTGAATTTGATATCCAACCAAAGTACGAGTTATGAGGATTTCTTGGTATGTAGTTGTAGAGGGTAATGAGGAGAATATGTTGGGACCAATATCTGACAGTTTGGACGGTCGGGAGTCGCCGGAAAAATGAGCTCATGTATTTGGCTAAAAATGGGCAAAAGAGATTTTTTTTTGTTCTTTTTAATATTTTTATAAGTTTTGGATTGATTTGTATTTTTTAGAAATTTAGGAGTAAGATTGAAAATTATTCTTTATTTTTCTTTTCTTTTGGGTTTGTTTTATTTCAATAGAAGGGTAAAATGATCAAAAAGGACGTTTTGCACCAAAAATTGGAAATGTAAGGACGTTATGCACCAACAAACAAAATGTATGAATGTTTTGCACAAAATCGTGTAAAGGTAAAGACGTTTTGTGCTAATTACCCAAAATAATTTTAATAGACATCTTATCTAAGTGCTTGTGCCATACTATTTTAAAAATAGCATAAATGATCTCATGTCCATGATAGGTATGAGTAGAGGTGTCAATTCGGGTGGTTCGGGCCGGGTCGGCCCGCCAACATATGAGTCCGGTAACGGCCCGCGTGAAAAAAAGCCCGCCCGCCCGCTACGGGTTACGGGCCGGTTACGAGTCGACTCACAATTTTGGATTACAACCCAGACCCGCCCGCTGACCTATCCGGGTCGAGCCCGTGCAGGTCACGGGTCACGGTTTGTTCCGGTTTGGCTCATATAATTGTCTAAATAAAATTATAAAAATATATGATTTTTCATATTTATAGCAAATTTTTTTTTTTTTTTTTTTTAAAAATGTAAACTAATAATTGAACAAAATGATAAATTCATATTTATACCAAGAAATGTTTACATAGAATTCAAATTTAATGTTACATGAATTATTTATAACTTTGAAAAATTAAATTTAATTTAAACAAATAACAACTAAATGGATTTCTAATTACTATTATCAAATATTTATAGTATAAGTACATCCCAACTAGGTTGGTACCTACTTTTACTATAATTTATAGTTTAAGTACATCTCAATCAGGTTGACACCTACTTAATTATAATATTTAATTTTTTTAATTTTTTTTTTTTCACAGGTCACGGTTAACCGCGGCCCGTGAAGGTGCAACCCGCGAAACCTGCGGGTCACACCTCTTTGACTCGTGAACCGTCCGCTCGAGTCCCGGGTCGACTTGCGGTCCAGGGTCGATCCGGGCCGATTTTCACGAGTCTTGTCGGCCCGTCCGTCTTGACACAATTAAGTATGAGTTATCTTTTCCACTAAATTGTCAAAAAACTATATGCTTGATCATTGATGTGACAACTATTTTCTCCTATCCATCATAGGAGATTATTTCTATTTATCCGTGCTCTATAGCATTCAGAGAGAGAGAGAGAGAGAGAGAGAGAGAGAGAGAGAGAGACAAATCCAGAACACGAGAATATGAAGAAATGCACAAGTCATTTTATTACAATGTAGGAAGAGTGTCTGAGAATTTTACAGACTTGGACAAGAAAAACATGAATATGTACATGCTCTGGACTAAATAGAAGCTTCACAAATTGGACAAATGCAGCTATTATGCATTTGAAGTAGCCAGAATCACAGTTGAGTGTCAATGAACCGAGCCTTCACTTCCAATCAAGCATGTCTAGGAGCCAGAGGACTTGTTTCTCGGAGCTGGCAGCATCACAGAAATCCACTTCGATTCCAAACACATCAATTATACCATCGTTATCATGGTCCATAAAGAGCAAAGAGATCCAAGCCCGTATACCTGACACGAAAGGGTGGGCAGGAGAGATGTCGAGGTAGTCGAATGCATGGGCGCGATATGCTAACCGATCAATGTAATCAAAAACTGATTTGTTTATTATGCAAGCAACTTTATTGGAATCCTTTCGACCTACAAGCACAGAGACACTCACTGTCTGGTCAAATGGAATGCTAAATCTTGGCTCCACAGGCAATGTCATCTTATATTCTGGACCCTCCAAGTGAGACCTTAGCACATCACTGATCCCGGGTGGTGGAATCCAGCTTCCCTTCTGGAGGACGAGCCCCGGCACCACATCTGAGAAGATCAAGCTTTGTTTGGACCAAATATCGATATAAAATTCCAAGTCCTTGAAGGAAAGCCTTGGCGGAAGGAGAGGTCGTTTATGCTGACGTTTATAGAAGGTTTTGAATAATTTATGATAAGTTACTGTGGGAGGGGAGGGCCGCTTGCAGACTGATGGCCATCTCTTTGCGCACAAGCATTTCCAGAAGTAATCATCTCGAGCAATCTCTTGCCACATCTTACACACTAACATACATGTAGCAAGGTCTTCACCTTCCAGCAGAGGGAAAACAGCCTTCAGAATTTCATCACTTGCCATATCTAGCACAATAGAAACACAATTCCAGAAGGCAGAGTTTTAATTTCAATAGCTGGTTACTGCATTAGACTGGTTAATGATAGCCGATTCACATGAATTCCCTGAAAGCAATAAGGCAAATTCAAGTTCAGAAGCTACAATTGTATCTAACTTTGTTTATAGAAATACAAAAAGCATTCATAAGCCTTCACCTCAATTAAGAACAAGAACTCTAAACAACAACCCGTTTATCTTACTTTTATTCTTGTCGACTCTGAAATCCAGTGATTTTACGTTTATGAACTGAAACACAAGAAATATCTAGATCATGTTAACGTGAGTCATAATATATGTTCCTATATATTTATAATGGTCTCCAAATCAGTTCATGATGTAAAGCTTTAATGACACATTTGTCACAGAGAATCAGACACTACATTGAAGCATCAAAGAACAGAAGTAAAAGTCTTAGTTATTATACTATCCAATGTATGTACCAAACATGAACTTTACGTATGAGACGCTTCCAAATTCCCTCCTAAGTTTGTAAACATCAAATTACACACTTCAAAGAACAGTCCAAGTAAAAAAATCACTTACAGAGATTCCAATATACCTACATGTAATTCTCTACTGTAAGTTATAAAATTATCAAATTTACGCTCCCTTTTTAAATGCAAATTAATGAGATAATGTGAGAATATGAAAAGATTGCATTCTGGAGATAAAAATCAGAAATTGCCCTAATATACAAGATCATAATCTGAAAAGATAAAAATAATATATGAAAAAGTAATGATTTTATACTCCATTTATTAATTTGCAAAGTTAATTTACCCCAAATAAATTAGAAAATTAAAGTGAAAAGGCTCAGAAAAATTGATGTAACTGACGAAATTCATTACATAGCAAAAAGAAATGAAAAATAGTCGAAGACGATTATTAAAATGCAAGTAAAAACAATATTCCCAAAAGCAACAACTTCAATCTATCGATTCAAGAACCCTACAGGAAAACCCATCAAACTAATATGAATTTATATTCCATGTCTTAATTAGGAAAGTAAACCTACCCCAGATAAGAATAGAAAATTAAAGCGAAGGTGCTCTGAAAAAATTGATGAAAATGAAGAAATTATTACCTCGGATTCCGTCGGAGTGCGTGTTGAAACGGGAGTCACCGCAATTATTTTAGAGAGAGAGAAGTATTTCACGACCTGTATCACTAGGAAAAATTGCAGCTACAGAGAAGTATTTAACGACCTGTATTATTAGGAAAAATTGCAGCTATGGTATCAAACCTTTCGATTTTAAGCAGAATTTGCCTAAACTTTTATTTTGTTGCATTCACGGTATCAAACTTTTCAAAAACTCGTACTTGAATTCCAAATGAATGATTTCTGTTAATTTGACCATTAATTGACTCAAGAAATTAATTTTGACCAATTTTAAAGGTGCAAAATGATAACTTTGAATTAAATAAACAAAAAATAAAAAAAGCCAGCTCTAGCTCTACAAAAAAAAGTACTATTCTCCATCTCCTTCACAACTCACCCCAAGCCTACGACCACCATGGTCGCGGCCATCGCGTCGCCTACCACTTCCACCACAAAACTCACCACCTTACCATGAATTTCATCATCCCAAATCACAAACCATTATTAAATCAATTAAGAAACCATTTTCTTCCCATCAATAATTTCCATGTCAATGTGATCCATGACGGTGGAAACCCACCTTACGACCACACATGTAACGCTCCAAATTCTTGGAACTTGAAGCGTTAAAAAAAAATTTCTCTTTGTTTGACCTAGTACATGCTAACCAAGATAAATTGTAAATAAGAAGAATTTTAGAAAACATTGGAGGAATTTCAGCAAACACAGGTTGCACAACAGCAGAGAAAAAATATGTTTGACCTAATAAACGTCGACTAAAAATTATGAGATTTTAACAAAGACTATGAAATTCATATACGTACATCATATAAAAAATTGGGGTCTCGATGATAATGTTTGAAACATGAAATTAATGTTCAACTATGCTGGACAGAAAATTCGGAACTAACTCGACGCAGTCTACCAAAATGGACATAACTTTCTCTCTAGATAATATTTTAGTGTAATTTCAAATACACCTATTAAAAGACTCATAGTACTTTCAAACCCCATTGATTTCACTCTAAAACATATATTGCAGCCCAAGTTATACCATTTTTAAGTAGGAGAACATAAGCAATAAATAAACTTCATGCATAATCTTTCCAACATTTTTAAATTATAGTTGACATGTAATATATATAAAACTAGGTAAAACAGAAAGTTAAACATTTTAAAAAAAATTTCGAAGTATTTATAAAAAAAAATTTCACAAATGGAAATCTTACTAGAAAGTTAAAAGTATTTCAATCGCCGAGCACTTACCACCATATCAAACCCTTGTCTTGCCTTCATTTAACATGTAAATTTTGTAGAGTGAGTATCTCAAGTAATACTCAGTAGGAAACACTTAAGTAAATAGATAAAAAAAATATGTTTTCTAGAATTGCAATCTTTGGATATTTGTGTCATCGTCAAATTTCAAAGTGAACTGGTGATCAAGCAGTCCACATACTCTTACCCATTTTCATGAATCAAAATTCATCTCTTCATCTCTTATTTGAACCATTCATAGGGTATTTCCATTCTATCATGAGTAACACAATAACACGTTAATGTAAACGGAAAACAAATAATTTTACTCTACTTACAAAAGTGTCGTAAACATCTCTACCTTAACACTTGGAGTTTGAATATCATTTGGCGATCAATATGTAATAAAATTCAGCGCACTCTTTGCCTCTTCTTTAGAAATTTCCAGATTCAAAGTATCTTATGTTTATGAAAAAGACAAACTAACTTTATGTATTGGTATAATGGTTTATGAGAGAAAGTTGGCTTTAGAAGTTAGAGTTTTCAAATGCAAATAAATGAAAGCAATGGTTGAAAGAAAATGGGAGTAAAACAAATTGTAGGTGGAAATATTAATTGTGTGCATGATTGTTGGAGTTATAACTGTTCAGTTTTCAAATGATAAATATAATGTAGAAAAAAAATGAAAATTTAGGTTGATGGAATATAAAAATAAATTACAAAATAAATGGAGATGAATTAGGGGTCATTTGGTACACCATAACTGGTTTATCTAATATTTAAAATTCAAGTACTAAACATGTATGCGAAAATTAATATAACGTGTGTCGTCAACATAAAAAAAATTTATCGTTTAAGAGAAACTCGATACCTTACAAAAGATTTTTTTTTATATAAAAATAAGTGCGCAAAACTTTACTATCGTGACCAAAACTTTAATTTGAGTTCTTAGGAAGGGTCATAGAGACTTAATAATGTAACTCAATTTTTTTTTTTTTTTGATTTATACAAGCAAAAAAAATTATTTTACAATGAAATAGAAGATTTTATTTTATTTTATTTTTTCGGTAGCTACAACTCCTCCCACTTAAAATAATTTCGTCCTCGAAATTTAACTTACTTATTTTAAGAGATTAAGATACTTGGATAAAACGTCTTCTTCTCTTTTCCAAGTAGCCTCATTCTCACCATGTTTACTCCACCGGACTTTGACTAGTGGAATCTTTTCATTCTCAGAACAAGGTCATTTCTCTTCCAAAATTACCGTAGGAACTTCTTCGTATGTCATATCACTTTAGACATCCAATAATCGAACACTCACCACATGACTAGGATCTGGAATATACTTTCTTAACATTGAAACGTGAAATGCGTTGTGTATTGCGGCTAGTTCGGGTGGCAATGCTAAATGATATGCTACATTGCCAATTTTCTTAAGAATCTCAAATGCACCGATAAATCTAGGGTTCAATTTTCATTTCTTTCCAAATCATAATGTTCCCTTCATTAGCGCCACTTTGAGAAATACTTTATCTCCAACCTCAAAATTCAATTCTTCTCTCCTTTTGTCAGCATAGCTCTTCTGACGATCTTGAACAATCTTAACTCTTGATCTAATTTTATGTATAACCTCTACAGTCTTCTCAACTAATTCTGGATCCAAAACTCTCATTTCACCACTTCATCCTAGTATAATGGCGAACGACATCGTCAACCATACAAAACCTCATACGGTGCTATGCCAATAGTTGCTTGGAAGCTATTGCTATATGAAAATTCGACTAACGGCAAATGATCTTCCCACTTACCACCCAAATCTAGGACACAAGCTTTCAATATATCTTTAAGAACCTGGATAGTTCTTTCAGATCGTCCGTCAGTTAAGGATGGTAAGCAGTACTAAATGTTAACTTGGTACCTATAGCTTTCTGAAGGCTTATCCAAAACTTCGAAGTAAACCTCGGGTCTCTATACGATACGATAGAAACTGGAACACCATGAAGTCTCATAATCTCTTTGACATAAATCTGTGTAAATTGTTCTAAGTTATAAGTTGTTCGAACTGGTAGGAAATGAGCAGATTTTGTCAATCGATCCACAATTACCTAGATTGCATCATTATCTCTCACCGATCTAGAAAATCAACGACAAAATCCATTGCAATCTTCTCCCATTTCCATTCGAGTATGTCCATAGGGTTCAATGGCCCCGATGGCCACTAATGTTTAGCCTTAACCTATTGACAAACCATGCACTTGGACACAAATAGAGCTATCTTTCCATTCATATTTCTCCACTAAAATCTGTCTCGAAAATCTTTATACATTTTAGTTCCGCTTGGGTGTGGGCGTAAGGAGCAGAATGAGCCTCAGTCATAATCTCATTCATTAAAACCTCATCATTTGGTATGCACAGTCGACCTTTTAAACTTCAGGGCTTTATCTTTGGCTATTTCAAATCTTTTCCTATTCTTAGTTCCTACCTCAAACCTGATCTTTTCTAAAAATGGGTCATCTTTCTGAGCAGCTACTATTCTATCCCTGAGTGTTGATTTCATAGTAAGACTTGCTTACATTGATGATGTCCTTACTGGTGAAGTAAATACTTCAATTCTCAGGTTCTCAAAATCTATAATTAAATGATCTTACCTTTACACAGTGCTGACAACTGTCCCATTTTTTTTTCTACTCAACGCATCCGCAACTACATTAGCCTTACCCGAATGGTATAAGATAGTGTAGTCATAATCCTTTACTAATTTTAACCATCGTCGCTGTGTCATATTTAACTTCTTCTGGGTGAAAAAGTATTTGAGACTCTTGTGATCGGTGTAGATCTCACACTTGCTGCCATATAGATAGTGGGACCAAATCTTCAAGGCGTACACTACCGCAGTCAGTTAGAGGTCATGAGTAAGGTAATTCGGTTCATATTGTTTCAATTACCTCAAAGCATAATATATCACTTTCCTATGTTGTATCATGACATATCCTAAACCAAGTTTAGATGCATCACTAAAAATTACAAAGCCTTCCGAACCATCAGGAATAGTCAACACCGATGTCGATACTAGCCTGTCCTTTAACTCAAACTCCGCTCACATTTCTCTGACCATACAAACTTAGTACCCTTCCTAGTAAACTGTGTCATAGGAATCACGATCTTGGAAAATCCTTCTATAAATCGTCGATAATAGCTGGCTAAACCTAGAAAACTCTTCACTTCTCCAACATTTTTAGGTTTCGGCCAATTGGTCACAACTTTTACTTTTGATTTGTCTACTTCAATTCCATGTGCTGAAATTGTATGGCCTAAAAATCCCACTCGGTCCAGCCAAAATTCACATTTCTTGAATTTGGCAAATAACTTCTCCTCACGCTGTGTTTCCAAAACTATTTTCAAATGTTCTTTGTATTGCTGAAAATCTTTTGAGAATACCAATATGTCGTCAATAAATACGATGAAAAACATGTCCAAATATTGATGGAACACCTTATTCATTAAGTCTATAAACACCGTAGAGGCGTTCGTCAAGCCAAAGGGCATCACCGTAAACTCATAATGCCCATATTGAGTTCTAAATGAACCCTTTATCTAGAAGTTCCTCTAACTGCATCTTCAACTCTTGTAATTTCTTTTGTGCCATTTGGTATGGGGCTTTGGACATATGAGTAGCTCCAAGTACCAGATCTATCATGAATTCCACTTGTCTATCGGGCGGAATACCTAGTAGATCATCGAGAAACACGTTAGCATACTCACGTACTATTGGCACATCATCTAATACTTTTTCTTGAGATGAGGTGCTAATAAGACTGACAAGATACCCCTGACACTCAGGCTTCCTCAACATGCTTTCGGCCTTTAAAGTGGAAATGATGCGGAGAAGTGCTTTAATCTTCTGTCCATAAAATTTTAACTCCTCTTCTCTCGGTCTTCGAGAAATCACCTCATTCTCAAAACATACTATCGTGGCTCGATTTTTACCTAACCAATCCATACCTAAAATAATATCAAAATCCTTTATCTCTATAACATACAAGTTGGCCTCTAAAGTCAATCCATCAAAATTTGTTTGTACCCCATTTACTATCTAATTTGTATTAATAGTTCTCCCTGATGGCATACTAACCTCTAGTACACTATTACTCTATTGACATTAAGCATTAATCTTAGCTAGACATGCATTATATATGAACAAACGAGTCGTACCAGAATCAATAAAAACATAAACGGGGATACTAGAGATAGATAAAATACTTGCGATTATGTACGGATTTTGGGCAGCCTCATCGTAAGTCAAAGCTCACACCCTTGATTTTCCTTTATTCTCCTGCTCAGATTTCTTATTCAATGGACATGAGGAAACCACATGACCGGGTTGACCACACTTATAATAAACACACTTTCCAAACAAATACTCTCCTTTGTGAAACTTGTTACACTTAAGACATTGATGTAAATGATTGCTTGTCTGCTTTTTAAACAGTCTAGTATTATTATTCTTATCTTGCCACTTCCTTTTTCAGAAGTCATTACGATGTCCATGATTCACCAGCTTCACCCTGTGAATAGGTCACTATCTGAGCTTTCTTTACCACTGCCTGAAAGGTGGTGAGGTCGTGTGAACTGACAATCTGCCTGATCTCTGGGCGTACCATCTCGTAACATTTTGCCTTCATGAGTTCGGTACTTACAAGGTGTGGGGCATATTGGGATAATTTCTCGAACTTGCTTTCATACTCAGAAATTTTCATATCTCCCTGTACCAGTTATTAAGATTTGCAAACAAGGATTTATTTCCTCACATATGCTAGAACATGCACTATCAAGATAACAAAAAGAGTTATTTTTAGCTTTAAGAGCAACATAGTAGTTTAATTTTTCTTCATACATAGGAAGATCAAATTTCTTAACCCAAACATTCTTAGAAGTTGAGGTAATCCTAGTAAATTGAGTGATCATCTCAGTTATGTGGCTATCCTGATTGGTAAGGAAGTTAACCTTGCTAGAGATATCCCGACTTCTACTTCTATTCACAAGTTTATGATACTTAGGCCTTGTATGTCCTAGCACACCACAATTGTGACAAGTAAGAATAAACCCAGGGTTCAACATTATGTGATTTCTGATATTGGTTTCTAGGTTGGTTGGTCTTACGTTGTCTAATAGGCTTTTGTTCTAAGATAGCCTTGCCCTTAGATTTAGAATTACAACAATTTCTAAGTTTGTTTGTGGTTGAGACAAAAATGGTTTTGGATGAATTATAAATATTATTATCTGACTATATCCTAGACCTTGCCAATTTCCACCTGGCTTGTTCATCCTTAAGAAATTATCAAGTTTGTGAGTACCACTTAAGAAGAAATGGAGTTGAGTATTAGAATTCTCAAGGTCACTTGTTAGAGTTTTAACTTTGGCTTCTAAGTTCTCATTGACAAGTTTTAACTCATTAAGACTTTTGGTAGAATCCTGAAGTCAACTATCAATACAACTTTATTTACCTTCTTTGTCGTAAGACTCTCATCAAACAACTGATGATATGACACAAATCTCTAAATCATCCTTAGAGTCTTCCTTAGAATCACATCAACTTTCTCAATATCCTTATCTGAATCATTCTTAACTATAGATCAAAGGCCATATTGTTCCTTTCATCCTCACTGCTGGAGGACTTACTCCGATCACTTGAAATGGATTCATCATCAATTAGTGACACTGCCATTGCTTTACCATTTCCTTTATTTAGGTTCTTCTTATAGCTAAGGCATTCATTCCTATAGTGTCTGAAATCCGGACATTCATGACATCTAACTGATTTATATTTCTTACTAGAACTTCTAGTATTATTCTTTTCACGCTTGTCTTTTTTGAATTTACCAATGGCACATTTCTTTCTCTCTTGAAGTTTTCTCTTATTCATAAGAGTTTTTTGGAATTTCTTAACAAAATAAGCTACCTCATCATCCTTAAGGGTCTCAGTATCAGTAGAGTTATACTATTATTCCTTAATGGTGTTCAAGGTTATGGACTTATTCTTTTTCAATTGAGATATGGTGAGTTCGTAGGTTTGGAAGGATCTTACAAGTTCATATATCTTGAATGTATCTAGGTCATCACTCTCTTCAATCTCAATAATTTTAGGTCTAAACCTCTCAGTTAAGGACTTTTTGAACAATTTTAGATTCATGGGTTTTTTCACCTAGGTTGAAGCTTAAGTTCACTATGTTATTAACTTTTCATAGAAATCATCAAACGATTCATCGTCTTTTATTCTAATTTCTTCAAATCTAGGGGTCAACATCTCCAGTTTGAAGTTCTTTAGAATCATGGTTTCCTCATGTGTGGTTTCTAAGATATACCAAACTTCTTTGCGGTCTCACACATTGATATTTTCCTAAATTCTTCTACGGGCACATCCATAAATAAGGCATGAAATCCTTTACTGTTTCAATTACACTCAGCTAGTTCATCTTTAGTCCAAAGAGATATGTCCATACGAGTAACTGCACTTGAAATAGTAGTAGAGGAAACGGTCCAACCATTTTGTACACTAACCCAAATTCGCTCATCCAGAGACTTAGAAAGACTCTCAGTCTAACCTTCCAATATGATAATTGCTTTAGTAAAAAAATTGAAGCACAGAAAGAGACTGACTCATCTAGATAAGTTAGGGCCAGGAATCTAATTAAGCCTCTGATACTACTTGAAAGTTATGAGTTTAACCCCAACTAACACCTAGAGGGGGTGAATAGGTGTTTGTATGCAGAATTTAACTTTATTAATTAATAACAGCAGCAAATTTAAATTATTTGTTTTATCCAGATGAATTCACATGCAATACTATTCCATGATGAATTACCTGAGTTCATATATTACATGAAAGTAAACAACACCAACAAATTTTTGGCAGAGAAAACCCCTCGCAGGATAAAAACTTTGGGCACAAGCTAGTAGAATCCACTATAAACGATAAAGATTTATAGATTGTTCCGATTGACTAAACCTTAGTACTTTTTGACATCTGACTATAATCACCACGGCCCTTCTGGACTTTGTGCACCTACGCCAGCTCCCAACTTTTTAGAATTGTTTATTTCTTATGGATCACCTAAGTACTCCTATTCTTCTTCAACTTGAACTCCGATCACATTCCTTGATCTTCAGAACTCTTTGATAGATTATGCGGAATTTGGGTTTTAATGTTTTGATTATATGGATTTGATGTTGTCAATGATTTTGGTTGAATCAAAGGAGATTCAATAATATATAGGATGTGATAAAAGCAATCTCTCAGATAAAATAATATACAACCTAGTCTTTTAACGAAGTGGAGCTTGGGTATAGTATTTAGGTTTTGGGTTGTATAGATTGGTAGGATTCTCGAAAAACGTGAATTAGGATTTCATGGTTAGCATCGTTGCTCGAGCGAGAGTCCAGGTGCTCTACTTGAGCGATAGGCTAGCGAAGGTGTTTCTGTTTTGGACGCTCGAGCAACAACTTGGCGGCAGACTAGCAGAAATTCGGTGACTTTTTCTTCTTTTTCAATAACCGAACACAAGGACTCCCAAATCATCTATACAACATACCAATTTACTCCTTGACTTTTAAAACTCTTTAACAACTATAATTTCGTCTAAAGATTGCCAAAAACTATAAAACCTAACACAGAGATAAGGTCCACGCAATATCACCAGCTGCAAAAAAAGTACCACTTAGAATCCAATCACCTAATGCTTAGCAAAAAATAAAAATTAAAAATTGCCAACGTCTATAAAGGTTATATCCTCGGTAACACAAAAATAATCAAGTGCATCCAAATGATATTAATTAACATGCTTTTTTATGTAGTGTGACCAGAACATACGAGGGACCTGAGATTGTGAAAAACTGATAAATTAAAAGGGTCAGAGAATCCAATTATTTTAAGAAAAAAGGTACTTTTGACTGTTTAGAGGCACACTCTTTACTTTGTTTCTTTACTTATCATTCATATAGTGACTTGATTCACCAATATGCAATCATAGTTTACAAGTCTATTGGCTGGTACTAACAATTGTAACTCTAATGTGTGTGTTCCTATCAGTTGATTATTTTTTGGTGTATAGTATAATAAAAGAAACTCTTTCAGCTCTAATTTTTCAATGGATTCTGTATTCTTGAAAAAAATACATAGCACTATGGATACTATATTGCCTAAATTGCGACTTGCGGGATGATGATGGTGATTTTTAAATGACGACCCATACATGTATTTCTTTATAAATTGCTTACTGCGGGTCTCAGCTTGCATATAGTAGACCGAGGTGGATCTTGTACAGGTTTGGGAACTCTTCAAGTGAAAAGTATAGTTTTTCGACTTTCTAATTACATTAACTACTTAAGTTGGTTTATTTTCCACCTTATTCAATAAGTGGTTTGACGGAAAGAAAATTAAGTGCACAAAAGAAAAGGATAAATTTTACTCATGTAAATAACAATAAAGAAATTTATTACTTGTTTCTAGGAATGTACAATTTAATTCTTATTGCCAATAATACATTTTTTCCAACTTTAGAGTACGCATAGTCTTAAAGTAGATGCCATCACTCTTTGCTACCCAAAGACATAAATGGTCTGGACAATCAGAGTCCCATTTGGCATTATAAACATCGAAAGCTCTATTCTTTGAACCCCACCAAAGATGACAGAAATACAATGTAGTTCCAATAACGTTATCACAAAACTTCCAATTAAAATCTTCGTTTACATTTAGTGTATGAAATCCAAGATCGTCATCTCCAGATGCACAATGCAACCTCAATGGACTCGAACCTTGAGGGAGTCCGTTGAGAACAGATACCTTGTGTGCTTCGGTAAAACACGAGTTTGCCTTGAGAAGGTTGGCTGACAGGATGAGGATTGGTATAAGAATTTTAAATAACATGGCATAATTCATGCTGCTTGTTGGTACAAGTGATATTTGATGCTTCTTCAAGATGGCAGTATCCTTTTTATAGTTGTTTTCTAAGGTTGAATATGTTAAAGGAAATGAGTTCAAATCCCAAAAATCATGGTCAGCTGCATTAGGAAACAAGTTAATGGGTTTTCCCGTGGAGAATATCATACAAGGAATGGTGGAGCCTTCAAACCAAATTACATGCATCAATGACTGCATTATAATAGCATTAACAGACATTTATAGCTCCTATAATAATGCATTTGGCTGTAATTAGAAGGCAATTCACATGCATAAATTGAATACAATAGAATATGAATTGTGGTAATTGAAATTTGATAAGTGCGTTTTGCGCACTTAATTATGCGACAAAACATGATTAATTGTTGATATAAATGCTTGAATACGGCTTAATCCGATATGAATTGTGTTTGTAGGTTTACTTTGATGAAAATAATGAAATGTGCGCAAAAAAAGGTGAAATTGACCAAAATGGAAGGAAATGAAAGTTCGGGGACTAAATCGTAATTATTCATGAGTTGACCCGAATGATGAACCGAACATGGAACCTCACTAAAGATCTAATTGCCAATATTATGGATGACTAGAAGAAGATGGAAGAGGAAGAAAAGCCAAAAGTAGAATGAAAAGAAGATTGGGGACCAATTTGTACTAGAAGCAAAAATTCTTCCATGTTATAGCATGGAAATATACCATGCTATAACATAGACCTCAACAGAGATTTTCAGGAAGCATTTACTTTGCCTATGCTACAGCATGAAAATATACCTTGCTATAGCAAGGGGTATTCTGGGCGAGAAATTCTTAAGTTTCCTTATCCAACTACAACTCTTATGGTAATGATTTTAGGACAACTATAAAAGCCTAAACTCGTCCTAGACTAGGTTTCGGATGCATTATTAAAGAGAAAAACATCATTGAAGAGCAAGGAAAAAGGCGAGAACAAGGGTTTCACTTCAAGATTCAAGATTCAAACTTTAAATTCTAATTCTTTGGTGATATCTTCTCTTTATTACTTTTATTGTTCTTTAATTTTATTCATGTTAGGCTAAACTTTTTATGTACTAGGTGAACGATGAACCTCGTATTGTGAACTTTTAATTTCTATTTTGCAATTTGATATTTAAACATGTTTGATGGATGTTGAATGATTTATATACACATTCTTATCTCTACAATTATATGCGCAATAGTTGTATGAGTTTGAGTGATTTATTTTATGCATTCGAAAGAAGAGAAATATATTCTACAAGGTATAAATCATCGTAAGGTCCGATAGTGGATAGAAATATACTGCTATGCTTTATTTGAATCTCTAAGTGTTTACAAAACGTCATGCATTCTTGTATATTGCATTTGTCATAGAAATATAGTCAAATGGTATGCTAGAATATGTTCAATTCTACTCGAAAGAGATTATTGAATAAGTTAGAAATATTGATTCTTCAACCAATTCATCGTGTTGTCAAATTGTGAAATAAGAGTTAAAAAGTGAACTTGCTTGGTGATTCGGGATCCTAGTACGCTTTTTCATACATTAATTTCTTCAACTTTTGCATTTAACCATCACTATTGCATTTAGCCGTAATTTTAGTTTAATTTACCTTGTCACGAACAGTGCACTTGCGGTGATTTAGATTCGAAACATATTTTCGTGAACAAAATTTATTATCAAAAGCGATTGTGATTTTGGAAATCTGAACGCAATACAGTATCCATATATTGATAGTCTGGCAACACGATAACTACAAGGGTGTCTTCAATTGAGATTATGATGGCTTTTAAAAATCCTTCTAAATTTTGTCGTTCTCAATTGAGATTTAAATGAATTTTATGAAATATTTTAAAATTTAGGTATTCACAATAACTAATAGATTTATAAAGATTTCACTAATAAAAGGATTTCAAGCTTTAAAATATATATAACCAATTTATTTATTTTATTTGAAAATTTACCATATTTGATTAGATTCTTATGGAATTTGTGGAAATTTATTCAAACCCACGAAATTCGTTGGGATTTTTAATTTCTTAAAATTCACCAAAATCTTAGTTGAGGACATGACCCTAGTAAAATTGCCCAAATAAGAATTTGATTCTTAGAATTTACTATAAATTACCTATGAATTAATCCTCTTAGCATCAGCCAATCCATTTCATTTTTCAAATTGACTGATTTTAAGTGGGAAGTATATACATTCCACTAATTTGTTTTTATGTGCAGTCCATTGACAGTTTGAATTACGAAAAATTCTTATTACTAACTCTCCATATTTGGCTCCATGGAAATTTTTCAGGAATAAAATCCATTGCTATATATTATATATGTTAAAGGATCACAAAAAAATAAAAATAAAATATAGTTACGAATTTCCAAATTCCTAGGAAGAAAATAAGAACAGAGTATGATGCCAAAATTCAATAAAGATTAATTTTAAGATGCTAAAAGGAGATAAAGGTTGCACGGTAGATACAAATATTTGTGATGTCATTTTGAAAATGGATTCCAAAGCTTCTAATAATCCATAATATATTAAATATCGCATCAAGTGAGAATCAATTTTTAGACGATTTTAGTTCTACTACAATTCAATTATTTTAATAATATCTTACTTTTTATTTTTCAATATGTATTTAACATTCAATTACGTATTTCTTTATTTACGTGCATATATAATATTTAATATTTATTTTCAGGCGCTTACATTTCTCTCATATTTAGATCAAAATGGTGCAAATTAATTCTTCAAGTTGATGTACACTTTATATATTTTGGGAGGCTATTCAATTACTTTAGGAGTAAATAAATTATTCAAATTCATGTACACTTATTTATTTTTAAGATTATTAATTTAATCTATGATTTAAATTTATTTTCTAGGTTCACATACATACCATTTTGTCTAAATTAATTTTCAAGATTACGAGTATATAAATTATTATTTTTCTATATTTTTTAATTCAAATGAATTAAATTCCATATTCATGAATGTATTTGATCGTCCTTATGAGTGTTAGATATAAATGAATCAATCTCTCAACTATTTAAATTATTATCACAAATTGGTTGTTATTTCATTTCAATCATCAAATATTTTGATTTCCCACATCATGGAATCAAAGGCTCTAAGAGACTTATCGACGTATGAAAGTGAATGGTCAATTAAAGTGATAGTGCTTAGAAAGAGTTTAGTCAAATCTTATTCCAACAATGCCAAAAGAATTTAGATATTTTGAGAAGTAAAAAACAACCCATGAATATTTTTTTTTCTATTCGTCTCGGTTTGCAATGCCAATCAACAAGGTCCAAAGAAAAATAATATCTCATGTCAAAATATATATCTTCCGCAACACGTATTCTGGCCCGGACAGTTATATGTTGCAGTTTTAAGAGGACATTTTATAGCAACTACAGATGTTTTAGTCAAGAGTACAAAGAGATTTTCATTGAATAAAAAGTTCATTTCACATAAACAAATTTTTTAACTATTTTTTGATATTTACACATCTTCAAATATTACTATGACTGTGTGTATAAAGCTTTTCCGAATAAAGTGTAATGTACGTTCATCTGTGACTAGTATTTACGTGCACAAAAAGTAAGGGTTTGACTTTGGAATTATGTATCTAACATCTAGTAATTGTTTAATTTTCTAAGGTTGAATCCAATATAATATAAATTATGCTATTTAGCACCATAATCTTGGTGTCAACAAATGTGACATTAAATGTTAGATTCCATTAGAGGTAAGGAAATTTGTCAAACACAACTAGAGCTTGACAACATTACTCCGCAGAATATGCATTGTAGAAATTGGAATTAAATATCAAACGCGGTTACGATTTCTTTTAAATCGGAATACACGAATATAGTATCCACATAATGATACTCTGGCTGCTTGGAAACTAGAAAAAGAGTTTTGTGCTGATTTGTGATACTCTGGTTCTTTTGTGGTGAATTTATGATGTGTAAGCAATTTAAATTCAGTAGAGCTGACCTTGCAAACAATTATCTAATTGAATCTCCACCATCTCGACGAAGTTAATGGCATTACTATAGGAAATATCCGTGAAAACAGTGGCTTTACCTTGTGCATGTTGTATTCACCTAAACGGAAACTTCAGTGAAAAATTAGCAAATAATAGAAGCCGAGAAGAAGAGAGATAATTGCATTAAGTGTCAAATCTTACCTGCATTGCCATACCCGATGACTCTTAAGACTAAATGAAAACAGTGAATATAACTATCAAAATGATTCCTCTCATTTCTATTTTTGCATATTATTTTATTAATTCTCCATGCTCGAAATAAGACTGGTACGTTTTTTAAAATCACCATAATCATTTATATCTAGTACCAAGGTGGACCTGATAGCATTTATATACAATGGAATGATGAACTTAGATCTTCCCACAAGATGAGGCATCTCTTCAAATGGCTCTACATGGAGTTCCTAGTGGTAAATAACTGATGAGCCTACCGTGGAGTCTTGGCAAAACCTACTTTGAAGGAGCTATGGGTTGTCACCTCTATACATCACCTATGTATGAAGTTCCTTACGAAACATGGTATTGTCACGGTTTAAGATGATCAAATGGGGACTAGGGTTATTTGAACTCCTTAAGGAAGGCTGAGCACCATGATGTCAACATGGTGTTACTTAACACTAAAATGGTCGACGCACCTCAAGAAGGGCAGACCTCTAAACAGGAGGAAGACATCAAAATAATTGATGCCCCTGAAGAAGGAAGGATCCTTAAAAGAAGGGGCTACATATGATGAATTGAACCCACGCATCAGGAATTCCAATTCACAAATGACTCATATGGAAGAATTAGGGAGTTTCCATGTAACCCAAAATCGTCCCAAATTGCTACAAGTGGGAAAAAAATCTTTGCATATAGTATCCAATAGTTTGGCTGTTATAATATTCTCATAAATCATTCACTCAATAAAGTTGGTATAAATAGCTATTTGAATCATATTACTGGCGATGAAAGTAAGCTCAACAGCACGATTTTGACTTAGACTAAAACCAGTTAAAACATTTGGGCCATAGTCTCCAAGTTTGGTAAGATTGATATCAAATTAGTGTCGAATTGATAGTTTGTGAAAAACTGAGCTGTTGAACTTATCCTCCAAACATCATCACTGGAGTTGGGAAACTGAAGCACGTTATCTCCATATTTAGGAAGATTATGTTGGTTTTTGATTTTTCTTGCAGTCCACCCTGTTATGCAAAAACAAGGATAATAACGATAGGTATGATTATAAAATCAAAGAATGGCAAAACATTCTTGGATATAGGGAATCTAGGTCTTTCATTAATATGCTCAATAGTATTTATTAGTGGTTTGTCATGCTCCTTTTTTAAATCTATTAAGAAACTATAATCCTCGAGTCTATAATCAAAGAATATATAGTCCCTTTTACATATGCTCCTTTTACATATCCCCTCATGCTTTCTAATATCAGTTATTGTACTGATTCTACAATTTCTTCTATCTCAATAGTATCCAGGTCTTTGTTTTCTTTAATAGTAGTGACCTTAGGTCTAAATCTCTCGAGTAAGGATTTCATAACTTTCCTCACAATCTTAGCATTGGGAATTCGTTCACTCAGGTTGAAACTAGAGTTCACCGTATCATTCAATTTCACATAGAACTTATCCAAGGATTCATCATTGGTCTTCCTAATTTCTTCAAATCTAGTGGTCAAAATTTAATGCTTCAAGTTTTTCACGAGTCTCCTTATTAAGCCATATTTGATGTAACATATGAAAGACCTAGATTATTTTGTGATAACTATTTTTCATTTACATCAAGTATTTCTGATTTATGAACCTCAAATCGATATGTACTGCTATTATTTGCATATCCAATGAAAATACAATGATTAGTTTTTGGTCCAATTTTAATATGTTTAGACTTAGGTATTTGTACCTTAACTAAGAACTCCCACACATGAGCAATTCTATTAACAGGGTGAATACTTTATGGGATGTACAATTTTTCGAAGACACATTTGATCTACAACATCACCAAAGTATGATTGTCCTCATATAAGGTACTATGATGACCTCAATTCAAAGGACCAATTCCACTACCGAACGTTAGAGATTAACCACTTACACTCAGATAGTTATCCATGTATAATCTTCCAGCGAGTCTCCAATGTTTTGTTCTATAACAAAACATCCACGTGTTCATTCAAGTGTAGCCATACTTTAACTTGTGAGATTAGCTACTTGTTTCATAAGTAAGAAATGCCACACGTGATGGTCTATCCGTAATAATGATATTTGTATATCGTTATTACATACGATCACAAACGATTTAATATTCAGTCATATGTAATTTGTATCTCATAATCACAACTCCTTGTGATTAACAAATCACCAAGATTTGAATCTACGGAATCTATTTTTTAATTAATTAGAATATTAATTCAATTAATTAATAGATCTTGCCATAAATATGTATCGTTTATATACATTAAAAGTGTTTATGTCCAAAGTTGATTGGATTTATGGCATAGCACTTACATGTTGTCATGTAGAGCGAAAACTACATTCGAAAATAAAAGAAAAGATCACAAAAATTAAAGAATTGACAAAAATAAAATAAAACAAAAAGAACACACCAAAATACATTGAGGCATTGGGAAAATAGTTATAAACATTGTTTCCGTCTGGTAAATCCTTGGATACTTAATTCGGGATCTAGATTTCTGGTGAGGTTTGTCATCCTAGGTAAAGCTTGGAGATTGAGACATTAAAATTAGGGAGAATTATCACTCATCGAGATAGTAATTTCCATTAGTAAAATCCACCCAAACTTGAGCGCAAAATGAATGAATGTTGTGAAATCAACTTTAGAATAATACACTCCGGGTGACGGATTGAAAAAATATGAATTTGCGTGTACATCCAACAAGAGATAAAGGAACGTATGTGATATCGACGATCCGTATGTAATCAATTTAAAAAGTTCATGATGATTAGATTGACTATACAAAGGCATACACATCAATAGAGCATTGAATAAGTGAAATTAGTTTTAGTAGCATTACTTATGAACTATTTATTAATTGTCAAACAATTTTGTTACTTGATGCAAGTTTGGCAAAGTTATCTAATGTATTGATATTTATGCTTGTTTTCCAATGTGTTTAGTAGATAATCTTGCTCACGATGAACAAGAGTTTAAGCTTGTAAGTCTTCTACTCTTGAATATTTTTTGCTAATTGAGTGGTATCTATCTAATTTAGGTTAAAAATGAAAATTAAACATCAATCTTCGACTTGAGTGCATGAGAATGCAATTGAAGTGAAAAATGTATCTTGGAGCTTAAATTGGAGTTAATTCAAAATAATTAACTAGATTGCATATGATCAACTGGAAGCATTTATGGAGCAATCAAATGAGATTCACAAGTTTCGAAATCTAAATCCAACATTTGGAAAGTTTGGGGACTTAATTATAAACTTTTAAAACTTGTATCTGATCAATTTCGGACAATTGAGTAATGTATGAAGATTGAAATATGAAGGATCTACCGATCGTTTGTGTGACCGTACAAGCCATTCCGACAAAAAAGATTTGAGTCCTTATTTTGTTCAACCTCTTCTTGGGAAGCATACATGATTTTGGACCTAATTCGTCATCTTTAATTTAAGGAAGGGTTGTCTAGGTGGCTTGGTACATACATGATACATATTTGAGAAGCCATTGAGAGAAGAAAATCAATATTTATTCCAAAGCTTTGAAGGAGAGAGCTTTTGTTGCAAAACACCAAACATTTAGTAATAGTGTTTATTTAACTAGAAATCGATACTCTCTTTAGTGTTTACAAAAAAGAGGTTATGTACCAATATTGTTAGGAGGTCGAATAAAGATGTAAACAATAGATAAAATGTAAGGATTTGTGCTGCTCTATATAATGTTCACATTTTAAGATAGAATCCAAAATCACAATATTGTATTAAAGTCCGTTAAATTCAAAAGAGCAATTTGATTCAATTAAGATTTAGTCGAGCACAAAGATTTTAAAATTTATTTTACTAAACGAGCCACCATTTCGTAGAAACATGTCAATAAATCTCACATTGATTAAATATAGAAATTAGAAGCAACTTATAAAGACTTCACTACTTATCTTTATAAGAAAAACACTCTGGATCTGCATATAATTATTAAATCAGTAGAGAACAAGGCAAATGAAATTAATGAAGCCAACTGCGACGAAGATTTACAGCAAACAATAGCAAGATCAGCAGACAATAAGGCAAAGAAAACTTCCCACCTATGGTGAGGTTTTGATAGCAAGTATGACTGATCCTTGTACTAAGATAGCATTTTACGTGTGTAAATTGTGTATCATTTTCAATGAAGAAGTATCAAGATTGATTACAAAAATCAAAAAAGAATTTCACTCTCAACCAATGTTGATATTTTAAAATGGAATTTCAAATCTTAATATGTTAGTGTATCACCTACATCGAGTATAACGTAAACAATAAAAAAATGTACTCGGACTTACTGTTCCATCTTAAAAAGTCAATCCCTATTAAGAGGAGTAATCCAAGTTCTTGTATATCGATTATTCTTTGCATCTCCATTCGATGTGATATTTATCCATTAACATGCCCCGCAAGATAGTAACTTATTTGAGAAATCCATTATTGAACTCTTTGTGATTGTATGAGTTTTAGTTGAATCGAATTGTTTGTTTAAGCTTAATGAATTTTGACACTATATTAAGACTTAAATTACACTTTTTATAAGGGAAAATTGCAGCCACGGTACCAAACATTTCACATTTTTGCAGACTTTGCCCAAATCTTTATTTTGTGTCACACACGGTACCAAACCTTTAAACAATTTGCTCCCGGAGTCCAACTGGACGGGTTTCCGTCCAGTTGACCAAAAAAGTCAAAATTGACCAAATTCATTAAGGGTAAAATTGTAACTTTGTATTTTACATTTAAAATTATTATAAAGAAAATAAAAAGAAATAAAAAAATTACTATTCATCTTCTTCACCCTCTCTTTCCCCCACCCCCTCCTCCCCCACCAACACCACACCCCACTTCTTCTACACCCTATAGTCGGTGTCGGCGCTGCCATCTCCGTCACCGCCAACTATTGTATAAAATTATTTTCTTTAAAGCGCCGTAAAGAAAAAATGCCTGACGCAAAATATTCATGGCATCTGAGCTGTTCCATCAGCTTAGAAGAGCTCACAAAGATAAGCGTCTTCCAGGATTTAAGTTTATCAATTGGTAAGAAAAGACCCAGTATTTTTTGTAAAACTTTCCACTCAGAGTTCCTGCATTGCTCCTTTTGAAATCCACAAGAAGCTCGCCCTCATGAATCTAAGCAAAATTGAAGAGGATCAGTTCCACCATCTGGGTCCACCACGGCCCCACCATGAACAGTTCATAGACCCTCACCAAGCTCAATCTCAGCCGTCCATTGACGACGATGCCTTCTGCTGACCTATGGTTAACGTCTCATTTTGATTATCACAAATAAATTATGTTTATTACTAACAAATTGATTTTTAGTGGCCATAGTGATTATTGCACATGAAAATATTCGATGGTACAAAGTTCGAGGTCAAGTAATTTGTACACAATAGCTAACATGGAAACAATATCAAATAATCGAGGCCACAAAGAATGATATTGTAAAACCCCGCAAAAGTTGCCTCAATGAAAATCGAGACAAAAATCGAAGTATCGTCAAGCAATGCATTTCAAATTGTTCAAACTAAGTACTTAGACATTTCACGATTATATGTAAAGGTAAAACATTTTAATACTTGACAATGCATCGTGACGAGCTCAAAGTTTTGATTTTACAATTCCCAACAAAAAATGTTTTACTTGAGAATTATGTTTTTCAAAAGTAAAAAATCGTAACACATATTTTAAAATATGACAAACACTTTGAAAAACATTTTAAATGTACTTCCAACGCTTACATTTGACAAGATTTAAAAAACGAGGAAGTTTCGAGCAATTCTTGATGTACCGAACGTCCGGTATGGCCAAAATGGCTCCAACAATCATTTTTCAAACATTTCAATTTTTAACAAAAATAACGGTTAATTGACCATCTGATATTTTACCAGACGTTCGGTATAGTATGTCCGGTATGGTAGAACTTTTTGACCGTTTGAGTACTATAAATACCTCACTATTTCTCCACTTGCATCAATCATTCTTTAGCATTAAATTGAGACTTTTATTGATCACAACTACTCTATTCTCCATCTTTAAGAAAATCAAAAAACATTAAATTCTTGAAATTTTTTTGAGTGATTAACCTTGTGAAAATCTTTTGTTTTTCAAGAAGTTTTTCTTATCAACACTTTAAGCAATAGTCATTGTCATCTATTGAAGTGTTTGTTTCTTCTTTTCTTGTTATCAACCTTAATTCTATCATCCAATAAGAAGAGAAGATTTCACTTGTAAATTCATTTTGAATTGTGGGTCGTGTTGAGATTCCAGAAAGCTCAACCTTATAAAAGGATCGATACTTCTTGTTTGTAAGTCACCAGAAGCATTGTAAAGGGTTGGATTGCACCACACGTCAATCAACATCTTAAAAAAGGTCTTGGTCGTGACGAAGAGCTTGGTAACGAAGGACGTAGATCATTGCGTTGGATCGAACCTCCATATTATATTGTTTGCATTCTCTAACCATTTTTTACTTAACATCTTACTTTGTGCAAGCTTATATAATTTATTCTGCGTGCTTATTTGTGTTTAGTTTAATTCATTATCATTTGTGTGATCATTAGATTAAGATTTTGAATAGTTAACAAAAAAATTTTAAAAACCAATTCACCCCCCCCCCCCCCCCCCGGTTAGCCAATCTTAGGCTTTCACCTTCTCCCTTGACATCTTTCGGGACGAGGACGACGATGATGTTAGCCACACGACATCGGATGGTAAACTCCCCATTTCCCATACAAACGACGTTGCCCCACCTCAAAACCCTAATATGGCGAGTTCCCAAATTGTGAGTAATGGGAATAACGATAATAGGACAATTGATCGCCGCTCCGTGCATATTAGTCCCGAGCCACACATATCGTCCCAATTTTATACTTTCAATAAAGAATCTCATGCTTTGATGAGTTGTTATCTCTGTTTCTCCATAACTAATTGCGCCATTTCGTCAAGTAGTAGGGACGGAGATGGTTGTTGTTGGCGGTGACAGAGATGGCGGTGGCGACGCCGACCGTAGGGCGTAGAAGAAGTGGGGTGGGGTGTTGGTGGAGGACGGGGTGAAGAAGATGAATAGTAATTTTAAAAAAAATTTATTTTATTTTCTTTATGATCATTTTAAATGTAAAATATAAAGTTACCATTTTGCCCTTAATGAATTTGGTTAATTTTGACTTTTTTGGTTAACTAACGGTGAACTGGACGGAAACCGTCCATTTGAACTCCGGGTGCAAATTATTTAAAGGTTTGGTACCGTGGGTGGTATAAAATAAAGGTTTGGACAAAGTCTGTAAAAATGTGAAAGATTTGGTACCGTGACTGCAATTTTTCCTATAATGATGTTGATATTGTAAGAAGGAATCCAAAGTTTAAATACCAATCTCAAACAAGATTTAAGGTCACTATAGACAACACGTTAAATCATTCATCCATTCATTTATCCTCCAGTAAAAATAATTATCCCCAATTCATAACACAGAATAATCCTAGACATCTCCCAACTAGAGAACATGTAATCAAATAGTTCAAATTAATTATAACAAGAAAGTAATTAATTTAGATCGCTCTGTGGGAAAAAAAAAACTAGTCAATAAATTTTCACTTTAACAAGTTTGACCCAAGAATCTTTAGTGAATAATTGGGGATAATTATCACATAATGTTCCCACTTTTCACTTTTATTGTAGAAAACGTTTTTACCTTTTATTTTTTTTGACATTTTCGCCCTTATATTCACATTTCATTGCACAAAATGTCATTTTCATCCATTTTCTCAATTAAAAATCGTAAAATAACAAATATAACCTTCTATTTAAATAAAACAAACAAAAAAGAAAAAAATATTTGCAACCATAGTCCCAATTTTTTTAAAAAAGGGCAAATGAGTCCCAAATTAATTATTAAAAGAGTAATTAGCTCATAATGTCCATACCTTTCACTATTATTGCAAAAAAGCCCATCACTTTCACCTTAATTACACGTTTGATTATGCAAACCATCATTTCTATTCATTTTATCCAATTTCTCAATAAAAATATGTGAAATGATGAATACACTCTTATTTAAATAAATAAAAAAACTAAACAATTAATTGCAATCATAGTTTCATTTTTTTTTTTTAAAAAGTACAAACGGGTTCCCAATAAATTATTAAAAAAAAATTTAAAAATGCAAATGCGTCTCAATTATATTTATTTAAAACTTTTAAAAAAATTAAAAAGTGCAAACAAGTCTCAAATAAATTATTAAAGAATAAGAAAATTTAAAAATATTTTTTATTAAAATAAAAGGGTATATTCATTATTTCACAGTTTTTTATTGAGAAATTGGATGAAAATGGATTAAGATGATGTATTGCACAATCAAATGTGTAATTAAAGATGAAAATGGTAAAAACATGAAAGGTATAAACATTTCCCGTAATAACGGTGAAATGTAGGGATATTATATACTAATTACCCTTTTAATAATTTATTTGAGACTTATTTGCATTTTTTCAAAAAAAATGGGACTATGATTGCAATTAATTTTTTTCTTTTTATTTTATTTCAAGAAAAATGTATATTTGTTATTTCACAATTTTTAATAGAGGAAAATAGATGAAAATGACCTTTTGCGCAATGAAAAGTGAAAATAAGAGTGAAAATACCAAAAAATGAAATGTATGAATGTTTTCCACACTAACAATGAAAAATTATAAAGTTATGTGCTAATTACCCAATGATTGAACCCCATTATAATATACTGAATTAATCATATAAAATAACTGCACAATTAAACTTGAAGCGTGATTATTTCTTAACCCGATTTCTAAACTGATCAGCCTAATCTTGAATCTTTATTCTGGTCAACAACTACCCTAGATCTCATTTTTTTTTTCTTTTTTTATTCTCCAACAGTGAATTCCGATTGATAAAAGGACAGCACTGCTCTCTATATGAATGTGGCGGGACTAGATTTTAATTTAAGTCAAAATTAATAATTAATTTTAATTATATATTTCATATGACACACAATTTTTCAATAGCATATTTTACCAACTTTTATCAAAAACTTTTAAAAATCTGATTTTAATTCCTATCAAACAAGAGCTTAACTTTAGACTCTATTTTAGTCTGTTTTGCACATTTAGTCCTTGTTTGGTACACATTAAATTTTTCATTTTCATTCTTCTACTCATTTTAAATAATGCATTTTTCAATAAAATAATATTTTCCATCACCTCAATAATTTTTCCTTTTTTTTAATCGCACATTCTCCATCAATTTACTATTCCATAATATAATGTGGTTCAAACACACCCTTAATTCCTGAACATTTATTACAAATGCAATTAAATTTAAAATTTTTAATGAAGCTACCAAAGGACTTGAACAAACTTATATAGTTTTAAGTTACAATAATTATATCTAATTAAGAGAACATGATACAATCTGGTATTAATTTTCACTTATTCCTATAAAAACAATAAATTGAACTAGTGATGGCAAAAAAAATCCACCCTACCCCGAATGTGGCGAAAAAAACCCGTCTCGATGGGTTGGTGGGGCTGGGCGAGGAGGGGGTGCCCCGCCTCGAAGCGCTCTGAACCCGCCCCGAATTGTGATCATTTCTAGCACGACCCTGCTATAAATTAATCAACGCTTTACTTTGTCCTATCTAACACACTTTCGATTGTACTAGTATAATTATTCTCGAATAGATAATAATTGCTATCAAGACTAACTCCATACCCCAATTGATAGACTAACTAAAATTGCAACACAAGTAGAATGCCAACCAATCCTAGTCAGTCTAGGATAAATTGATTTTTGACTATAATATGAGTTATATCTTGTGCAAGCACCTAACTCATATTTTCACAACTTGTTCAATTGTCCATAATCTTTTATTCAATTATGCAATGAATATTTTAAATAAAATAAAATAATATTTATTAAACGACCAAAATGTCATAAGTTACAATTATGTCCATTAGCCACCTATCCTAACAATGGTTGGTCCTTTGATTAAAAAGGGATGATAAAAACTTAGAGAGATTTACAAGACGAGGAGTTACCTTCTTCTTTAGATGGAAATTCAAATCTAAGAAAATATTGGTTTTTAATTAATTAACATAAAAATTATTTAATAACGAAAATACAAATTTTAGTTGAGATTCACTAGTAAGTCATAATTGATTGGTGAGTGACTAACAAGTCAAAACTAACTTCTTAACGTGTACGTTACCAGAATTCCATTATACCTAACTTTATCGTAATGTAACATAAAAAATTTAAACACACGAAGTAACGTAGTAAACCCTAAGGAAAACTTTCGCAGACACCCATATCCCACGTAAATAATTCACTAAAATCAACATTATACAAATGTCTCAAGTCTTTTGAAATTACATCGTAAAATAGGGTTGAACATGGTCCGGTTCGGTTCGGTTCTCTCCAAAATCGAACCGATCCAAAATTTTCGGGTATTTAATAAATGGAACCGTCGGATCCAAATATAATTATGGAACAGTTCGGGTTCGGTTTGGTTTGGTTTGGTTTGGTTCTGTTCGGTTCCGTACCATAATTAATTTTTTTAACATTTACAACAACACTACATAAATATCACTAATACATGTCCATTCGTAACTATTACAAATTAACGTAGCACAATTTAAAATCATATAAATAACAAGTTGTCCAATAAGATTAATTCAATATATACAAATACCAAAAATTAAATTTACCTAATTAATTTGCTAATTTGTTTAGAAAAAATTAAAAAATTTAATTAATTCAATATAAAAAATTAAAAAAATTATTTAGATTCGATTCTTATTCGGTTCTTCGGTTCTTGGCTTAAAACCGAGAACCGTACCAAACCCATCGGTTCTCGATTCAGATACCCGTTCAGGTATTTAATTTTTGAAGAACCACTCGTTCGGTTCGGTTCGATCCAGGAACTTTTGTCCAGCCCTATCATAAAATCAAAATAAAAATAAATTCAAAAGCACCTAAGTAAACTTCCCTCGTTTCTAGTCCTTTTAAATTATAGAGGAATGGAACTAAACCTTCCGGTCTTGGTCTACTGTCACTCCTATGAATATATCCGGAATCTTTCGCAAATCGGAATAAGAAACCCGTTCTTATTTTCACGCTTAAATGCTGTTTATATAGTGAAACAACTTCAACATCAACGTCAATATCTTCAATTTCTCGAAGATATTGACAATATCTTAAAGGTAAGAATATAGTATTAAGCCCTCAAAAAATTCCTTACTACCTTAGATTTTATGGATTTGTCAACAAGGAAAGGTATCAATTTGTTTTCTTGAAGTCTTCTACCCAGATAAAATCACTAAGTTATTAGGAAACATTTATGTCATCAAAATAATAATTTTTACAATAAAACCATGTTTACATGACAGGGATAATAAGGAAATAATGCTAAACTTGGAAAATAGAGATTAGTAAGCCAGAATGTACCCTGAACACACTGACCTATACTCATCCATACAGATTCTAGTGAGTTCATTTATGCCAACCATTAATTCAATATTAAAACCAATTAAAAATAAAAATAAAAAATATGTGTCACATATTTTTCCCGACATAGAGAATTCTTTTGCAAGTTCTATGAGAGTTTGAAACTGGTCTAAATTAAAATATGTTCGAAGAAATTCAAGATTTGAACACTTTTGGCAAAGACAACCCCCTTTCCATTTACATCAAACATGTTGCTACAAGTTTGGAGTGTTAATAAATATAATATTATATTATTTTATTGTTTATTAAGAGTAGAATAGTTTTTTTAGTTCCCTTTGTTTTAGCTTATATATATTTAGGTTAAATCATCTTTTTGTATTCAGTTTTCATTATGCAGAATTAATGAAACCCTAACTTTTTGTTTTCCTTTCTTTTTTTTGAATTGTTTAATATGGTTTCAGAGCAAAATTTCATGGGACAATGTTTAATCTCAAACACAGATTTCACGGTTCCAATTCTGTGATGAGTTTGCTGGGGGTTGCAGGGGGCAGCGTGCCCTTACCGGGGTTCGGGCGGAGCCTCGAGATTTTTTTGGTGATTTCGAGACAATTTCTTTCAGTTTTTGCAATCTGGTATTTCGTTTTTCTTTCTTTTGAGATCTGTTTTTCCTTATTTTTTTTTTTTTATGGCTATTCAAAGAGAGGATTCACTTCAATCTGTGAATGTGAGGTTGGATGGAAAGAATTATTCATATTGGAGTTATGTGATGAGAAATTTTCTTAAAGGTAAAAAGATGTGGGGATATGTTAGTGGAACTTTTGTGAAACCTAAGAATACCGATGAGATTATGCTACTTTGATAGATGCCTGCGAATCAAATAATTCGAAAATCATTACTTGGATTAACAATCTTGTTGAGCATTCTATGGCAGAGAGTTGGCGAAGTATGAGACAACAAATGAAGTTTGAGATCATCTGCAAAGGTTATTCACTCAGTTAAATTTTGCAAAGCAGTATCAATTGGAGAATGACATACGAGCTCTTCAGCAGAAGAATATGAGTATTCAGGAGTTTTATTCTGTTATAACAGATTTTTGGGATCAATTGGCTCTTACAAAATTAGACGAATTAAAGGCATACGATGCATATATTGCTTGTAGAGAACAACAACGATTGGTACAGTTTTTAACTGCACTTCACAGTGATTTTGAGGGACTTAGAGGTTCAATTTTGCATCGTTGTCCACTTCCTTCTGTTGACTTAGTTGTTAGTGAGTTATTGGCTGAAGAAATACGTCTCAAGTCTTATTCTGAAAAGGGAATCCTTTCTACTTCTAATCTTTCTGTGTTAGTAATGCCTTCTAAGTCACTCTCTAATAATCAGAATAAGTTTTACGGAAGGGTTGCCCCTGACGAGTGCAGTTTCTGTAAGCAGAAAGGTCATTGGAAGACTCAGTGTCCTAAGTCGAGACAGCAGAATCAATCACAGCAACAATTTCAAGCTTGAAAGCCTGGCAACCAGTCACAATCGAATGTTCATAGACCACTTCAGGACTATAAACCATATCGCCTAGGTCATGTTTCGTCTTCTCATTTGAGATTTTTAGCTTCTATAGGGGCTTTAGGAAATTTACAACCCTATGATATTTCTGATTGTAGTGGATGTAAACTGGCTAAATTTTTCAGCTTTACCTTTTAATTGAAATATTTCTGTTTCTTCTTCTCCATTTGATTTAATTCATTCTGATGTATGGGGATCTTCTCCTATTACCACAAAAGGAGGGTTTCGATATTATATTTCTTTTATTGATGATCATGCTCGTTATTGTTGGGTTTATTTAATGAAACATCGTTCCGAATTCTTTGAGATATACTCAGCATTTCATGCTCTTGTCAAAACTCAACATTCTGCTGTTATCAAATGTTTTAGGTGTGATTTAGGTGGGGAATATACTTCTAATAAATTTTGTGAGCTGATTGCCTTAGATAGAACTATTCACCAAACTTCGTGTACAGATACTTCTGAGCAAAATGGTGTTACTGAAAGAAAACATAGGCACATTGTTGAAACTTCTCGTTCTCTCTTGTTGTCTACTTCTGTTCCTAGTGTGTTTTGGGGTGAAGCTGTTCTTACTTCTGTAAGTTAGATTAATACAATTCCATCTTCTCATATTTTAGATTTTTCTTCTTTCGAAAAGTTATATGGGTATGCCCTTGATTATTCTTTCTTTAGAGTTTTTGGTTGTACTTGTTTCGTTCTTCGTCCTCATGTAGAACGTAGCAAGTTGTTATCTCAATCTGCTATTTGTGTCTTTCTTGGTTATGGTGAAGGTAAAAAGGGATATCGTTGTTTTGATCCAACAATTCAGAAACTTTATATGTTTCGTCATGTTGTTTTTCTCGAGCATATACCTTTCTTTTCTATTCCATTCACTACTCATAATTTGACTAGATCTGATCTTATTCGTATAGATCCTTTTTCTGACAATTCTGATAGTTTGTCATCTCAAATTCCTAGTACCTCAAATATCCTTTATCATGTTCTTACCCTGTTATCTTTACAACCAACTTGTACTGATCATTCTGTAGGTACTAACACTTCACTCTCTGGTACACCTGAAGGTCCCTCAAGCTCCGTCTGAGATTGTGGATCCACCTCTACATCAATCCACACGCATTCGTAAGTCTAAAAAGTTACCAGATCTTGCTTATTCTTAATCTTTTACTTCGTATTTAGCTTCTATTCATTGTCTCTCTGAGCCCTCTTTTTATAAAGAGACAATTCTTGATCCTCTTTGGCAGCAAGCTATGGATGATGAACTTTCTACTTTGCATAAGACTGGTACTTGGGGATTTAGTTCATCTACTTCCTGGTAAGAGTTTTGTGGGTCGTCGTTGGGTGTATAAGATCAAGACTGATTCTGATGGATCAATCGAGCGATACAAAGCTAGGTTGGTTGCAAAAGAATATTCTCAACAGTATGGTATGGATTATGAGGAAACATTTGCTCTTGCTGCAAAAATGACTACTATTCGTACTCTTATTGCAGTAGCTTCCGTTCGTCAGTGGCGTATCTCTCAACTTGATGTTAAAAATATCTTCTTGAATGGAGATCTTCAAGAAGAAGTTTATATGGCGCCCCTCCTGGTGTTTCACATGATTCGGGGTATGTTTACAAGTTAAAGAAAACGTTATATGGTCTCAAACAAGCACCTCGTGCTTAGTTTGAGAAATTTTCTGTTGTGATATCTTCCCTTGAATTTACTTCTAGTAGTCATGATTCTGCTCTTTTTGTTAAGTGCACTGATGCAGGTCGTATCATTCTATTTTTATATATTGATGACATGATTATTACTGGTGATGATATTGGTGGTAGTTCAGTTTTGCAGACAGAGTTAGCTAGACAGTTTGAAATGAAGGATTTGGGTTCTCTACGATATTTCTTGGGTATTGAGGTAGCCTGCTCACCCAGGGGTTATCTTCTTTCTCAGTCGAAATATATTGCAGATATTCTTGAGCAGGCTAGACTTATTGATAATAAGACTATTGATACTCCTATTGAGGTTAACGCAAAGTATTCTTCTTCTGATGGTTTACCTTTGTCGGATCCTACTTTATATCGTACTATTGTTGGGAGTTTGGTATATCTCACTATTACTCGTCCAGATATTGCATATGTTGTTCATGTTGTTAGTCAGTTTGTTGCTTCTCCTACTACATTTCATTGGGCAACTGTTCTTCGTATTTTGCGGCATCTTTGGGATACAGTCTTTCAGAGTCTTTTACTTCCATCCACCTCTTCCTTGGAGTTGCGTGCATACTTTGATGCTGATCATGGCAGTGATCCCACAGATCGTAAGTCTATTACTGGTTTCTGTATTTTTTGGGTGATTCTCTTATTTCTTGAAAAAGTAAGAAACAATCTATTGTTTCTCAAGTTCAACCTAAACAGAATATTGTGATATGACATCTAATACTAAAGAGATTGTTTGGCTACGTTGGTTACTTGCAGATATGAGAGTTTTTCTTTTTCATCATATTCATATGTATTGCGACAACCAGAGTTATATTCAGATTGCTCACAACTCGATTTCTCATGAACGAACTAAGCACATTGATATCGATTGTCACCTTACTCGTCATCATTTCAAGCATGATACAATTACTTTGCCCTTTGTTTCTTCTTCTTTGCAATTTGCAGATTTCTTTACCAAGTCGCATTCTATTTCCCGTTTTTATTTTCTAGTTGGCAAACTCTCGATGCTTGTAGCTGCCAGATCGTGAGTTTGAGGAGAGATGTTAAGAAATATAGTATTATTTTATTTTATTGTTTATTAAAGATAGAATAGTTTTTTTAGTTTCCTTTGTTTTAGCCTATATATATTTAGGTTAAATCATCTTTTTGTATTCAGTTTTTATTATGCAGAATTAATGAAACCTTAGTCTTCCCTTTTTTTTTTTTCTTTTCTTTAAATTGTTTAGAACCAAGAGTTGGTTATTAAGATTTGAGATTCCATCTTAAAATGTCAACCTTGTTAAAATGAGTAGTTTAAATCCTTATAAATTGATCTATATTTTCATCTTTATTCGATATGAGATTTTATCACTTAACATATCCCGCAAGATGGTGGCTAGTTTAAATAAATCAATCTTGAAATTTGTGCGCTTATTTTTCGAGTTTTAATCAGATTGAATTGCTTAGATATTAATGAGCTCTAATACTATATTAAAATTTGTGGTTTCATCTTAAATATTATTCTTAAGGGAAATAGTCTAAACCCTTATAAATTGGTCTATATTTTCATATTTATTCAACGTGGAATTTTATCCCTTGGCATTGGCAACCGTTTGGATCTGACAGATTTAAGCACTTCTGAGCTCAATCAGATTGCAATAGCCGTACTCAACATATTTTTCTAACAAAAACTGGGTAACTGTACGAATTTGGTTTTCCAATCAATACTCAAAATAATAAAGGAGAGAGCAATAAAAAAGTTAGTTCAATAAAAATAGTGCTTAATATCGCTTCTGTTCCATTTCTAATGCGATGCACAACAAAAGGAGCTAAAAAGTTGTAAACCAATATTCTTGCTGCCAAAGATATGTAGTCATGTGACAATAATCCTCTTGGAAGAAAGAACAAATCTTTTTAATCCTTAAGCCATGCTACTAAATCATTGAAATTCTCGTAAGAGCTCCCTCCTTCTCTAACGCTATTTTGAATCTTTGTTTGAAGATCCAACACCCTTTCTTTAAATCTTTCATCACTCAAAAGTTGTTCCAATTTGTTCTTAAATTCTTCGCGTCTGATGATTCCGCTGTCATCTTTGTTGAATCCCAATCCTATCTTCAAATAATCACAAATGTATCTCTGATTAAAAATCTGATCCGTGAAATAGGGCCAGCACAAAAATGGGATTCCATTGCTTATGCCTTCAATTGTAGAATTCCAACCACAATGGCTGATGAAACAGGCAACAGAGGGATGAGACAGTACTTTTTGCTGTGGTGCCCAACTGACCATCCGCCCCTGATGATGCACTCTTTCGTCGAAACCCATGGGATATGCATTGTTGATGTCTTCAATCATGTTTTCCCGGACAACCCACAAGAATGGCCTATTGGTGAGTTCAAGGCCAATAGCCAGTTCCTGGAATTGATTCTGATCAAATATTGTGAAACTCCCAAATGCAACATAAATGACAGAATTAGGTGGTTGTTGATCAAGCCATGCCAGACAACCTGTTGAAGAAAAAATTCAAATAACAAATTCGCCGCCTTTGAATTCCACTTTTAGATAGAGAGGGCCTTAATTTCAAGGCTCACTATCAGTTATTATATGGAAGTTGTGTGACTCACAAATTTAAAAAATGAACAGTAACTTTTAGATGAGATAATTCGATATAACCTGAGTCTTCTTTCCAGAAGTTTCCTGCTGATTTTCCAAGCCGATTACTTGCCAGAAGAGGGCCTATGGGAATAAAGTCTGGAAATGAGGCAAATGTCCCAGATTCCAACCAGTTAGATGAATTGCAAATCAGCCTATCTGCTGATTTCACTGGCTTTAAAACTTGTACCATAAGATTGTAGACGATTTTCGCTGTAAGTTCATCGATAATGCAGTTCCAACTGAGTTCTGCAGTGTTTATGGCTGGTGTAGCTGGTGAAAACTGAATTATCTGGTTTTGCATTGGTATTCCTGCTAAAAAGAAAAAGTTCATCAGTATTATTATTATAAGAATGTGTTTAAAAACTGGTTCTTCCTTGAACTTGCATGCTTGCTATATTAGTCACCCAACCTTGTATCACTCACTGAAAACATATTGGTCAGTGAGCTTTAAAATGTCAAAAATTAGTCACTGAAATGGATTCTGTGAGTCCGATCAAATCGATTATTGAGTTGACAAACCGCACCTCTACTGAGCCCCTTCCCCTCCCCCTTTCTCCTTCCATTGCTGCCTTACTAGGGAGTTCTTCAGAAGTATCACCTTTTTAATAGGGTGGCTAATTGTTCTTCAATGGGAACAAGTCAAATCAAATTTCTATTTGTGGAACTAGAACATAAACAAGTTCTAAAATCTCCTATGCTGAGGAAGAAAATTACTATAGGTATTCTTGTCTAAGAACACAAGAAACTAGAAGAGTAAATGAAAATAGAAAGAAAATTGACAATGTTTTATACGAAAATCAGCAAAAAAAACTATACTGCCATCTGCTCCTGTTATTACCGATCAATGTTATTCAGTAGATATACTTTAAACTGTACTCACCGTCACTGTCTATAATTCCATCATCAACAAGGTCTGGAATTTTAAACAGCAGAGCAAATTGAGTGGCTGCTGCCGGCCAGAAAGCTACTTTCTTGATACCCACTTTCTCTGCAACCTCCAGAGCCCATCCCACGGTGGCATCGGCAATCAAACAGGTGATTCTATCGCTTTCTGAACCATTAATTTGTTCCATAAGTGCCATCAGCTCACCCGGCATGACAGCCAAAATTGATTCTATCTGTTTTCCGATATCACTTCTGTCGTCAGATGATTCTAATCCATCTGGGATTGAAACCATTTGTATGATTTCTTGTATATTGTCTGTCTCCGGTAATGCTTTGATAACTCGTTCATGAATGAACTCAGTGTTGACGAATGTAACCTTGCAGCCACAGTTTACTAAATGGAGTGCAAGTTCCATAAGAGGAATCACATGGCCCTGTGCCGGATATGGTATAAGCATAACATGAGGGCTTTCCATTGTTTTTATTTGATTGATGATAAGAGAAGTGATTGTTTCCGCTGGCCGTAGATACGACTCATACGAGTATGGTAGATGAGCTAGAATTCGATATTTGTAAAGGATGTGTGCTGCGAGGAAATTTTAGTGTTTTTTTTTTTTTTTTGCTCGTCTTCACCAAGCCAATAAAACAGGTAAATTGTTTTTAACTATATTTACAAAAGAATATGTTAAATATATGTATTCTATTTTTCATGTAGAACAAGGAAGGAATATTTAGCCATTTTTGGCCGGCCATAGGTGACCGATGTGATAGGCATAATTAAAAGTAGAATTATGTGATTCATTTAATTACTCATTTTATTTTATATCATGTAGTGTCACTTAAATTAATGTAGTAATACAAGTAGTGCTAAATATCATCACTTATGTACACATCATTTTGATTAGAAACGAGAAATAGGAATTGGAACTTGGAAGAAGCTAATGAGGTGTAAATTTTGGCCTCTTCATTAATTTTGTTTTCCTTATAATTATCGTTATTAATTGATTAATTTTTAATTTAATTTAATTGATGGATAACTAATTGTGTGGTTAATTTAATTTAATTGATGGATAATTGATGCATACTGAAAGAGAGGCGTGACAGAGCGGTAGAATTTTCACATAGTCAAAGGTGTTGGTGTGTGAGAGAAGAATTGAGGAAGAGTTAGAATAAAACCCGGCGCGGCTCATGAGTTTTAAGGATACGTTGAGCCTTCTAATTTGGTATGGGAAAAAGTTGATAAAATGAGGGAAAAAAAATGCATACAAGGTTTTCTTAGCTCATAAGAGTCTTGTTTTCTTGTAGTGATCGGTGGTACGCTGAACTATGTTTAATTTGTTCCTTTATCTTCTTTTCTTGTAGTGATCGGTGGTACGCCGAACTATGTTTAATTTGTTCCTTTATCTTCTTGGCTCATTTTCCGTCGTTGCATCTGCCAGTTCTATCCTGATGGAAATATAGAAAGTAGTTGGAAGTTGTAAGCTGGATTTTGACTGCTTTCTCTTGTACTTGTTACCCAATCTTTATGTTGTACCCAAAATAGAGGTGGGTGCAATAAGTTGAATGTGTTTGTTTTTAGTGGAAACATGTGAAAGCATTAATAATAAAGAAAGTTTTTCAGACGGCAATAATACATATTTCTGAAAATTCAAAGAAAACAATTGAATTATGTAGACATTGCTTTTTATGATGTCTTATTTTGCTGAATAAATTACAATCAGGATTCTCACAAAAAGAACGGAAATTTTTTAATCTTTAATCCATGACATAAAATCATCAAAATTCTTGTGAGAACTCCCTCCTTTTCTAACACTATTCAGAATCTGTGCTTGAAGATCCAACACCCTTCCTTTAAATCCTTCATCGCCCAAGACTCTTTCCAACTTATTCTTAATTTCTTCACGTCGGATGATTCCCTTTTCATCTTTATTCAGTTCCAATCCAATCTTCAAATAATCACAAATGTAGCTCTGATTGAATATCTGATCTCCAAAATAAGGCCAACAAAGAAAAGGGATTCCATTACTTATGCCTTCAAGGGTAGAATTCCAACCACAATGGCTAATGAAACAAGCAATAGAAGGATGAGATAGGACTTTTTGCTGCGGCGCCCAGCTCACTATACACCCCCGACGATCCATTCTTTCTTTGAAGCCTGTTGAAGAAAGAATTTAATCAAATAACAACACATTTTCCTTTAAAAGTTTTAGTAGTAAAGATTATGAGAGCAACTCATTCTCACTCAATTACGAAAAGTGTGCACGTGTATGCTTTTTTGGTGATGAAAATGAATTCATATGCACATGATGGGAGTGTTGAACATCAATTTTAGAATATATATATATATATATATTTCACTCTCTAAAAACTTAATCTTTTAAATGAGGCCGTGTAATGAAACCTGATGGGTAAGCATTGTCGATATCTTCAATTATGTTTTCCCGCACAACCCACAAGAATGGCATATTGGTGAGTTCAAGGCCAAGAGCCAGTTCTTCAAACTGATTGCGGTCAAATACTGTGAAACTCCCAAATGCAACATAAACGACAGAGTTTGGTGGTTGTTGATCAAGCCACGCCAAACAACCTGTTGAACACAAAATTCAAATATTGTGAAACTAAAATCACTTGTTGCATCTTTCATGGGAAAATAATCGTCACACGAAATAATTGCAGAATATAACAATAATATTAATTAAGGAAAAACAAAACGGAAAATGAAATTGCAGTAATATATTAATTGCTAAAGCATAGAATGAATCTTCAAACCAAGGCATGTATACTAAACAATATCCTTGAAATAGATTCGCTCCCGGTCTCCCAAGATACAACGGAGGAGCCTCCAAAAATCGAGCACTGGATTTCTACACCAACGAACTCTATTTGCACTAGAACTATCCTACCACAACTTTGACAGGAAACGGAAAAATGTGCCATATGGAAGAAAAAAATAATGGAAAATAAAGGCAAAAGCCGCAAAACATGGAGCATCCTAAAGTTGTAGCAAGTCATGCCCGCATATAAGTTCAAGGTTCAATGTACAAATTGGTCCAAGACTTACAACCTTAAATGTGTATGTGAAAAGAGTTTCTAAACTATACATGATTACGACTTTCCAAAGTGCAATCATATATAAAGTGGTGATTGCCTTTATCATTTTCCTATGTGGGACAACTCACATAATTTTCCCTTCAACATAAAACCATCTTCCAATACATCAACTTTGAGCTTCAATTTCTCATTCACCCGAGCATCAATTTTGGCAAGTAAATACATGGTTTCGATGTTCTCACGGAGGAAAAGCACAAATCAACTTTGATTTTCCAAAATGAACGAACGGGGCATATTCAAAATTATGCCAAAATTAGCCCACTAGCCATTTTTTTCCAACAATAAATTCAGTCTCTGTATTATCAGAGTTAGATGGAGTTGAAAAGAACAAAATTCAAACAAAATTTTATTTTCCCGTTCTTTACAATTTAATATTTCAGATAAGGTATTTAACACAACCTGAGTCTTCTCGCCAGAAGTAGCCAGTTGATTTTCCAAGACGGTTGCTTGCCAGAAGAGGGCCGATGGGTAAGAAGTCTGGATATGAAGCAAATGTTCCTGACTCCAACCAATTTGATGAGTTGCAAATCAGCCTTTCTGCCAATTTTGTTGGTTCTATAATTTTTAAGAACAATTTGAAGATGAGTTTTCGTTTCACTTCATCATGTACACAGTTCCAATGGAAATCAGTTGTTTTTATGAAAGGCATTGTTGGCGAAAGTTGAATACTCTGCTTTTTCATGGGTTGTCCTGAAAAATTCAGCATTGTATTAGTATAAAAATAAGAAAAAGAAAAAGAAATCACAGGATCTCTACAATGGAAAGAACAAGAGAATAATAAATCCATATCCAGAATGTGAGCCTATTTACATATGAACTATGTGGGTAGTCTCTGAGAAATATCAAAAATCAAAATGAAGTAGTGTGGTTAAGTTCCCATTTCAATGGTGGATCGTGTTCTATATGGTTAAGTCCCTTCTGTCAGCAGCAAAGCTTTTTCTTTGGTGATGGTTCCAAGTTATCCCAATGCCTGCAAACGAAAGCCGGGGCTAAGTCCCTGCTTTTCCCTCCGGCTTGAGATTTAGATCTTCGAGTAAAATTGCCTTTAGAGAGAAACCATGTGGTAGAATATCTACAAAGGATGGAGGGATACAAGTCGTAAGATTCGTTAGTATTGGGAGAACGCGAGGTGAAATATGCTGAGTGGTCCATTTTGGACTAGGTACTGCATGGGGTCGTGTCTAAAAAAATGTTGGTCCAGCTGTGACCATGGCAGGTCTGCTTATGCAATTGCCTCCCCAATGGGGACAGTTGTGTTTTTTGCAAATGGACGATGGATCCATGGCTTTGAAAACTCAAACGGCTTGCTGGACATGGTTTGCAGATGACCATTTAGATCTCCAGCCGGTAGAAAGAGAACTGGAGGAGTGCAGGAAAGAGAGAGTGTGAGGGGGAATGAAAGACAGAGAGATGGTGGTCAAGCTCGATGGCTTCTGGCCAATCGAGCAGCTAATTAGGTTGTCGACTGCATAGCTTTCCGGCAAGTGAAGCGGCCAAACTCCTTGTGGCCCATAATTTGAAAATGCTGATGCTTGAATTGGTTAATACTTGTGGTTAGCTAAAAATCGCGTACCATCACGAAGATAACTATAATTCTATTTAAGACAAGGATTTACCAGGAAAAATGTAAATTCGGAAAAAAACAGAGAACCAAGAACAGGAAGAAAGAGAGATTCCACTACTATGTGAAGAGTTTTCATATATTTTATCTCAAACCCCGAGCGTACCCACAAGACACATATTAGGGGACAGCAAAAGAGTACATCCAAACTGATGTTTTTCACAAAGGATTTTCAAGTCTCCATATATTAACAAAGATGTTGATTAATTTTTCTCTTTGACTTGGACAAACAAACCCACCTCTACGAATACGAAACAGAGAAGTTCGAATCCTTAAACCAGGACAAAAAAAAAAAAGTTTAAACAAATCTCTCAGCGCAACTCCGACTGTTCTTTTCGAGAATACGCAAAATTAGACGAAATGGTGACCTACTTGAAGTGGAAATACAAAAGAATGACAGGATTTATCGTTATGTATGCTTTAAACTGTACTCACCATTACTATCTAGGATTCCATCTTCAACAAGACTCGGAATACTGAAAATCAGTGCCAATAAAGCAACGGCTGCTGACCAAAAAGCTGCTTTCTTGATTCCCATTTCCTCCGCAACCTCCAGAGCCCATGCCATGGTGGCATCAGCAATCACACAGCTGACTTTATCGCTTTCGGAGCCATTTATCCGCTCAATGAGAGCCATAAGCTCACCCGGCATGACATCTAAAATTGATCCCCACAACTTCAGGATATCACTTCTGTCATCAGAGGGTTTTAACCCGTCAGGTAACGAAACCATTTGTACGAGTTCTGGAAAACCGTCTGTCTCCGACAATGCTTTCACAACTCGTTCATGATTGAACTCCGTGTTGACAAACGTGACCTTGAAATCGTGTGTTGCTAAATTGAGTGCGAGCTCCATAGCGGGAATCACATGGCCTTGTGCTGGAAATGGTATAATCAAAATATGAGGGTTGCTCATTGTTTTCCCCCTTTTCTTCTCCCTCGATTCTCAAGCGTATTTGAGCTCGTTGACAGCCTCGTGGATAACGCCAGTGTCAATTATGGAATATGCTACTGTACATAATTCTATGTACATAATAGCGTACACAAACTCAAATGTGTTAAAATTTGGTCATTGATGTTAAAGAAAATTAATGACTATTGGAAGAATACAAACTTAATATAGAAGAAATTACATATGTAGCATAATTATTAAGTTATCTCTGTTTTTAGTCAAAGATGTGAAAATTTGTCAAATATAATTTCTCTAAACCAAGTGGTATCCGTAGCATTCTTACGCTTTGATGAGATTGAATCGTCGTTGTCTCCACCTAGTAAATAATGGAGGCAAATTAATTATTCTCGTCCATGTTTACAAGGAATATGGAAAAAATTGAAAAATATATTTTGTATTTGGTTTTTAGTTTTAGATGAATAGGTCTGTGCAAACTCATGAGACGTGTTTGAGTTGCCAACATATTTCCTATTAAAAAATATATCCAAACTTCTAGAAAATAATTGCTATTGAATAGAGAATAAATAGTACACATATTTGAAAACGGGTTAATTTCACAAATGGTCACTGAAGTTATCTGAAAATTTCAAAACGGTCATTGAAGTTTCAAAGTTTCAGAAATGGTCACTGAAGTTTGAAATTTCTTTCAAAACGGTCACTGAATTTTCAGATTTTTTGACCAAGTTTAAGGCAATATTTCGACAACTTCCGACCATCAAAATCGCCAATTTCGAATACCGTTGGAAAGCCCACGATGTCCTCTTTAATTACCACCAAAAATCTCCCCAAGACTCCAAGTGATTTGGCCGGAATAAGCCCACGAAGTCGGCAATCGAAAATTGTGAAAATCTGCCCAGATTTTCAGATTTTTTGAGCACGTTTGAGGCAATATTTCGGCAACTTCCGACCTCCAAAACTGTCGATTTCGGATACAGTTGAAAAGCCCACGATGTCATCTTCAATTACCACCAAAAATCTTCCCAAAACTCCAAGTGAATCGGCCGGAATAAACCCACGAAATCGGCTACCCAAACTGGACATATTTTCGGACTTTTTTGCCCAGTTTAGGTAGCTGACTTCGTGGGTTTATTCCGGCCGATTCACTTGGAGTTTTGGGGATATTTTTGGTGGTAATTGAAGATGACATCGTAGGCTTTCCAATGGTATCCGAAATCGACAGTTTTGGAGGTCGGAAGTTGCCGAAATATTGCTCAAACTTGCCCAAAAAATCTGAAAATCTGGGCAGATTTTCACAATTTTCGGTTGTCGACTTCGTGGACTTATTCCGGTCGAATCACTTGGAGTCTTGGGGAGATTTTTGGTGGTAATTGAAGAAGACATCTTGGGCTTTCCAACGGTATCCGAAATCGGTGATTTTGGTGGTCGGAAGTTGCCGAAAAATTGCCTCAAACTTAGCCAAAAAATCTGAAAATTCAGTGACCGTTTTGAAAGAAATTTCAAACTTTAGTGACCATTTCTGAAACTTTGAAACTTCAGTGACCGTTTTGAAATTTTCAGGTAACTTCAGTGACCATTTGTGAAATTAACCCATTTGAAAACTTGAGAAAGGAGTCAAGTCTCTTGATGTCTTAGCATGTTTGCCTGCGGCTTAAGAAAAAAGAGTTATCTTATAGGTAAAATAAGTAGTTTTAAAAAGTTTATATGGTTGGATGCCATGTGCTCATAAGTGCAATAATAACATATGGTTGGATGGGTGTGTTTGCTCGTAAAAATAAAATACATATCCTGAGAGTATTTTATTCAAGAATTAAAGCTAAGTCGTGTGTCGTACGAAGTCACCAAATCATCTTTATAAACGTTTCATGATTTGTGAGTCCATTATTTTAAATAACATTTTCTTGGATCAATGGTAAATGTTGAGAAAGTAAGCGCCAATTTTGTAATTCATTTGGTCAATGATGCAAGCAGATACTTTTAGCCACTCAATGATTTTAGAATTTGATGGATAATATTACTTTTTTAAGCAGAAATGATCCACTTAGGGTCCGTTTAATTGGTATGGTGGAAAATTGGTGGAAAGAAAATGAATTCCATAGAATTGTTAATTAAGTGTGTTTGATTGATATAATTTTTCACCTGATCCGTTTGACTTTGTTTTTCATGAAAATTGTCAATTAAATGAATAAAATTTCTTACAATTGGGGATAGAATTTGTTTAGACTGCCAAAAAATAAAAAATTGATGTTCGTTTGACTTTGTTTTACATGAAAATTGTCAATATAAATGATAATATTTTTTACGATTGTGGATAAATTTTGTATCCATTGCCAAAAAAAAAAAAAAAAAAATTAAAGTAACATGGAAGTGGTGAAAATTTACAGGTGGGAGGGTGGGGGGAATTTATTTTCCAAGTAAAAAGTTCCTATCGAACAACCATTTTTCATGGAAAAAGTGGCTATCAAACATAGCCTTAGTTGAACTCATGGGCAAAGCCCTTGAACCCTCTAGTTTTGTGGCCACATTCCATTCTTTTGAGTTGTCAAATTGAAATTTTATTATTCCGATTGAAATTAATTAATTAATCATTAAAAGAAAAAGGGCTGCTGCTGGGAACACACACACACACACACATCGGCTGCTGTCGACACACACATGAAAAGGCGATTGCAAGGAGGGAGATATTTACACGGAAAACGGACACAAAGAGGAGGAAATAGACCATATATTAAAATCTAGTAAATTAGTATAACGTGTAGAGACACTTATATTAACTATCGCGATCATAATATGAATTCTTAGAACTAGTGTTTGGTTTAACTAAGGTTTATTCCAATAGAGAGATGAAATTTAATTAGTTAAATAGATTCAATGAGAACTCGAGAGAGGTAAATTAAATACAATAGAAGAATTCGATCGAACACTACATTATGTTATGAATCTTAAATTAAGAATTAATGTGATCAATAGATGAAATTGTTATGCTCAGATATTTATCCAAATCTTCAATCAATCGTTATTTGCAAAATTTTGATATTTTCAAGTAGTTCAAAACAGTTAGGTAAAAATAAAAAAAATCACAACTATCTTAATTCCTTACTTGCTTTTATCAAATACGAGTTAGAAAATTTAGATTAAGACCTAAAGTATAGGTGACCGATGTGATCAACATAATTAAAAGTAGAATTATGTGATTCATTTAATTACTCATTTTACTTTATATCATGTAGTGTCACTTAAATTAATGTAGTAATACAAGTAGTGCTAAATATCATTACTTATGTACACATCATTTTTATTAGAAACGAGAAATAGGAATTGGAACTTGGAAGAAGGTAATCAGTTGTAAATTTTGGCCACTTCATTTATTTTGTTTTCCTTTAATTATCGTTATTAATTGATTAATTTTTAATTTAATTTAATTGATGGATAACTAATCAATAAGTTAGTTTTGCCAAGTAAGCACGGTGCTTATATATATATATATATATATATATATATATATATATATATATATATATGCAGTTGCTTGGATTCAGTTGTATGCCGCATCAATTGACTGGAGTTGCTATGAAGTCAAGAACTAAATTTTTCTTTCTATTGGAAATTCAATAAACTTCTTTTACTAGAAATGAAGTATCAAGAAGAAGGAGATGAATAAAAGCAAGAAGAACTGTATTGTCTTCAAGAAGAGAAAAATGAGAATTGAGACTACGTTCAAAGTTTTGGGCTTCTTTCAAAATTACCAATTCAAAGAATACTTTGTCAGGACATCATCATTGAAGAAATTTTGCTTTCACCAAAGTAAAAGCAAGAACTCAAGAATATTGCTTTTCAGAAAGCAATTCAACATACGAAGACGTTTTCAAAAAAAAAAAAAAAAATCTTTTTACTTTTTTCATTCTAAATTCATTATTTTCGTTCATTGTAAGGCAGAGCTAATTTAGCCCAGAGTTAGATTTCTCTCTGCAAGTTCAAAATATCTTGTATCCTATTTTCAAGAATCAATATAATCTTTATCTTCTTCATTTTCTTTTGCAATATTTATTCAAGTTATTCTTTTCCTTGAAGCCCCTATCCCCTGGGTCATCTTTGGTATCAGAGCCATAAACTTTAAAAGAAAACTCTGAATACTTGATCCATTTCAGTGTGTGTGTTGTACGGATTCACTGGTTTAGCTTATTCCCGTAAAGCCTTTAAAGCCGAGAAGAGCGTTGGTTGGGTTGCTTGGATATTGGTGAGGATTTCACTCCACACTCATTACGTTGGTATAGTATTCTTTGTCTATTTTAATTTTAAAATGTCTTTTATGTCAAATTGGTTTAGTAAGGGTAGTACTTCAAAAGAAGTGAATAATATGTCTAAATATTTTCAAGAAAATAATGAAGAAATTGATAAGAATGCATCTACTTCTTCAAATACTTTAGATTGCATAAATTCAAAAGAACTTCAAATCGCCCAAATTGAGCAAACTCTTCAAAATTGGACTATTTCAAAGGTAGATAAAAAATCTATCTATGAAATAGGAAAGTTTGATTTCACTCAAAATTATGTTATCAAAACTATGGAAGAAACTGTTCCTATTAAAGAACAGATGACTTCATTTGATTTACTTTCAAAAGAAAGCATCCTCATGCATAGAAAGAAATTTCAATACATGCATATTGGTTTAGTTCAAATTGCTGTCAAACCTTTGTTTCGACTTGGTCTTGACATTCCTGTTTGCATCACTCTAAGAGACAAACGACTCTTAAAGTTTGAACACTCTTTACTTTCAATGCTTGAATCAAACCTGGAAAGCGGTCCAGTATTTTCAAATTGTTATCCTAATTTTTCAATCAGTCTCCAAGATGGTGCTATTCTTCAAGCTCTCAACTTAAAAATTCAAACCAAGAATTTTGAAGTTGATAATCGTTCAAAAGCCTTTGCTTTAATATACAGAGTATATTATAAGCTCCTCAATACTCAACTCAATATTCGTGCTCTTCGTTCTTCTCCTAGGGACGAAAGTCTTTTGGTTGAAGTTAATCCTTTACATTCTAATGTTATGATTCCAAAGCGTGTACCTTGGAATCTTCAAGAAAAATTCTTACATTGGGATTTTGAAAATGCTCAAAACCCGATTCCGACTCCGATTAGAAATACTCCTCAAAATATACTTTACTTTCCTGACTGCCGTATTAGAGTTAGTTTTGAAAAACCAAAACTAATCAGATCTGCGTCGTCTAGATCTAGATTTCAAAATTTTGAAACTTCTGAGGCTTCTGAGTCTCTTGATATCCCTCTTCATAGAAGACGAAATTCCACTTCTAAACTAAGAAATGTGAATTTTGCTCCTCAAGTTCCGAAAACTCAATATTCTGGAGAAAAAGAAAAATCTGAATTATCAGAATTTTCTTCTGATCCACAATCTCCCACTGTCTCTGACATGTTACCACCTTCATTTGATTCTTCTCAGAGACTTTCAAGTCAACTCAATGTTATCTCATCTTCTATTGATAGAAGAAGAGAATTCAAAATTGACCAAACTCCTGCTGTTAAAGCATTAAGAAGAAATCTTGTCAAATGTTTTCAAAAGAAGAACTTGAAGATTACTGGAAAGAATTTTTTGACTGTCCAGAAGATTTAAGTTTCTTTGATTGGGTTAATTTCAAAGTTTTTAAGAACTTTCCAAAGAAAAAATCAGTTCAAGCAAATTCTAAGAAAACATGGACTCTTGCTTCAAAGCAAATTGTTCAATCTGAACACCCACCTCTTCAAGAAATTATTTTTCCTCATGGAAAAGCTGAAGTTACGGCTTCTCCTTTCAAACAAGTTTCTGACGAAAGAAGTATTAACAGTCCTGCTAAAGTCAGTGATGTTAAGAATCTTCAATCTCAGAATAATTTTACAAATATTGTTTTAAACTCTGTCTGTTCTCAACTCTCCAGGATTGAAAACAATTCAGAAGTTGGACAATCTTCCAAAGATAATTTTTCAAATTATAGAGAATTTTCAAAATCAAAATCTGAAGAAAAGAAACCTGTTCCTCTTCTTTTCAAACCTATAGAGTCATCTCTTTCTCCAAAACTTGGAAAAGATTTGAATTCTGAAAATAGTTCCTCCAGAAGAGCTTACCAGACAATTCTCAAAATTAAGTTCATTCACTAAAGATAATGTTAACACTGTCGATTCTTTTGAAAATTTAGAAAATCAATTTATTGAAGAAGAACCTCTTCAAGTTAATGCTTTAAAACACCTCAAATCTCAAAATTTACCTACTTTTTATCCCAGACCTTCTCATCCTGATCTTCTTTTAGAAGAAAGATCTTTTCAACAGTTTTCTGAAACATATTCCGGAAACGATTTTATCGAATGGAATATTGATAGGATGACTGAATTCCAACTCCTTCAAACCCTTGAAAAAATGGCTGTCTGTTTATCAGCCTATATTGCAAAGGGTATTGATGCAAAATCTGCCTGTAATAATTTAATTATAGGTTTTACCGGTCAACTTAAAGGATGGTGGAATTACTATCTTTCTGAAGAAAACCGTCAAGAGATTCTTCAATCCTTCAAAATGGAAAATGGTAATCCAGTCACTGACTGTTTTACTACTCTCGTTTATTCTATCATCAAACACTTCATTGGAACCCCTCAACTCATTCAAGATAGGTCTTCCGAGATTCTAATGAATCTTTCATGTCCAAAATTACATGATTTTAGATGGTATAAAGACATTTATCTATCTAGAGTTATGGTCCGTGAAGATTGTAACAATGAATTTTGGAAAGAAAAATTCATTTCGGGACTTCCAAAACTTTTTGCAGAAAAGGTTAGAAGTTCAATCCGAGCTCAAAATAATAATTCTATTCCTTTCAAAAGCCTTACTTTTGGAGAATTGATTTGTTATATCAACAAAGAGGGTCTTTCTCTTTGTAATGATATCAAATTAAAATCCAAACTCAAAAACGACCAATTTGGCTCTAAGAAAGAACTTGGATCTTTCTGTGAACAATATGGTTTTGAAAAAATTGTTCCTCCTTCCAAAAATAAATCTAAAAAACCTTTACCTTTTTATAGAAAGAGATTTCGAAGAAAGGAAAAGGATTCATCTTTTCAGAAACCAAGATTTCTAAAGAAATTTCAGAAAAAGAATCCAAAATTTCAAAATTCCACCAAAGCCACTTGTTACAAATGTCATCAAAAGGGACATTATTCCAATACATGTCCACTACGAGGAAAGATTAATAATCTTCAAATTGATGAAGATGTTAAACTTCAACTCTTGAATCTCCTTAATTCTGAATCAGATCATTCTTCTGATTTTGAAATTGAAGAAATTCATCAAAATCAAGAGGATTCTGATTTTGAATCAGACTCATCCTCTTCAAATCACTCTTCTCAAAGTAAACAAGTCTGTGGTTGCAAAACTATAAACGTTCTTACTAGAGAAGAGGAACTTATTCAAAATATTGTTGATCAAATTCAAGATCCTCAGCTGAAAAATAAATTTTCTCAGCTTCTTCCTTCAGATAAACCTCAAGCTCAAATTTTTGATATGAAGAATGTCTATTCTCGATTTCGACAAGAGACATCATCTTCAAAATCCACTGATTCTGATCTTAAATCAGAAATCAATTTGATGAAATCAGATATTTCTTTCCTCCAAAAACAAGTTCAAGATATCAAATTTGAAGTTGCTTTTCTCAAAACTTCAAATCTACGAACTTATGAAAATAAATTTTAAAATGTCTTTTATGTCAAATTGGTTTAGTAAGGGTAGTACTTCAAAAGAAGTGAAATCCTCACCAATATCCAAGCAACCCAACCAACGCTCTTCTCGGCTAACACGGGCAACCAAGCAGAATAAGCTAACCAATTGCTGCCTAAGCCATCATCCCTTCTTTGAAGCTACTGATCAAGAATTTAAATTACATTTTCTTTTAAAATTCTTAAACTTGAGAAACTAAAAGCAAAATATTTTAAAGAAGAGGATGAATAAATGCCTTAGAATTTAAAGAGTCTTTAAAAGATTTTGAATAGAATTATGTAAACTACGCCTTCTGTATGGTCTTTCTTTTTCATTACTCAACCCATACTTTAGCCAGTGTAGTCTGTCATCATTTCTCATTTTGAGCATTTCTGATCTCCATTTGCAAATACCAGAATTATCATGAAAATAGTTTCCACATTTGAAACACATATTGAATTTCTTTGCTCTCTCTCTTCTAGCAGAAAAATTTCTACCATAAAGGAGATGAATTTTTGCATCAAAAATTTCTTTTGATCTATTGATTTTTGCTTTGTCAAAAATCATCTTTTTGATATCAAAAGGTAAGCAGGTTGCAACCTTGTTGACACAGCACATGAAAGAGAAAATTCTTTCATCGACATGAGAAATTTTTGAAGAAAATAGAGAACAAGTTTCCATGTTCTGAAAAGATTTTTGAGGAGAATCCGTACAACACACACACTGAAATGGATCAAGTATTCAGAGTTTTCTTTTAAAGTTTATGGCTCTGATTCCAAAGATGACCCAGGGGGATAGGGGCTTCAAGGAAAAGAATAACTTGAATAAATATTGCAAAAGAAAATGAAGAAGATAAAGATTTTATTGATTCTTGAAAGATGATACAAGAAATTTTGAACTTGCAGAGAGAAACTTAACTCTGGGCTAAATTAGCTCTCTTTACAATGAAGGAAAACTATGAATTTAGAATGAAAAGTAAAAAGATTCTTTGAAAACGTCTTCGTATGTTGAATTGCTTTTGAAAAGCAATATTCAAAGATGACCCAGGGGATAGGGGCTTCAAGGAAAAGAATAACTTGAATAAATATTGCAAAAGAAAATGAAGAAGATAAAGATTTTATTGATTCTTGAAAGATGATACAAGAAATTTTGAAATTGCAGAGAGAAACTTAACTCTGGGCTAAATTAGCTCTGTTTACAATGAAGGAAAACTATGAATTTAGAATGAAAAGTAAAAAGATTCTTTGAAAACGTCTTCGTATGTTGAATTGCTTTTGAAAAGCAATATTCTTGAGTTCTTGCTTTTTCTTTGGTGAAAGCAAAATTTCTTCAATGATGATGTCCTGACAAAGTATTCTTTGAATTGATAATCTTGAAAGAAGTCCAAAACTTTGAACGTAGTCTCAATTCATTTCTTTCTCTTCTTGAAGACAATACAGTTCTTTTTGCTTTTATTCATCTCCTTCTTCTTGATACTTCATTTCTAGTAAAAGAAGTTTACTGAATTTCCAATAGAAAGAAAAATTTAGTTCTTGACTTCATAGCAACTCCAGTCAATTGATGCGGCATACAACTGAATCCAAGCAACTGCATACCCAAAACGCCTTCTTCGGCTAACACGGGCAACCAAGCAGAATAAGCTAACCAATTGCTGCCTAAGCCATCATCCCTTCTTTGAAGCTACTGATCAAGAATTTAAATTACATTTTCTTTTAAAATTCTTAAACTTGAGAAACTAAAAGCAAAATATTTTAAAGAAGAGGATGAATAGAATTTTTTCCTTCTCGCTTTGAACAGCTTTTTTGTAATTTGATGGTTTTTCAGGAGTATGGGGTTTTTTGGGTTTTTCTGAATCAAAAACTTTTTGAGAATTAGGAGTATTTGACAAAGATGTTTTTGAAGAGATTCTTCAAAAAAGATGTTTTTGGAGAATTATTTGTATTCTTCAACAAAGAGGGTCTTTCTCTTTGTAATGATATCAAATTAAAATCCAAACTCAAAAACGACCAATTTGGCTCTAAGAAAGAACTTGGATCTTTCTGTGAACAATATGGTTTTGAAAAAATTGTTCCTCCTTCCAAAAATAAATCTAAAAAACCTTTACCTTTTTATAGAAAGAGATTTCGAAGAAAGGAAAAGGATTCATCTTTTCAGAAACCAAGATTTCTAAAGAAATTTCAGAAAAAGAATCCAAAATTTCAAAATTCCACCAAAGCCACTTGTTACAAATGTCATCAAAAGGGACATTATTCCAATACATGTCCACTACGAGGAAAGATTAATAATCTTCAAATTGATGAAGATGTTAAACTTCAACTCTTGAATCTCCTTAATTCTGAATCAGATCATTCTTCTGATTTTGAAATTGAAGAAATTCATCAAAATCAAGAGGATTCTGATTTTGAATCAGACTCATCCTCTTCAAATCACTCTTCTCAAAGTAAACAAGTCTGTGGTTGCAAAACTATAAACGTTCTTACTAGAGAAGAGGAACTTATTCAAAATATTGTTGATCAAATTCAAGATCCTCAGCTGAAAAATAAATTTTCTCAGCTTCTTCCTTCAGATAAACCTCAAGCTCAAATTTTTGATATGAAGAATGTCTATTCTCGATTTCGACAAGAGACATCATCTTCAAAATCCACTGATTCTGATCTTAAATCAGAAATCAATTTGATGAAATCAGATATTTCTTTCCTCCAAAAACAAGTTCAAGATATCAAATTTGAAGTTGCTTTTCTCAAAACTTCAAATCTACGAACTTATGAAAATAAATTTTAAAATGTCTTTTATGTCAAATTGGTTTAGTAAGGGTAGTACTTCAAAAGAAGTGAATAATATGTCTAAATATTTTCAAGAAAATAATGAAGAAATTGATAAGAATGCATCTACTTCTTCAAATACTTTAGATTGCATAAATTCAAAAGAACTTCAAATCGCCCAAATTGAGCAAACTCTTCAAAATTGGACTATTTCAAAGGTAGATAAAAAATCTATCTATGAAATAGGAAAGTTTGATTTCACTCAAAATTATGTTATCAAAACTATGGAAGAAACTGTTCCTATTAAAGAACAGATGACTTCATTTGATTTACTTTCAAAAGAAAGCATCCTCATGCATAGAAAGAAATTTCAATACATGCATATTGGTTTAGTTCAAATTGCTGTCAAACCTTTGTTTCGACTTGGTCTTGACATTCCTGTTTGCATCACTTTAAGAGACAAACGACTCTTAAAGTTTGAACACTCTTTACTTTCAATGCTTGAATCAAACCTGGAAAGCGGTCCAGTATTTTCAAATTGTTATCCTAATTTTTCAATCAGTCTCCAAGATGGTGCTATTCTTCAAGCTCTCAACTTAAAAATTCAAACCAAGAATTTTGAAGTTGATAATCGTTCAAAAGCCTTTGCTTTAATATACAGAGTATATTATAAGCTCCTTAATACTCAACTCAATATTCGTGCTCTTCGTTCTTCTCCTAGGGACGAAAGTCTTTTGGTTGAAGTTAATCCTTTGCATTCAAATGTCATGATTCCAAAGCGTGTACCTTGGAATCTTCAAGAAAAATTCTTACATTGGGATTTTGAAAATGCTCAAAACCCGATTCCGACTCCGATTAGAAATACTCCTCAAAATATACTTTACTTTCCTGACGGCAGTATTAGAGTTAGTTTTGAGAAACCAAAACTAATCAGATCTGCGTCGTCTAGATCTAGATTTCAAAATTTTGAAACTTCTGAGGCTTCTGAGTCTCTTGATATTCCTTTTCATAGAAGACGAAATTCCACTTCTAAACTAAGAAGTGTGAATTTTGCTCCTCAAGTTCCGAAAACTCAATATTCTGGAGAAAAAGAAAAATCTGAATTATCAGAATTTTCTTCTGATCCACAATCTCCCACTGTCTCTGACATGTTACCACCTTCATTTGATTCTTCTCAGAGACTTTCAAGTCAACTCAATGTTATCTCATCTTCTATTGATAGAAGAAGAGAATTCAAAATTGACCAAACTCCTGCTGTTAAAGCATTAAGAAGAAATCTTGTCAAATGTTTTCAAAAGAAGAACTTGAAGATTACTGGAAAGAATTTTTTGACTGTCCAGAAGATTTAAGTTTCTTTGATTGGGTTAATTTCAAAGTTTTTAAGAACTTTCCAAAGAAAAAATCAGTTCAAGCAAATTCTAAGAAAACATGGACTCTTGCTTCAAAGCAAATTGTTCAATCTGAACACCCACCTCTTCAAGAAATTATTTTTCCTCATGGAAAAGCTGAAGTTACGGCTTCTCCTTTCAAACAAGTTTCTGACGAAAGAAGTATTAACAGTCCTGCTAAAGTCAGTGATGTTAAGAATCTTCAATCTCAGAATAATTTTACAAATATTGTTTTAAACTCTGTCTGTTCTCAACTCTCCAGGATTGAAAACAATTCAGAAGTTGGACAATCTTCCAAAGATAATTTTTCAAATTATAGAGAATTTTCAAAATCAAAATCTGAAGAAAAGAAACCTGTTCCTCTTCTTTTCAAACCTATAGAGTCATCTCTTTCTCCAAAACTTGGAAAAGATTTGAATTCTGAAAATAGTTCCTCCAGAAGAGCTTACCAGACAATTCTCAAAATTAAGTTCATTCACTAAAGATAATGTTAACACTGTCGATTCTTTTGAAAATTTAGAAAATCAATTTATTGAAGAAGAACCTCTTCAAGTTAATGCTTTAAAACACCTCAAATCTCAAAATTTACCTACTTTTTATCCCAGACCTTCTCATCCTGATCTTCTTTTAGAAGAAAGATCTTTTCAACAGTTTTCTGAAACATATTCCGGAAACGATTTTATCGAATGGAATATTGATAGGATGACTGAATTCCAACTCCTTCAAACCCTTGAAAAAATGGCTGTCTGTTTATCAGCCTATATTGCAAAGGGTATTGATGCAAAATCTGCCTGTAATAATTTAATTATAGGTTTTACCGGTCAACTTAAAGGATGGTGGAATTACTATCTTTCTGAAGAAAACCGTCAAGAGATTCTTCAATCCTTCAAAATGGAAAATGGTAATCCAGTCACTGACTGTTTTACTACTCTCGTTTATTCTATCATCAAACACTTCATTGGAACCCCTCAACTCATTCAAGATAGGTCTTCCGAGATTCTAATGAATCTTTCATGTCCAAAATTACATGATTTTAGATGGTATAAAGACATTTATCTATCTAGAGTTATGGTCCGTGAAGATTGTAACAATGAATTTTGGAAAGAAAAATTCATTTCGGGACTTCCAAAACTTTTTGCAGAAAAGGTTAGAAGTTCAATCCGAGCTCAAAATAATAATTCTATTCCTTTCAAAAGCCTTACTTTTGGAGAATTGATTTGTTATATCAACAAAGAGGGTCTTTCTCTTTGTAATGATATCAAATTAAAATCCAAACTCAAAAACGACCAATTTGGCTCTAAGAAAGAACTTGGATCTTTCTGTGAACAATATGGTTTTGAAAAAATTGTTCCTCCTTCCAAAAATAAATCTAAAAAACCTTTACCTTTTTATAGAAAGAGATTTCGAAGAAAGGAAAAGGATTCATCTTTTCAGAAACCAAGATTTCTAAAGAAATTTCAGAAAAAGAATCCAAAATTTCAAAATTCCACCAAAGCCACTTGTTACAAATGTCATCAAAAGGGACATTATTCCAATACATGTCCACTACGAGGAAAGATTAATAATCTTCAAATTGATGAAGATGTTAAACTTCAACTCTTGAATCTCCTTCATTCTGAATCAGATCATTCTTCTGATTTTGAAATTGAAGAAATTCATCAAAATCAAGAAGATTCTGATTTTGGATCAGACTCATCCTCTTCAAAGCACTCTTCTCAAAGTAAACAAGTTTGTGGTTGTCAAACTATAAACGTCCTTACTAGAGAAGAAGAAGTTATTCAAGATATTGTTAATCAGATTCAAGATCCTCAGCTGAAAAATAAATTTTCTCAGCTCCTTCCTTCAAATAAACCTCAAGCTCAAATTTTTGATATGAAAAATGTCTATTCTCGATTTCGACAAGAGACATCATCTTCAAAATCTACTGATTCTGATCTTAAATCAGAAATTAATTCTATGAAGTCTGATATTTCTTTCCTCCAAAAACAAGTTCAAGATATCAAATTTGAGGTTGCTTTTCTCAAGACTTCAAATCTACATGCTTCTGAACATAGTTCCTCTAGTCATTCTAATAGTGACAGTGAACTTGAATATCTCAAACAATACGATCATCCTGCTACCCCTATCAATCAAACTCTTTCTGAACAAGAAAAGGTTAATGTTATTAACCGTATTCAACTTCAGAAATGGTACTGCAATATGACTATAGTTGTTGATAAAACTTTTAAAATAACAACTAGAGTTCTTATTGATTCCGGTGCTGATCAAAATTGCATTAGAGAAGGTTTAATTCCTACAAAATATTTTGAAAAAACTACTGAGCGTCTTTTTGGTGCTAGTGGTAAAAAATTGAATATTCAATATAAACTTTCAAAAGCCCATGTTTGTAACTCAAACATTTGTTTCAAAAATATTTTTTATCTTGTTAAAGATCTGGATCAACAAGTTATTTTAGGAACTCCTTTCATTGTCCAAATCTATCCTTTTCAGGCTTCGGCTAAAGGACTGAAAACTCAAGTTTTTGGACAAGAATTGTTCTTTAAATTTACTGATCCACCTTCTTCTAGAGAAGTTCTTTCTCTGAAAGAAGCTTCAGTCTCTCAACTTATTAACAATATAAGTTTCAAAAAGCAACATATTCTATTTCTCAAAGATGAAATTAAATTTCAAAGAATCGAAAGTCAATTACAAGAAACCTTGAATAAAGCAAAAATTTCCAGTTTTTTCTCCAAATTCGAGAAAGAAATATGTTCTACTATTCCTAATGCTTTTTGGAATAGAAAGAAGCATATTATTTCTCTTCCTTATACTCCTGACTTCCTTGAAATCAACATTCCTACAAAATCAAGACCTATTCAAATGAATAAGGAAATACTTGAATTTTGTACAAAAGAAATCAAAGATTTGCTTGAAAAAGGTCTCATTAGACCTAGCAAATCTCCCTGGAGTTGTTCTGCTTTCTATGTACTCAATCAAGCTGAAATTGAACGAGGAGCTCCTAGACTCGTTATCAATTACAAACCTCTCAATTCTGCTCTTCAATGGATTCGTTATCCCCTTCCTCAAAAGAAAGATCTGCTCAATAGACTATCTCAATCCATCATTTTTTCGAAATTTGATTTAAAATCAGGTTTCTGGCAAATTCAAATTAAAGAAGAAGACCGATATAAAACTGCATTTAATGTTCCTTTCGGACAATACGAATGGAATGTTATGCCCTTTGGTCTCAAAAATGCTCCTTCAGAATTCCTATTCAAAGAAGTTTAGATTTTACTGATAAATTTCCCGATCAAATTATTGATAAGACATCACTTCAAAGATTTCTTGGATGCGTTAATTATGTCTCCGACTTTATTAAAAGCAGTAGACTTATTTGTGCACCTCTTTTTCAAAGGCTACACAAAAATCCAAAACCTTGGGGGGATGAGTGTACGAGTGCAATTCAAAATATCAAAAAAGCAGTCAAAAATATCCCATGCCTTTCAATTATTGATCCCACTGCCAATCTCGTTGTCGAGACTGATGCGTCAGACATAGGATTCGGTGGAGTCTTAAAGCAAATACCTCAAAAGTCTCAAACCGAACAGTTAGTCAGATACTATTCTGGTATTTGGACTGGACCTCAAATTAACTATTCTACTATCAAAAAAGAAATTCTTTCAATAGTTCTTTGTGTTTCTAAATTCCAAGACGATTTGATCAATAAAACTTTTGTTTTAAAAACTGATTGTAAAGCCTCAAAAGATGTTCTTCAAAAAGACGTCAAAAATCTTGTTTCAAAGCAAATCTTTGCTAGATGGCAGGCAATTTTGTCCTGTTTTGATTTCAAAATTCTATTTATACCAGGAAAAGAAAATGTTCTTGCAGACTTCCTCACAAGAGAGTTTCTTCACTCAAAGAGAGAAATTTCGAGTGAAAGTAAGGACACTCAAAAGAGAGAGCAAGAGTAATCTATACCACAATTGATTGGTATAATCAAGTTTTGGAAGAAATGGCTTCTTCCTCATCCTTTTCTTCTACAAAGAAAAAGAAAAATACCCCTTCAATCTCTTCAAAAACCTCATTGTCAAATAAATTCTCAGTTTTTGAAGAAAAACCAAAAAAACCCCATACTCCTGAAAAACCATCAAATTACAAAAAAGCTGTTCAAAGCGAAAAGGAAAAAATTCCTGAGATCAATCCCAGATCGTTTCAATATTTTACAAAAAATATTCAAGAGAATGTTGTTACTATGGAACCTTCATGGGTCGAAAAATATTCAGATTTATCTCAATGTATATCTGATATTTTTCCTCCAAACTTTTTCTTTCTTCCATATACAATTCAAAAATCTCGTGAGTTTTATGAAAAGATCCTCTTGAAAACCGGATCTGCTGTTATTACTCACACCTTCAATAAACAAAAGCCTCAATATATTGATTTCTCAAAAATCTCAATTGTTAAAGTGTTGTCACTCGAAGACTGGGGGCAACCTTCTTGGAAAGAAAAGAAAATGAACCTCTCAAAAGGTGAAGACTTTTCTTCTCATTTCAATTTTCTTGACTATCAAGATGCTTGGTTTAAGATTTTCTTTCTTAGACCAATTGATCATTCTTGGTTCATTCTTTTTCACCAAGCATGTCAAAATACTTTTCCAAAATGGTTTCAAAATTGGTTTGAATTTTTTGGTCTTGAAGAAAATATCCTACCCAGTCTACCTCTTCAAGGATTCAAACACTTCAAAGATGAGGCTAAAACTCTTTTAACGCCTCAAGAAAACATTCTTTTTCAATTTACCTACAATTTTAGAGTCTCATGGATTTTTTGTTGGGACTTTTTAATTGTTCAAAATTACGATACTATTCAAAAGAAAACAGATCAATATTCTCCAAAAAGAATTGTTAGGAGATTCAAGATTAAATGGTGGTCAAAATTCCATGAAACAAATTGCTGTCCAAAGGCCATTAATTCATGGATCCAACTTCAAAAGAAAAACGATTTCCCTCAAATTCCCAAGAAAAATGATGAAGTGCAAGCTGATTTTCTGGCAGAGAAAAGCAGGCTCATTGCCCTTCTCGCACAATGTACAGAACCTGCCGAAATGGCCATTTTAGCAGAAAAGATCTCTTCTCTTGCAGAAAATGCGTCAAAGGCCTCTGTTCAAGATACCTCTTCTGAAGAAAGTTCAGAAGCAGATTTTGATGATCCTTTTCAAAATGGAGATGACTGCTATGGAATTGATTTAGACGCAGCCATTGAAAATGAAGAAATTCTCAAAACTCAAAGACTCAAATGACTTAAAGGACCCAGTTACCTTGACGAACTAAGGAATTACCGGATCCATCATTCAAGATTAATCCTTTCAAAGATGCTGTCTTGACTAAAGGACAAATAACTTTAATTAAAGATAAACTTTTGAAAAAGAATTCAAATCCTTTTTCTAAAGTAACTTTATTAAAGATACTTTAGTCATTTCAAACTTTCGGCTGAAGATGAAGACAAAACACTGTTCCTACTTTTGGGAAAGTAGTCGACATCTACTGTTCAATCAAGAAAAGATCAAAGATTCTCTTTACTTTTTCATTCTATAAATTCATTGTTTTCCCTCATTGTAAGGCAGAGCTAATTTAGCCCAGAGTTAGATTTCTCTCTGCAAGTCTATTATCTTGTATACAAAATTTCAAAATCAATACAATCAATCTTTATCTTCTTCATTTTCTTTTGCAATATTTATTCAAGTTATTTTCATCCCTTGAAGCCCCTATCCCCTTGGGTCATCTTTGGTATCTATATATATATATATATATATATATATAGAGCTAATATTCACTTGCTAGGTACGATGTCTAAGTTGCACTTTTAAAGTTTTAATTCAATTATGCATTTTTAATTTCAAATATGAGTTTGATTGATAGCTTATTATTGATTTTACTGATTTCAATAATCTAGATAATAATGATTTATGCACAGTATTAATACGAGCGGTGATATACATGTTTTGATTGAATAACGAGTAACATGTAATACAAATATATCATTATAATCTATGTGCTATTTAATTGATGTGTGATTGTTCTAAATGCATTTTTTACTTTGTTTCGTAACTTTCATAGAGGTATAGCAAGTTCATAAGCAGGGGCGGACCCAGCATCCGGTGAGGGGGGGTGGCCGCCCGTGCTGGATCCGTCGGAGTTTTCAATACTGCCGGGCTCCAGATCACTGTTGCAGACAGAAGACGGGAAGAAGATTGCCATGCTAATTTCAGTATGCAAACAGAAATGAAGAAGATGAATTGAAATTGGTTTGGGCCTTTTTTGACTAGTGGGCTTAAGTTGTTTTAGGCCCCTTTTCAAAATAACATTAGGCCCATTAGCCATTGCCCAAAATCCAAAACTATCATATATTGGTTCAGGAGAATTGATTTCAATTTTCACCCAATTTCCTCTCTTTCTCTGATTCTCTTTGCACGTCGTGGACTTGCTCATTTGTTTGTGAGTTGTGACCTGCCATCTGCGTGCCACCGACTTCCTCCGCTGGAGTTTTAGTTCCTAAGTCTATAATTTGTGTGCAAAAATTAATTTGAAACTTTGATTCCCGACTTCCAAGTTTTTTGGTTTACATATAATCCTTCTTTCCTTCTGCTAATTTTGAGCGAGCTATTGGTATTGTAGTTGGTTGGTGTTTGATTATGATGTGATTGGGATGCTTTTGATGATTTACCTATAAATTAGTGATTTGAAATTTGGGGTTCCTGATTTTGATGATTTATAAAATATTTCTAAATTGTATCTATACATAATTCAATATAAATATATACTTGCATAGTTGCATTGACTTTATTTTCATCTTAACTTCTTTTGGGTTCTCAGAACTTTAAAAAAATTACTTGTGATTACGTTGTATCTAATTCAAAATTTATTTTATGTTGTTTATGTTTGTCTTTTAATTTGATATGATACTATGTAGGAGTTGGATAGTTGAAAGCTAGGGCAGTGTGATGAAAGATTGATAGTTTAAAGCTCTTGCAACGCTTTCAAAAAGTTAGTTTATTTTGGCCATTTTGTTTTGGGTTGAGAGAGTTGGATATTTAAAAAAGTTTGGGCCTTTTTCTTTGGTTTTTTGCCCTTTTGTTTTGGCCCTTTCTTCTAGGCTTTCTATTTCGGTTCCTTTATTATTATTTTTTCCCTTTTTGTTCTGTTTCCGCCCATGTTGAACATTTTTGCTGGGTCCGCCCCTGTTCCTAAGTAGAAATATACTCGAATTTATCCAAGAGAGATTGTCGAATAATTTATAAACAAACATCAATAGTTAACATAAATGTATATTGTCAATTACCATAAACCTGATTATTTGAGTTATAGTGGAAAAGTGTAGGTGAAATTGAAGTAATGCTGCCTTTCTCATATTTGAGTCTTTCTCTAAAATTCTTGTTCAAGGTTTATTTTAATTAGACTTTTAGTTAAAAATCATAATTAACACAAATTTGACGTAATTAAGGCTAGATTTAATTGATAGTTAACCTAAGATTAATATGTTATTGGCCTTATTTGGGACCAATATTTATCATATAATTTCATAAACAATAGCATACTCAGCCTTCAAAAAAATTAGCATATTATAAGATGCTTATTACTTATATGGTAGCTCAAAATTTTTTATGCTAATACCTACTTTCCCTATTTCTTCAATCACTTATTTATTTTCTTATGAGATTATAATTTTTTTTTTTTTTTTTTTATTTGAAAATCTCACTGTTTTAACTAAGAATTAATATGGGTTGTATCTCATTAAATTTTATAGGCGTGATGCATGCATATAGAATAATTACACAAATCACATGTCCTTAATGATCAGTTTAAACCAAATATGTAACAAGTGCATGTAAGGAAAACATCTCATCCTCTGGAGAAAAAAAAAATGTAACAAAATTAGGGCTTTATGTGTTGTTTATTAGACATCAAAATTTCCATTTCCTCTCAAATTTTAGTTGCAATTCAAATTTATATAATTAGAAAATAGTGTCTATCATCAGTTTGTATGTAGATAATCTTATTGATGGCCACGGCTAGCTATATTTCTTATCATATAATTGATTGAATTTGCCCTTTTATGTTCTATTTTTAAGTGTTATGCCCCATATCTAATCAACTTTGGATATAAATACTTTTAATATATAGTTGATTCATTTTATTTATGGTAGATCTAAAATTTAATTAAATTAATATTCTAATAATCAAATAATAGAATTCGTAGATTCAAGTATTGTTAATTTGTTAATCACATGGAGTTGTGATTGTGAGATACAAATTACATATGACTGAATCGTAAATCATCTGTAATCGTAAGTAATAACGAGATACATGTATCGTTATTATGGAAAGACCATCATGTATAACATTTCTTACTTTTGAGCAAATAGCTTATCTCATAAGGCAAAGTGTAGTGACACTTAAATGAATATATGAATGTTTTGTGATAGAAAAAAACATTGGAGACTCGTTGAGGAGATTTTACAAGGATAACTATTTGAGTGTCAGTAGTTAATCTCCAACATCAGTAGTGAAATTGGTCCTTCGACTTGAGGTCATCATAGTGATGTTGGATGTTGCTCTGTCAAAGATCACTAATACGAGATCGTTTGAGTATGCCAAGAATTATATGAATGTTGTAAATGATCAATAAATGATTCGTCACTGTTACATAGTAAGAGATTATAATATACATTTCATTCACTTAAGTTGATAACGAGATTCTTGACTAAGGTGTACTCATAAATCGAAGAGAAGTTTTCGACTTACATTGACTTAATCGTGGGATGAAAAATATGATCGATAATTGAGATTGACACATATTCATTTCTCGTAATTGATCATATAATATTGACGAAAGGATTATAGTTTCACAGTAAACAAATAAGTTTGATTTTGTCATACCACGTGACATTTTTTGTCATATGTATTGTCCTGACACATTATTAGATATCAATTTAGGACGACGGATGTGAATTAGTGATAAATTAAAAATTGGTATCTTACTTTATTTTTTGATTAAATCAAAATAATAGTTCACGTCATTAGACATTAAGATCGATAATCTAATGGACCACACACAAAAAAGAACTAGAAGAATGAGATTAACCAATTAATTGGATTTGGTCCAATATTGGGAAGATTGTGACCAGAATCCGTAACATAATCAGGGGTGCCGTGCTTGGCTCAAACAAGTGGTGGACAATTAATTAAATAAGTTGCTTTTATGGACCAAATTTAAATAATTAGATTAATTAAATATTGAACCAAATTAAATTTAAGAGATTAACCAAACCCACTTAGACGTATATTAATAAGCTATTAGGGTTTCAGAAATTAGAACATAATAAAATTCATTATCTTACTAGTACAAGAAAAAAAGAAATTATTATTATTATTATTATTATTACTTTCTGTGTGGATTTCTATTGGAGACTGAACAATTGGATATTTGTGAATTTCATATCATAATTGTTCGTGTTTCAAAATAAGCAAAGTAGTTTGCAAAACTCAACAAATGTATATTTTCCATCACAGTTTTTATCTGAACACAAAACAGATCATTGGTGAAAATTAAAATCTATTTTATTTTTCGCTGTGCATGATTAAGTAATTTCCCAACAGTGTATAAGAGCCTACGTTGTGCTTATTAGAAATAAGTTCTCCTTAATTTGGTATTTAATTTAAGCCCATGTTTAGTACACATTAAAATTTTCATTTTCATTCTTCTACTCATTTCAACCACACATTTTTGAATAAAATAATATTTTTCATCACATCAATAGCTCTTTCTTCTTTTTCAATTACACATTCTCCATCAATCTATTATTCCAAAATACATTCTTTCAAAATAATGTGGCTCAAACATTAATTTTAAAAAATAAGTTCTCCTTGACATCTTGAAATTAGAGTTGAATTCTAAATTGGTATTTAATTAAAATTTGATTTTAATTAAATAAACCCGCTAGTTAATTAATTAATTAATTTTTAATTATTTCGATCCATTTGTTTAAATTAGTTTAGACAACCTTAATTGCTTGAAATTTAAACATGTTTTCATATAATATTAAATATTATATAGGAATACATTTATGTGATGAATTTATACTTAGTGAATGATTATGGAATTGACCATGTGAATGTGTTGAACGGTTAGTTTAATTCTTGTTGTTTTATGGGCCTGTGAGCTTTTACATATTTTGGACCTACAAGTACGTTGTAATTATTATGGGTATGCATGTCCAATTTTTTAGGCTTGTGTGCTAACTAGTATAGGAAGGCTGCAGCTAGACTAAATGAAGATACAAGAAGAGGAGAAGACCATACAGATGAAATATTATATGAATCAATGCAATACTTCTGGAAACTGACCAACTAGTCTTTCTTATGGTTTGGAAAGACTAGATAATATAAGTTTATAATTGTCCACACTATTATATATATGTTTATTGGCTTGTTAAGGTCTTGTTTGAGCCCGATTTTGATCAAAAAGTTCATTTCTAAATAAGGTATTGATGAGAAATGTGTGGTTAAAAAATAAGGAAAAGTTTTCAATTTACGTGTAACATGATTTTTCAAGTGTGATTGAAATGAGGTCAAAATACTATTCAAAAATGTATTATTTTTCAAAAAATGAGGCTCAAACAAGGCTTATATATATATATATATATATATATATATATATATACACACACACACACACACACACGATGAGACATTTGCATGAAAAATCTCTCAGTAAAATAGTAAATCAAAACTTTATTTGTCTTCCATCATTATAGTGAAAAATCAAAGTCGTCAATCATCTTATCTTGTTGAGTACACTTAAGGCCGGTCTATTATGAACATGTTTAACACTATGAAATATTAGATATTTTTGAATGATATGATTGACTTAACTAAAATTTATCTTTTGTTGAGTACACCCAACCAGATAAATTCTAAAGGCCAGTTAAGCTAACTACTACGATGTGTGAAAACAAAGAGTTGTAGCTTACTGATATGGGAGTTTGTATGGAGATACAATTGATAATAATATCTACTCAAATGTTTCATTAAGATTTGTTGAGTACACTTAAGGCTTTAATATAATAAATGCAACCCCACTCCTTTGGGAGTTAAATATGGATTCCATAAATTTATGCGAATGTCATAAATTTGAGTTAAACATAGAGCATAATTAGTTTAATAAAAGATCACGTTAAGTTAATTGATGCATCTTATATATTATTCTTTTAATATTCATCATTTACATTTATTAAATTATGAGTAACCATATGTATTTGAAAGACATGCTGGACGCCAACAACCAAGCCAAATTTTCTTGATTGATGCCGTAATGTGAAAATTGTTCTCAGACATGAATTATTTTAATGTTAATGATAATTGTTGTTCATTTTTAACTTGATGAGAGCTCAGTGGCCATATTAAATTGCAAAATGATATTTATATTCTTAATACTGAGTATTCTATAATGAGTATATAAATTGAAATGCATAAAAGTGATAATTTGAATAACACCTATGTCTGACATTAAGACTTGGTCACATGAATGAAAATGCAATTCCAAAATTATATATATATATATATAGTCATTTGACAAATTTGAATAGTGCCAGTTAGGCACAATGACCAAATCCCCTTTTGCCTAAAAAGGTGAAAGATCTGCTCAATTATTGGGACTAATACATGGTGATGTATGTGGACCCATGTTAATTAATGATAGATGAGATTTCTTTTATTTCATCACATTTACTGATAACTATTTTAGAAATTTTCATGTATATTTGATGAAATTTGAGTATGAAACTCTTGAAAGGTTCAAGGGATTCAAGCTATAAATAGAGGAACAAATAGGTAAATGTATTCTCACACTAAGACCGAATCGATGTGCAGAACATCTAAAATGAAGGATTTTATATTTTCTAAAAGAGAATGTGATTCTCTCGCAGTGGATTCCACTACATACATCGCAACATAACGATGTATTTGTAATGAGGAATCGTACACTGTTAGAAATAGTGTGATTAATAACAAGTCATACAAACCTCCCAAAATCGTTTTGGGGTCATGTACTGATTGTCATGTGCTACGCACTAAATCGTGTTGCATCTAAGTTGGTAGATAGAATTACATACGAATTATAGAAAGGTCTTTGCCCAACTTATATATATATATTAAAACTTGGGGCGATGATACTCATGTGAAGTGCACTAAATTGGATAAGCTAGACTTCGATAAATACATATTTCTAGGATATCCAAAAGAGATATTTGGATATCAATTCTATAATCCCATTGAGAATGAGGTGTTTGTCTCAAAACATGTCATATTCCTAGAGAAAGAGTTCATTCTAGACGGTGGGAGCAGAATTGATCTTGAAAGAGTTCAAGAATCCACAGATATAGTTGACCAAGTAGATGAATCTAAGTCTGATCCCACACCTTCTGAGGGACATACTTTGGATCAGGAAGTAGAGACTCATGAGGACACCATGGCTCAACGTAAATCAAATAGGACCATTTGACCTCTTAAAAGGTTCGAATCCATGATCACTACACAAAAAACTGCCTTTTGCAACGGGCGAAAAACGTTGCCATAGGACTTTTGCAACGGTCGGGCGTATGTTGTGGACTTCGATGTTGCCGTAGAGTGAAAGGTTTTTGCAACGGTCAATGAACGTTGCCAAAGAGGTTTTTCGCAACGTTCAATGAACATTGCCAAAAACCATTTTTTTAAAATTCCTGTTTCTGTAGCCCTTCTCGTCCTCATTTTTTTTTTCCTATTTTTAACATTGACCAACAAAATTAGGAAGAAACACCATATATTTTATGCACAAGTATTTTAAGACTATGAAATTAAAATTATAACTTCATTATGAAACATTTAATCCGTATACAATAAAAATAGAATACGTACAATTTATTCTCAATACACAATAAAACACTCCAATACAGAAAAGATCACGAAACTGTCTAAGTTTTGCTTCTTCCCCACTAAAAATCCAATACATCTAAAAAAAAAAAAAAAAAAGAACTACCACAAACATCTATATTTGTCTGTGACATGTTGCCAAGGACTTACTTCACAGCCTGATTGATAAATTTAAGAGGATTTGTCCCAGCATGAATATAAACAAGATTAAGTCCTTGGCTGGTTTCAACAGTAATATCTCCTGCCATGAGCTACTCACCACTTTCAAGACAGATCTCCAACTCATTCTTCTCATTGGCTTGAAGAACGGCATAGAACTAGCCTTCAAGGAGTGGCAGGAAGATGGTATAAATGGTTGGGGCATCTTCATGTTCGCCTTCCGTAGTGTCTTTGCTCTCCATGAGCATGAATTGGGTCTCTAAAGGAATGTCCTTCCCACATGTTCCAATTCTCCGAGTCATCCACCACATCTTGAAACGGAATAAACTCAAGAAGCGAACACCCCTGTTAAAGAATTGAATTAGAAGATCTGCACTATCATGATTTAAAATATTATTATGTGTTGCTAATTTTTCCGGAATGTAAATGGCAATTTATTCTATCCTATGACATGTTAATATGCGTCAAAGTGGATAAAATATGAGTAATGTACAAATTCCCATCTATCATGTGACATGTTAATATGTGTCAGTGGATAAAATATGAGTAATTTTGAAGAGTTAAATAGGAATTCACTTCAAACAACCAGGCAATGAATCATTTCAGATAACTATCTCAGAAAAGATAAATAAAATGGCTCAGTGCTTACTCCAAGACACCTACGGGGAAGACGTGCAGGCTTTTTCCATTTGAGTTTTTTTTTTTTTTTTGCCGATTTAACTTAAGTAGATGTAGCACTCAAATTGATTTTTCATCTTGATTTTTTGTGGCCAGGAGCTTGAATGGAGTGTGCGATGCAGCCACCGATGTTGTACGCTTGTACACAAGTATTGTGAACGGCAATGACCTCCCCTTCACCCTCCAACCATCTACCCGAACAGCCACCCCTGGTGGATGGATGCCGTCGGATGCAGATACCAGGGAAATCCTCTGGAGCACGGCAAATTCGACCAATGACACTACCCACGGTCTGTGACTACGGTGAATGGAGTCCTTTTTGCAGGTAAGTTGCACCTGGTGGTTCGGTCTATGCTATGGATGCCAGGACAGGGACAATATTGTGGACATTCAATGCTGGCGCCACCATCTACGGAGGAGCATCGGCTAGCTTCAGTTGTGTCTTTATTGGCCAA